>CALYLW010000777.1:103023-385523 GCA_944989445.1 Ampullaceana balthica | reverse complement strand
CATACATACATACATACATACATACATACATACATACATACATACATACATACATACATACATACATACATACATACATACATACATACATACATACATACATACATACATACATACATACATACATACATACATACATACATACATACATACATACATACATACATACATACATACATACATACATACATACATACATACATACATACATACATACATACATACATACATACATACATACATACATACATACATACATACATACATACATACATACATACATACATACATACATACATACATACATACATACATACATACATACATACATACATACATACATACATACATACATACATACATACATACATACATACATACATACATACATACATACATACATACATACATACATACATACATACATACATACATACATACATACATACATACATACATACATACATACTTACATACATACATGCATACATGCATGCATACATACATACATACATACATACATACATACATACATACATACATACATACATACATACATACATACATACATACATACATACATACATACATACATACATACATACATACATACATACATACATACATACATACTTACATACATACATACATACATACATACATACATACATACATACATACATACATACATACATACATACCTACCTACATACATACATACATACATACATACATACATACATACATACATACATACATACATACATACATACATACATACATACATACATACATACATACATACATACATACATACATACATACATACATACATACATACATACATACATACATACATACATACATACATACATACATACATACATACATACATACATACATACATACATACATACATACATACATACATACATACATACATACATACATACATACATACATACATACATACATACATACATACATACATACATACATCATCATACATACATACATACATACATACATACATACATACATACATACATACATACATACATACATACATACATACATACATACATACATACATACATACATACATACATACATACATACATACATACATACATACATACATACATACATACATACATACATACATACATACATACATACATACATACATACATACATACATACATACATACATACATACATACATACATACATACATACATACATACATACATACATACATACATACATACATACATACATACATACATACATACATACATACATACATACATACATACATACATACATACATACATACATACATACATACATACATACATACATACATACATACATACATACATACATACATACATACATACATACATACATACATACATACATACATACATACATACATACATACATACATACATACATACATACATACATACATACATACATACATACATACATACATACATACATACATACATACATACATACATACATACATACATACATACATACATACATACATACATACATACATACATACATACATACATACATACATACATACATACATACATACATACATACATACATACATACATACATACATACATACATACATACATACATACATACATACATACATACATACATACATACATACATACATACATACATACATACATACATACATACATACATACATACATACATACATACATACATACATACATACATACATACATACATACATACATACATACATACATACATACATACATACATACATACATACATACATACATACATACATACATACATACATACATACATACATACATACATACATACATACATACATACATACATACATACATACATACATACATACTACATACATACATACATACATACATACATACATACATACATACATACATACATACATACATACATACATACATACATACATACATACATACATACATACATACATACATACATACATACATACATACATACACATACATACATACATACATACATACATACATACATACATACATACATACATACATACATACATACATACATACATACATACATACATACATACATACATACATACATACATACATACATACATACATACATACATACATACATACATACATACATACATACATACATACATACATACATACATACATACATACATACATACATACATACATACATACATACATACATACATACATACATACATACATACATACATACATACATACATACATACATACATACATACATACATACATACATACATACATACATACATACATACATACATACATACATACATACATACATACATACATACATACATACATACATACATACATACATACATACATACATACATACATACATACATACATACATACATACATACATACATACATACATACATACATACATACATACATACATACATACATACATACATACATACATACATACATACATACATACATACATACATACATACATACATACATACATACATACATACATACATACATACATACATACATACATACATACATACATACATACATACATACATACATACATACATACATACATACATACATACATACATACATACATACATACATACATACATACATACATACATACATACATACATACATACATACATACATACATACATACATACATACATACATACATACATACATACATACATACATACATACATACATACATACATACATACATACATACATACATACATACATACATACATACATACATACATACATACATACATACATACATACATACATACATACATACATACATACATACATACATACATACATACATACATACATACATACATACATACATACATACATACATACATACATACATACATACATACATACATACATACATACATACATACATACATACATACATACATACATACATACATACATACATACATACATACATACATACATACATACATACATACATACATACATACATACATACATACATACATACATACATACATACATACATACATACATACATACATACATACATACATACATACATACATACATACATACATACATACATACATACATACATACATACATACATACATACATACATACATACATACATACATACATACATACATACATACATACATACATACATACATACATACATACATACATACATACATACATACATACATACATACATACATACATACATACATACATACATACATACATACATACATACATACATACATACATACATACATACATACATACATACATACATACATACATACATACATACATACATACATACATACATACATACATACATACATACATACATACATACATACATACATACATACATACATACATACATACATACATACATACATACATACATACATACATACATACATACATACATACATACATACATACATACATACATACATACATACATACATACATACATACATACATACATACATACATACATACATACATACATACATACATACATACATACATACATACATACATACATACATACATACATACATACATACATACATACATACATACATACATACATACATACATACATACATACATACATACATACATACATACATACATACATACATACATACATACATACATACATACATACATACATACATACATACATACATACATACATACATACATACATACATACATACATACATACATACATACATACATACATACATACATACATACATACATACATACATACATACATACATACATACATACATACATACATACATACATACATACATACATACATACATACATACATACATACATACATACATACATACATACATACATACATACATACATACATACATACATACATACATACATACATACATACATACATACATACATACATACATACATACATACATACATACATACATACATACATACATACATACATACATACATACATACATACATACATACATACATACATACATACATACATACATACATACATACATACATACATACATACATACATACATACATACATACATACATACATACATACATACATACATACATACATACATACATACATACATACATACATACATACATACATACATACATACATACATACATACATACATACATACATACATACATACATACATACATACATACATACATACAATGACCAATGGGGGAGACCGGTCTTGTTGGCGGTCTTGGGGCTTGCGTCTGAAATGGAATTTAATAATATAATTTGTTTTCTATATTTAGCCACTCGAAGAAACGTAAAAGCCAAATTCTTTTAATATTTTAAGTTAAAGTGTAACTAAAAGGTTTGAATACAATGTTGTTTGATAGAAATTATAACATACTAAACAGAAAAAAAACAAAAACACTCTAATAGATCTCTGTTATCATTAAAATTCAATGCTTTACAGTTATGTTTAATATTTTGAAAGATAATGCATTAAATGAAATTAATGGATTTGATTTATATTGCAGTTGCCTCTGTGATTCTTTCTGGATGTATCGGTAGGTAACAACGTTTTCAGTATCAACAGTCTTGTTTAAAACAATCATGAACGGCTTGTCAACTTAAAGTTTCAATGTATTTCTTGCAATCAGATTTTGGAAGGATCGCTTATAAGATAATATATCAATTCTGTTTTTATTTCATTTAATGCAATATTCTAACAGTTGGTTGTATTTCTAGAAACGGCAATCAAATTTTGTGGTAGAAATGATTTTCTTGAAATAAAAATATAAAAAAAAGATAGCTTAAAAAAAATCTCTAATAAGACAGTTTACCTTGAACTGTATTCACATATCATCTGTAATAAATATACTATCATCTTAAATGTTTGCTCTTTTCGTTAACTTACAGCTGTAATCGTGGGACAAGATAATATGAACAGAGCCTTACGTAAGTACAACATCACGGATATTCCTTCGTTAAAAAAATATAAACAAATTTAAAAAAAAATATTTTTCAAAAATTAAAATAAAAATTGCCTCTTGAGTTAAATCATAATGATATGGCAACATTGAAGATTAAATTTGGTAACTTTTTTAAATATAGTTTGTATTTCTCGAAAGCAATAAGTTAGTTTCAAAATGCATTGCGTTATAACATAGGGTGTGGTATGTAAAGAATTTTTAGTCACGTCAAGTTTTTAAATTCATTTTCTGCATGAAAAAACTTAATCCTCTTCATAGTAGAGCCGGGTGAAAATGTCAAGCACATCTTGAGGGGAATCACACAGGATTGTGACTACTGTTCCGACTCAT
Source organism: Ampullaceana balthica (assembly GCA_944989445.1). Classification (NCBI taxonomy): domain Eukaryota; kingdom Metazoa; phylum Mollusca; class Gastropoda; family Lymnaeidae; genus Ampullaceana; species Ampullaceana balthica. The sequence continues at coordinate 380,043 of CALYLW010000777.1, read as the reverse complement.
ATCAACAAGTTTTCTTCCAAACAAGTTTTAACGCTATTTGCGGGTACATTATTTTTTAAAATATTTTTTCAAGTTTAAATTAAGTATTGCATTTTAAATACAGCTGTTTTTTGTTGTTTAAAAAAAAATATTTTTTGTTTTTTTACTTCTGATACGAAATTCCTATTCGTCTATGCTGTGTTTTTGTGAAGTGCTGGTGCCTATCTTTTGTTTCCCTCTGCTTAGTTAGTTTTCCACCATGAAGTAAGAAGTATATAATTTAAAAAGTATTGAAATACTTTTGTTTACATATTTGTATTGATGAAGGCTTTTCTTCCGAAATAACTACACCTGTACTTGTCCATCAATGAATGGATTTTTTAAATCACATCAATCCTTTTTGTATCTTGTATTTTAATTTGAAAGGAAATAACAACATTCGCACATGCCCACAAACAATTAAAATTTCCACAGTAAAAGATAAATATATTTAATAAGAATAGAATCAAATTATTATATTGATCTAAACAATTTTGTCTCATTTATGTTTCAGGGCTTTCTTTCGTTTCAATGATTGTTTCAATCGGTATTGCCGTGGTAACCTACAATATACCTTTCAGCAGGCTGATAATCTATGCAGTAAATACATTTAAATTCATTTCTTATTTTTATTTTGACACTGCAACGCAATTGCCTAAGAAAAAAATATATTTTCGGTAATTTTAATTTAATTTTTAAAATTTGGAATTGGATGAAAAGAATTCCAGTTTCCCACGTTCAAAAAATTTGTTTAAAAATAAAAATAATAAATTTTTTACTTGTAATTCAACGTAGCACTGTTAAAATTAAGTTGGTTTAATTGGATACCAATACTAAATTTGATGCATACTTTATTATCAGTTCAAACTAGGAATTAAATGTTTTAATGGTAATCGTTGATCAAAAATAGAAATACAAAATTAATGTTATCGTTTTTGTGTCATATTTCTACCCATTTTATACTTAAAGAGACAGTGAAAATGAATCAAACATCCCTTACTGCCCACATATCCAATTACGTCAACACAACACACAACCTTACTATTAAAAACACATAGCTTAATTAACAACACATACATTACTGATAACACAGAATAGTACTGACAACTTCCACCTCAATGCCAACACAAAGTCTAATTGCCAACAGTGAACCATACAGCCTCCTGACTGCTGACACAGACAACACAGCACATTGTCTAAGAATATTGTCTACCAGACAGCCTCATGACTGCCGACACAGACAACACAGTCCCCTGACTGCCAACACAGCCCATTGTCTAAGAATATTGTCTACCAAACAGCCTCATGACTGCCGTAACAGACAACACAGCCCATTGCCTACAAACACAGCTCCCTGACTGCCAACACAGCCCCCTGACTGCCAACACAGCCCCCTGACTGCCAACACAGCCCCCTGACTGCCAACACAGCCCCCTGATTACCAACACAGCCCCCCGACTGCCAACACAGACCCTGACTGCCAACACAGCCCCCTGACTGCCCACACAGCCCCCTGACTGCCAACACAGCCCCCTGACTGCCCACACAGCCCCCTGACTGCCAACACAGCCCCCTGACTGCCCACACAGCCCACTGACTGCCAACACAGCCCCCTGACTGCCCACACAGCCCACTGACTGCCAACACAGCCCCCTGACTGCCAACACAGCCCCCTGACTGCCCACACAGCCCACTGACTGCCCACACAGCCCACTGACTGCCCACACAGCCCATTGACTGCCCACATAGCCCCACGTTGTTTCCCATATAAGGACCTTACCACCGAACTCATGTCACCGTTATTAATTTTTTTACACCGTTTCAAAGATTCTTCTCGAACAAATATCCAGAAAGTCGTGAGTAACGCCCATAGCTACTGCGACTATTGTGAGAATCAATATTTGACAGTTATGCGAAGAACACATTTATATGACATCTGCTCGTAAGTAATGTATAAAGCTGATTTTGCAATTATTTTAAAATACTGATGAAGTGCGACATAGGTTTATAACCAAGCCTGGGTATATATATATATATATATATATATATATATATATATATATATATATATATATATATATATATATATATATATATATACAATCACTATGTTTTTCTTTAAATTGTATGACAGTTAAGAAGTATGATTTCCACTGAATTTCAATAACAATTCACATAAATAGATATTTTATTTTTTCTATATATAGGAATTGGAAAGTATATTTCAGCTATTGAAGACAAAAATCCAAGGCACTGTTAAAAAAAAAGCAAAACTTTATTTTTTCAATGTGTGTCCATGTGTGGAATGGCTAATTTTGTGGTTGGGGCTGGGGGGTGTAGACGCATAAAGATGTTGCTAATTATTTCAATTGATAGAAGAAAGACCCATTGACCAAATTAAGTCTCGAATATATGAAAGGATATTATTGAATGAAATGGGTAATTTTCTATTTATGATACGCATTACAAATAATCGGTGTATTTTTAAAAATTGAAACATTAGTGCTAAGGGATTTCAATCTAATGTTGTGTTTGTTGACTTTGTATCCAAGTGCATTTCTGGACTATAAAGAATGTATCCAAACTAACTGCAGCAGTGTTTCCGTTTACGATTCTGTTTTGGACGCCGCTTCAGTTTGTGGTAAATAATGTTTTGTACTATTTTTTACTCTGTACCGTTGGACGTGAAATCATATTCAATTTCCTACTCAGACATATTTCTTTGTCGGTTTTACTTTTAAAATCACGTTTTTGTGTTTATTCCTTACCATAAAGTGTTATTTTATATTCTTTACAAAAAAATCTCTATAATTATATATATATATATATCTTTATAACTTTATAGTGTATTATTTATATAGTAAATGCATCTGTGTGTTGATAATTTCAACTCTGAGGCTTAGTTAAAAAAATTGCTTTCTTTAAAACAACGACTTTGAATAGGAGGGTTATATTTGTATGAAAATATAAATAACTCGATTTAAAAGCTTGCAACCCATGAAAATATTTCAGTCCTGTAGTGGGTGAGATCTGTACATTCAGATTAACCAGGACAAGCTACTCTATATATGTCAAGGTTTCTTTTCTAAACTTGTAACATATAAATAAACGTTCGATTTTTGCGTTTTCATTATAATTTGCGAATGCAAATATATAAAAAAAATAATATTTGTTATCTGAAGCACAACGAAAGACTTCAATTAAGAGATGATTAAATTATTACAGAGAGCTTAGTTTAAATTGCAGAGAACCAATTATGATAGAATTCAACGCTAGTCAAACTCTTTAAATAGCCTCACATTTTAAACTATAAATTTTAGTATTTAAAAAAATCTATATTTTTTGTTATGATGAAAGTTTGCAGAAACCATATTTCATCTAGAGCAATGACCAAGTAGGATTAAGAAGCTATGGTGATATATATTTTCTCGACCAAAGTAGCTGGTTTAACCATAATTACCAAGAAACAAGTTCATAGTTTTTAATGTTCAAATGAAACCATCCTGGGTTACACCCATCGATATGACATTCTTTGGTATAACGAGATCCTAAATTTATAAATTTAAGATTAGTTGTAATATACATTATAGACCATCATAAATTCCTGAAAATGTTTAAAATTAAAAACAAAGCATTTTATAACCCCCTAAAATTAATGGTTAATTCAAATAGTGATATTTTATTCATAGATTCACCTGTGAGCAGAATAAAAAAACTTTATTTACAAAGTTGTAGTAACTGCTATTTTCGTGATTGGAATGAAAACAATATAAGCTCCCTTTGCAAGTAAGTCACACATACTTTTTTGAATTTCAAAAGAAAAAGAAATTTGATAAATGTATATACAGTCAAACCTCTCATAACGAGATTAATTCGTTCGAAAGTCTTACTCGTTAAGCGAAACACTCGTTATACGAAACAATTTTTCCCATTCAAATCAATGTAAAATACGATAATACGTTCGAGACTGAAAATAAAACAACTAATTTTTGAAAAAAAACAACCTTTATTCAAATAAAATTACTTATGAATTGTTGAAGTTAAAAAGTGAAAGTACTAGAATACAAATTAGATTTGAAAAAAAAATTTAAAAAATAATTAATTTATGAAAATTAATTATTCCGTTTCAACTAGAAAACTGTCCAAGGACATTTGTTTTTGCCGACGCTTCAAAATTTGACGAAAATGTGTAGTAACCATTTCGAATACATTCTTGACACTCCCTTTGAAGCATCCATCTCCTTAATTGTCTTATCTGTTTACAGACGCTCCTTCTATACAGAAGATTATTGCGTCCTTCTTGAGAATAGTACAGATCGTTGATGTTGGTGGATTGTAGATGCACGCTAGATTAGCCACCTTGTTCTCGCTTTTCAATGGTTGTCGATTCATTTCAACAGTTTTTTTCACTTTTATAATTGTATTCTTGTTTTTTGTTTCGCTGACATTTTAGCACAGGTTATTACACTTTGCACATACAAAAATTACGAATACTGTCTGAATAATTTAAATTTAAAAAACGGTTGATCACACACGAAAACGATACGCTAACAGACAGAGTGCTTAACACAAAATAATACCTCGGGCGAAAGTGCCGGTGTCACGAAATAAAGTCTCCCCCAAAATAAAGTCTCCCCCGGAGAGTTTATTTTAAAACAAAGTCTCCGGGGGAGACTTTGTTTTAAAATAAACTCTCCGGGGTTAAAATAAATCCTCCCCTTAATTATTGGAAATTACAAATAATTATTTTATTAAACTTTATGACTTACAACATTATTTGCATTTATTCCACATGCATTTGTGTATGAATTTTGGAAATTCAGCAATCATAAGCTTAGTCAGTGGCGTATTAATTTGCAGGCTTAGTGGGTGTATGCCGATATAGACACATATTTCGAGTAGGTTAATTGCCCAGAGTTATTTAAAAGAACAACAGACACATGAAATGAAATACAAAGATGATTAAGTAATACGAGCATGTGACACCGATGACTTTCTTTACGTTTGTGAGTAGCACCTTTGGTTAGGATTTAAACGAAATTTACGATTTCTATGTGGGCATTATAATTATTTAAAAATATTATGACCGTCTTTTAGAGGCCGTCCATAAAGTACGTCACGCTTCAGAGGGGGAGGGGGTGTATAAAAGTGTGACTGTTTGTGACAGTGGGGAGGGGGGTTGTCCGGCCATGAGTTTTATATTAAATTTTAATTATTTTGTTAATAAAATAGCGTGATGTACTTTATGGACGGCCCATTACCGATAGAGTTTACTAAATTTACAGCAGATATTTAGCAAATCCATGTAGCCAAGCTTTGTAAATTTATAAAAATTTTAAAGTTTACTCTTGAAATATAGTTTTAAAAAACTCTTTTAAAAGGGATTACTTTTTGTGTAGCGGTCTCAAGAAACACAGCATATGCCAACACTTAGACACACACAAATTAGGTCACGCGTTTAAACAATGAGTGTCGTGGCCTGAGTTGGAGTCACCCGATACGTTACATTTATTGTGTAGCCCCGATCACAGTACTGTGGAGATCTGGGTTGAGGTGAGGTGCACGCTTAGTTAGTTTGAGATCCGCGTGCCGCTGAATTAGTTAGGCATAAAGCAATTACCTTACGGAAAGTTAGAGCCCAAGAGACTGAAGGTGTAGCTGAGAGTGGTGGGCTTTTTCATTGATGACATGCTTCGTTGTGTGTGTGAAGTGATTGTCATATCGTTTCCCAAAGATAAAACACCCAAACGTGAACAACAACAAAACATGGAACGTTGATAAGGTTCTAAAACTTTCCCTATTCATTCAATAAGCTTATCACTAACTTCACATTTGTTGTACGTATTTCTTCTGTAGGCTATTTTAGTTAACTTTTGAAAATTATTTATGTCTAGTGCCTGATAATATTGTAATGTCCTGCAACGAAGTATTTGAAATTATAAATTTAATTTTAAAGTTTTTATGTTCACTGTAATAAAATATTATTTTAATATTAAGAAAACACAAGTTCCAGTGACATTTTCACGCACACAAAAACACACACAAATATATATATATTAAAACTAGGGGTGATCTATTCGTGCATGGTGAAGTATTTCTGAATGTTTTAAAAATAATTTAAATTTTAAAAAAATCTATGTTTGTGTATGTACGCAAATTTTTGACTATTAAATTAAAGTAACTGAAACTGAAATCACGCTTATTCCGTACAAAGCATTTGTAATATCTAACATATATATATATATATATATATATATATATATATATATAATATATATATATATATATATATATATATATATATATATATATATATATATATACTAGCTTATTACCCGTCAAAAATAACGGAAGTTTTCAGCTAAAATCTATTTATTTTGAAAAAGTGCACTTTTTAGGGCGTCTACGGCACCGACCTTTTTCAAAACCCCAACTAACTCGTCCTTGTTTGATATATACGAAATATTAAACTTTCTTAAATGTACACAAAGTATTTTATAATAGGGGTTGTAGGGCGCCTACGGCCCCACATTTGTTTTTTGATTTTATAATTAACCATCATCAAATCCTCTTTTTACTTTTTCCCTTTTCCAAAATTAAAATATGAGCTAAAACAATGACATCATATAATTTTTTTTTACAGCGCATCTTTAATTTGCACACCTTTTGATGCATTAGTGCAGTAATTTGGTGCGCTGCTTTCTAAAATTAGTATAGTGTTACATCCACACACACATACAAACATACAGACGACGGGAATTATGTATATTGAAATATGTATATAATTATATATATATATATAAAATATTTTTTGACTTCAAGTCATATAAATAGTCGGACACATTTTTACTCTATTATATAAATGAGTGTGAGAAAAATTTAAATACAAGAAGCCAATTTTTAGAAAATTGTTTGATTTTAAATTAGATATTTTGAAATTAATAAATGTCTCGATAGAGTTATTAAAGGAATAACTTATTATATATATTATTAGTGTAGCTGTCTCGCCCGAGGCATCACTAAGGTTTGCGTCACCCAGTGCGGTAAGCTCAATGTGACACCCGCTCACGATGAAACCCATAGTCCTCCCCCGAGTTTGCCAGTGCCAAATAACGGGAACATACTTAATTTTAGATTTTGTTTTACCCCTTGTGATAGTGTCAGCCAGTGCAGTCAGCACCACCAGTACCCCCCCCCCATTGACGCCCCGCTTCTGCGTCTCACAATAACAATGCATAGCCCAAAGACTTATAATCAGGTCATAAGTTAAACAGGTCAGTGTCGTAGCCCGATTTTTGTTCCCTCTGTGCGCTTACTTAATTGGGTCACTCCCACCCTTTTCCTTCCGACTCTAGATGGATAGTAAGAATCTTTCTCACCGTCTGAACACCCGACGTTATTACGACATTACCGTTTATAGTAAAAAGACAAAACCCACGCCTTCAAAGTCATAATCCTTGATTTATTAAAGAAAACAACTGTCTTCATACACCCCAAAACTGCCTGTGCGTCAATTAGGAAAGCTGGAAAAATCAAATAATTAAGCAATTTTTCAAATTACATCATGCCCCTGAGAGGAGTCTAATGGCATGATCCTCACCCCCTCATATCTCTGTATATCTACGCAACTAACATAAATAGTATTACAGTAAACATGTGTGAATATTATGTCACGCCCCTGAGAGGATTCAAACGGTATGGACCGCACCCCCCTCTTATCTCTCTATATCTACGCCACTACCATAAATAGTATTACAGTAAACATGTGTGAATATTATGTCACGCCCCTGAGAGGTGTCAAATGGTATGGACCGCACCCCCCTCTTATCTCTCTATATCTACGCCACTACAAAAAATAGTATTTTTATGTAAACGAGTGTGAATATTATGTCACGCCCCTGAGGGGAGTCAAACGGTATGCACCGCACACCCCTCTTATCTCTTTATATCTACGCCACTAAAATAAATAGTATTACAGTAAACATGTGTGAATATTATGTCACGCCCCTGAGAGGTGTCAAACGGTATGGACCGCACCCCCCTCTTATCTCTCTATATCTACGCCACTACAATAAATAGTATTTTTATGAAAACAAGTGTGAATATTATGTCACGCCCCTAAGAGGTGTCAAACAGTATGGACCGCACCCCCCTCTTATCTCTCTATATCTATGCCACTACCATACATAGTATTACAGTAAACATGTGTGAATATTATGTCACGCCCCTGAGAGGTGTCAAAACAGTATGGACCGCACCCCCTCATATCTCTCTATATCTACGCCACTACAATAAATAGTATTTTTATGAAAACAAGTGTGAATATTATGTCACGCCCCTAAGAGGTGTCAAACAGTATGGACCGCACCCCCCTCTTATCTCTCTATATCTAGGCAACTACCATAAATAGTATTACATTAAACATGTGTGAATATTACAGCAATATACAAGTAAGTATTCTTTATTCTTTTGTTTTTTTAACGATCTCTTTGTTTTATATCGAAAGTATGATGGGGGCGGATTTATTTTGGGGGAGACAATATTTTACAGGGTGGGGGCGAATTCATTTTAATCGGGAGGAAAACATTTTCTCCCCCGGAGTATTTGTTTTAAAACAGAGTCTCCGGGGGGAGACTCTGTATGGGGGAGGATTTATTTTGCAACACTGGCTCACGAATGAATTTCCAGGAAAAGGGGACTTTCACTTTCTGCGTGATTCATTATGAGAATCTTCGCTCGTTAAGGGAGCAACTTTTAAAAAAAAATGTGCTTGTTATGCGAAAATCTCGTTATGAGAGGTCTCGTTATGAGAGGTTTGGCTGTATATATACGATTCTTGATCATAGACTTTAACCGTTGCCACTTATTGCTTTTTAAAAATCATTTAACGTTCTTTTATTCACTCATTAACTAACAATTAGACAGATAATTCCCTCACACCAATAAAACGTAGCACTCTCTTATGTTATATTTTAAACTTTCTTTTCTATACTGTTTCAAATGTTCCCCCCTTATACACTATCTAAGTTTGTGATTAAAAGTAAAAAAACAAACATATAAATTATATGTTATTTTAAGAATTTTCGTAATTTACTTTTCAGCCAGTTCTTCCAATATAAAAGTTGTATTTCAAAGAAATGTAGTAATCTAACGTCATCAATTGTCGTCGTCGAGGCAAACTTCATCTGCGGTATGAACAATAAATACTACATACGTTTTTTTCATATAAAAGAAAAAATAATTTAAAAAAGTTATTAGAAAAATATAGCCAGAAAAAAATTATAATAATTTTAAAAAATTGGAAACATTTTAAAATATTTACCAAAAGGTAAAAAAATAGGAACGAGATCTAATGTAACTTTTTCAATAATGAATCCAAAAATATTTTAATCATACTATATATTCATTTTAAAAACGTGTTATTATTTGACAGAAAATAAAATATAAACAGGTCAATTAAAATATCAATTATTTCTTGCTCACTGTATTTGACTAAAATTTTAATAAATTGACCACACTGAATAATAAACTATCAACCCATCAATTTATCCATCCACTCATCCATCCATCAATCCATCCATCCATCCATCCATCCATCTTTCCAATCTACGAACATATAGTACATATATTCATTACATACTCTGTTAAATTTAAACAAAAATTCATCATCATATAATCCTTGAATTAATTGAGATATTATAGTGCAGGCTCTTGAACTATTATTTAGTTCTTACTACTTTCTGTTCTTTTAACTTCATCCTAATAACTACATCTCCTTACTTTCTTTGGTTTTCCAAACCGCATATATAACTCGTGGGATCCATTTTGAGGACAATCATACACACATTAAAGAACTCATTCCATATCTCACAGCTCTTAAATGTCTTCATGTTATCGGTTGGTAATATATTTTATCATTAAAATGTTTTCATAACTAAGTGGAATCTCAGAAACCAATCAAGGTTTTAGTGGAAGAAGTTCACGAAAAGTGCGACTTTTGCAGCCCCCAATATAGCGACGTTAAATCAACTTACTCTACAGATATATGCGAGTAGGTTGCATAAATCATCATTCTTAAGGATAATTCTGTTTCTTTTTAAGTATATATAGATCTATCTATGTATTTTCTGAATGCAAAGCAAGAGTAATACAGTCAGGTTAATATGACAACCTGACGTGTTTTAATCAATGGTTCTCAAATACACGAATGATTTGCCGATGCTTGCCTTATCTATACAGACGCTCCTTCTGTGCAGACGATTATTGCGTCCACAGACCATGCTGGTCTGTTGGCAAGTGGCGCAGTATTCACAGGTCACGGCTATGAGGGTTCCACGCTTTTCCCAGCCGCCTTTATTTCCCTAACTAGTGTCAGGTACCCATTCGGAGGTGGGTGGACTCAGGGACGCCTTAGGCCCCGGGAACAGATCACTGCCATCGCGGGGATTCGAATCCGTGACCATCGGTAGGCCAGCCGAGCGCGAATGCCCCTCGACCACCGTGCTTCTGTTTAAAAACATTTTAAAAGTAGATAAAGATGAATTTTCTCATAGGAATAGTTTGATTGTCACCCCTCTGACTTTTTAACAGTTATTGATCATTACAATTATACTGAGATTCTTAAGGTAATGAGGAATGTGAGGAATGCAGGTCATATTACTGGCAGTATACTTTTTAAAGGTTGCTGTATCTTCACTGCATAAATTTGCATGTAAAAAATAAATTAAAATTATCTTTAGCTCATGGTATAAAATATGTCTAAACCCAAACACAGAGTTTTGATATTGTAATTTTTGAAAAATAATTAGACTGAAAATAATTAAGAATGAAATTTTTGACTAAAAGAAAACAACAAAATAAATTTAAAGAAATATTTATATGTATCCTACTCACTGAATGATACGCTATTCATATTTTCTTCTTCAGACCTTTCTTCACTTACAAGGATTGTATCCTGGACCACTGCTATATTTTTTACAAAGCTCAGTATTTCAAGTCTGTGGAACCCCTCTGTGGTAAAATTTAAGTAGAAAGTAAAATAAGTGCTTTTGGAACTATCTTATGGTTTAATAAAAAAAACGACGTAAAAAAACAAACACGTTTTTTTACTATAAATCCTTTATGTTTGAGACGTAATTAAAAGAATGTTCATTATAATACGCTGCGCAAGACAATCCAAAAATAGTTGTGTCGTAAAACGTGTTTAATATATTGCGCACCGATCAGGAATATGTTTATAAAAAGTGTTGTCAATAAAATGCGCACCTTATTGCGCGACAGGAAAAATTGTTCAATATAATACGCACCACGACACTATTTCAAAAATTTAACATGATACATAGAGATAAATAAAATAATCTAAAAATTCAATAATTTAAATACAGTACATGCGATCAATCTGAAATTTTGATACATCGTTTTTATTATCGGCACGAGTCTGCCTGCAAAATTTCAGCTCACTAGCTTACGAGGAAGTGGGTTAAAAATCGATCCAAAGGTTTTTTCGACAAGGAAGCAAGCAAGCAAGGGCAACAGACACCACGAGTTAATATAAAGTATTTAATAAAAAGAACCCGTAATAAAAACCCCGTAAAAAAACAAATATTTGACAATAAATAATTTATGATTATGAACAAGACATACCTAAAATAATGTTTATTAGAATACGCAGCGCAAGACCATCCGAAAATACAAAATAGTAGTTAATTGTCGTAAAACATGTTAATTATAATGCGCACCGATAAGGAATATGTTTATAAAAAGTGTTGTCAGTAAAACACGCACCTAATTGCGCGACAGAAAGGTTGTTCAATATAATACGCACCCTTACACTCGTTCTCAAAAATAACATGACACATAGGCATAAATAAAATAATCTAAAATTTCAAAAATTTAATTACAGTACATGCGATCGATCTGAAATTTTGATACTTCATTTTTATTATCAGTACAAAATTTGCCTGCAAAATTTCAGCTCGCTAGCATAATAGAAAGTGGGTTTAAAATGGATCCAAAGTTTTTTCGGCATGCAAGCAAACAATCAACCAAACAGACACCACCAGTTAATTATAAAGGATTTAAACAAAACAAGTTTTTGACTATAAATCCTTTATGTACATAACTAAAAGAATGTTCATTATAATACGCCAAAGCGCAAGACAATACAAAAATACAAAATTGTATTTATTTCTCGTAAAACGTGTTTAATATAATGTGCACCAATCGGGAATATGTTTATAAAAAGTATTGTCAATATAATACGCACCGAATCACGCAACAGAAAGTATTCATAAAAAGGTCGTTTAACAGAATACGCAACGCGACACTCTATCACAAAAATTTAACATGATCAAAAAGTGGGTTAAAAATCAATTCAAAGTTTTTTCGACAAACAAACAAGCATGCAAGGGCTCAAACCGACACCACGAGTTAGTATAAAGGATTTTTAAAAAAAATATTTTTACTTCAAGTTGTAATAAAAACTGGTTTAATGGATGATTCCATTTTAAAAAAAAATTAAATACTGAACTTTAAAGAAATACACATTGTTATTCACTTGTTAAGCAAACTTAATCAACGAATAACTGTTTTACTTTTTTGTGACTGTTCTACTACAAAATAGTAGAGTCAGATTATTGATACAATTAGAATCTGATACCATTTGGATATTTTTGTTGTTGACGAATTATAACTTTTTATAATAAACTATTTTACCCGTTCTACAACCATTCATTACAAAATGTATAAAAAAGTAATAATAATTACTATGCAATTGAATTAAATGAACGTTTTGAAAATACATACAAAAGTATTATTGTTGTGAATTCTTTACTTGCTTTTTTCAAAATTCTAGTTTTAAATTGTTTTTATTATTGTATTCGGAGCAGTGATCAATTAATTCTTTTTTAAATTTAAAAATAGTATTAAATTGCACCTTGGTTTGCTACTTAAGCAATGAATTTATTTATAAAAAAGTAAACTTTTTAAATAATAATTAAAAATGTTTTATAGGGAACCTAAAAATTTATTTCATTTTATTTCCAGTTCAATCTTCACACGTGAGAGGTGTATGTAAGTTGAATCATTCAGATTAAAACTCTAGCGTAAGAGATGAACTTATGTGAACCTTTGGTATTTACTCAATATTTATTTTGCATTGTAAGACCTTTTAAACACATCACAAATCGCGTAGCCACGATGGTAGTGTGGAAACACAGGTCAGCCAATTCTAGTTAATCATCTTTTCATTGTTTATCTGGCGGTACATTTATATATATGTAAACTATGAAAATATAAAGGATATATAAGATTCAACAGATCATTACTTTTTGAAGTCTGAAGTAAATTGGATGTCATTACACGTCTGATGATCAGCTCGTGGTATCTAATTTTTTTACTTAGACAACCAATTGCAGAGGTTTTTTAAGCTTCGCTTTATAAAAGCGTCATAATCTAAAATGGCACTTTAAAATTTTTAATTCCAACCACTTCTCGACAGCATTGAGTCGAATTTTACTCCCTTCTACCCCCGAAATAAATAAATAAGTAAAAGGTTTAAATTTTTAAGTTAGTTAATTTCATTAATGCTTGGGTTACATTTTTAAATAAATATTCCAATGAAGCAAAATTAGAAGATCGCATCAAGCAAGTTGTTGGAGAACTTGATGTTAGATGTAACACATGCCCGAGTCAGTACGAGACAGTTTTCTCTGCCTTCAAAAAGGACGACGTTTGCAGGTAGGTGATGAACAGTGTCGTAATTACTACATCTTATTTATATGACACAATCATAATCATTACATTTTATAATTTGGATGGTTAGCTATAAATTTTACATTATAAAATGTACATGCCAAAGATAGTCCTTATATATATATAAATTAGAAGGATTAGATATAATAATGTTAATACATAATTGAGATAACATTGATATCATCATTATATAAATATAAAACTAAATTGAACAAATATAATCATTGAAATTTATAATTTGGATAGCACACTTTTAATAAATGAAATATATAATTTAGATGGTATGGTCATAAACATTACAATAGGTAATTTACATATCAAAGATATCAGTATATTATTTAATTTAAATGGCACAGATATTACCATTTCAATACCCAATTTATTTGACACATAAATACGTTTTGTTACATAATTTAAATTGCATCGATAAAATCGTTGCACTATGTAAGTGAGATGCCATAATATTAAACGTTGCATTATACATTGTATAACTTAGACGACAATGATATAATCCTTATATTTTTGTTGTTTACATAATATGGACATAAACACTTGATTACATAATTTAGACGACACATTTATATTAGATGGCAAAGATATAGTTATGACATTATATAATTTAGATCGTACAAATATTTTCAGGACATTAAAAATTAAGTTAGCAAAGATAAAATCTTAACAACTTATTAATATATTAATTTGGCATACATGTAATCATTTCGTTATATAGCTCAGATTGCATTGATACAGTTAGTAGATGATGTGTTTTAATTCTATAATTATATCATTACATCTGATTTATATTTTCTAAAATAATTTCCAAACAGAATTGATGCATTTTATACTTTATAAATAATTGTTTTAATAAAATTAAAATCGTTGCAAAAATTTAAAAATAAAATTAATTTAAACTTGTTACACAACTAAATTTGAAACGATTATTTTAATAACTCAAAAAAGTATCTAGGACAGTGGTTCTCAACCTGTGGGTCTCAACCCCATTGGGGGACGCGACGAAAGGGGTCGTGACGGGTTTTCTGGTGGTCGCCAACTGTCGACTAAAAACACCCACTATAATGCAAGTTTGCTCTATTTTGTAAAAACGTTATTGAAAGTGACTTATTTAAATTTCATGGGGGCCGCGGGTCACGTAGCTTTTATAAAAGGGGTCGCCACCCCAAAAAAGTTGGGAACCACTGATCTAGAACGTCACGCAGATATTCCCATAGTCCCATTAGCTCACATTATCCGAAATTCTGCTTTCAACTGTCATTTTGTTTTCAACTCAGTGCGTACTTTAACTACAAGGGTTGTTTTCTAACCAAGTGCTATGCCTACTCATCGTCCGAAGGCATCCGAGAAGCTGATTCATTATGTGTTTCTGGTAAGTCTGTTGAGTCTGAGAGTTACAGGAAGGGTTTAGACTTGAGGTCGCTTCCGCCGATGAGTTGTCGTTATGTTTTAGAATTATTAATTTAAAAAGAGGTTTCGTTGAAGGTCTAAATTAAAATTATTTTCGAAATTTCACATCTTTTTAAAACAACAACAAAATGCCTGCATGCAATTGACATAAAAAGCTGCTAAAATTAATAATGCGTGTATTATTAAAAAATAATCATTCGTAGTTAATAAAGTTGATAGGAAATTATGCTTGTGAAATTTTAACGTTAAAATAAAATATACTTATGTATTAATACATCATGTCTTTCCAAGATTTACAACTATGCTTTAGGGAGTTAAATGTGTAATAGTTGTTTTCTCAGCTCCATCAGTTATGGTTTCAATTGGAAACAGTTTACTTAAAGATCGCTAAAGTATTATGATTATGTAGAAGATAATGATGCAACATCTATTGTATTTCCGGGGAAAAAAAAAGAAGTGGAGTATTTGGGAGCATGACATGCGCCATGAATCTATAGCTAACAAAAGGACCTTATTTTAAGCTCCAAATAGCCAGGGCACTATGATGATTGCAGTGTAACAGTTTGGAGAGCATTACGTGAGTTATTGGAAACTCAGATTCTTTTTGTCACGATGTTCTCCCTTACCTTACTAAACCGGGATATATTCAATGTCAATTCAGATAGATACTTGTTTCCATTTATACAACAACAAAAAAAAACAAAAAAATAAAACAATCAACCTTGCTTGTTTCCTTTACCATAATTTTAAGGAACTCAGGTTTTCAGCTAGTAAATGTACATATTAAGTTATTCCTTATCCTTTTATTTAAATTACATAAGATCAATGAACATGAATGACCGTTCAAATAGAACGTTTTATTTAAAAATCTTATAACACAATGTAAAGAATTGTTTGGCATTGTTTGTGTGCAGGTTATTTCAACTTTAAAAGTGTGAAATACTCTGAATATTTATGTTTTAGATGACCAACCAGATAGATGCACAAGGAATCGAGTTTCTGTTGTGATACTTGTCCTGGCAGCCATCATAAACATCAATATAAACCAGCACCTGTGACGTCACAAATTACATATAATGTAGCTTTTTTATTTAATTTGTTATTATTTTGTAGCATTTTAAATTAATACATATATGTGGCCAAAGGCTTTGCACTTAGATATTTTAAACGTCTTCTTTATCAAATAACATTATATTAACATATGATAGAAATTTAAGTTGCCTTGCTATCATGTAAGCGAAAAATTTATAGACTTTTAAAATTTGTTTAAAGTTAAATAAATTAGACGGAATCTATCAAATAAAATACAACAATAAAATTGTGTAAAAATTTTCGTTTAACCGTTGCTAATTTGTGTTTTTTATGAATATACGAGCAGCAAAGCCCCTCCAAGGACGTTCCGTCACAGTTCGGTGGCATGTTTTAACCCCCCTCCAACAGCCGTCTCGACCCGCATACATGTGCATCACGTCAAAAATACTATTCAATTATAGTTGAAAATGAAAAACTGGTAAAAACAGAGCTTTTGACTATAAATCCCAACGCGCATAACTCAAAATAAAGTCTTGTAAGAAATACTGCACCAAAAATAACTCGTTTTGAACGTCCACGTAAACATGTTCAATATGATTGGCTGTAGGAGTCATATGTGTTTGAGGGACCAATCGCTATCGAGGACCGGACAGAACGGACAGAAAATTGCCTTTTATTATTATTAATTTTTTTAATGCAATTTCAATAACTTTGCTTTGAAAATGTGCAAAAAAGTGTAACTAGTCGAGTTTTTTAAAATGTTATTGAAACATTACAACAAATATGAATTTAACAACATTGACTTTAAGATAAGTCATACAAAAAATACAGAATTAATATAAATGTTGTTGTTTTTTTAAAACTAAATTTGTGGACAGTTTCGAATACACGTGGAAATGTCGAATGTCCGTGGACATTGGGAAAAAATGGCTTTAAAAAAATATAAAAAATCTTTTTATTTAATTTTTTAATAATTTTTTTAATATCATTTTATTGGGATTACTTATGTAAATTAAAGACTCATTAAACTAAATATCAATTATAATATATTTTAGGCTTTGCACTGATGCAAAAAAAAATTCATTAAAAAACCCAACTATTATTAGAAAATAATACTTCAAAGTTCAGTTCGAGGGAAAAGAATGCTGTTCGTGAAAAATATGTAAGTGGAGCTATAGCCTCGAGATAAATGGTATAATAATGTATAAGTATTAAAAAGCCAGTTGGCTTTACGATGGAACATTTCTTTTTTCTAAATAATATTGCTAACCTCTTATTTTCTGTTAATTGTCCAAACATTTCCTAACGCTTCAAAGTTAAAACTAATGCACCAAAAACTTGTTAACTGATGAAACCATTACAATGATTTTCTAATCCAGCTCACCGTATTCTTTTCCAAACACATCTCACTGCATTTTTTGTTGTTTCCATATCATTGCATTTCCCGGTTTCTGTAAAAAAAACATTGCCACAAAAGAATGAATCTTCAAAACAAATTTTTGTCTAATCTCAAATTAAATCAATGATACTCATCCCCTGATTTTACCAGACCGCGTAGTCAACAAAGAACACATATTTTTAAAATATAAGCTGATTCGCTTTGAGAATGAATCACAAGTCTTCGTAAGTCCGCTGATTTTGAAAAAATATACGATTAATTAATCGCTAATTACAATTAAAGCCTAAAATTGAAATGTACGATTTCATAAGTAACATTTATTAAATGTACTTGACGAAAATCGAAATAACACTGGAATGTATTCTTTATTTCACATCTTTTAACCAACAACGCAAACAGACAAGTGTATTGACATTATTTGGTTCAAGAGATGAGCGGGTCTTTTTGACAATATAACCATCTGAGCTGAGCAATCGTTTATATAGCTTTAGATGATCTCAGCTGAAGTTTCCGATACTGTAGTGGATGTTTGGTTTGCAGGTGATATGTAAGCGAAGTGTTAGAACCATGGTAGCAATGTTCCCTTTAAGCAGCGTGGCTGCGCAGATATTTGAACGACGCCACGCAGGAGTTTTAGAATCACCGCGCAGCAAATTTGTAAAATATTGCACACAAAATAGACATTGTGCAACTTTGCACACGAGTTTTTTTTAAACTTTGCAAACGGAAGAAACAAAGCTTAGACTTAGAGGGACCATGGCATGGTAGGCAAACGATTTCTATCAATGGTCACAATAACCCTTTATCAATATTTTGAACATTCACGTCAGTCAATAGTTTAAAACCAAAATGTTCGTCTAATCGTCCGGAAATTAGTTTATATTTATCTGCCGAAATATTTTACATTTTGACTTCCCGTACATTTATAAGTGATGGGTCGATGAATCGTTATAAAAAATATAATCGTTAAAAATTGTTAACGCTTAATCGAGAAATTAATCGTTAATTTCCGTATCCCTAATAATACGCCGACATTGGGTTTACGATTGTCGATTTTTTTTAAAAAATATACCACCCTCCTCTCTCCATTCGATTGTGTTTTGTGTGTTCATTACCCCAGCGTGCCTTGCCCAGAAACTGATTTTAATAATACACCCAAATTTGAAAGTTTTTAAAGTCAATAAATTAGTTACTAACCGAGTAAGATGAATAAGGGGCCGTTCAAAAATGACGCTACGCACCTAGGGGATGAGGGGGTCACACATTTGTGACGGGAGCGGGGAGGTATGTGTTTAAGAAATGTGACGTGACATCAAAAGGCGCAACTTTAAATAAAAGTCCCACTGAAAAAATTGATAGCCTACAATTTATTTAATGACTTTTTATATGGGTTTAAGCGTGTAGCGATTTTTAGAGTTCAACTTCACATTAAATACAACATTAACTCACAATAACTTTATTTGAAACATGCTCATTTTAAAAAAAAATACGGCTTTAATTTGGGCGCAATGCATTGTGACGTCATGTCGGCCAAAATCGCTTGACGCTTTTATGTACGGCTCCTAAGACGTCGGCCTTGTGGCTACTGTGTGAGATGAGGTGCATGGAAGATGGCTAGGTAGCATTGTATAGCGGTCAAGTCGGGGAAAATTATGCGATGTTTTGAACGGGTAACCCGGGTACCCATTCAAAATTTGGACTGGTAGCCAGGCAGCATTTTTCAACAATATTGACAGCCCTAATTGCTATTTCATACATTGCCTAGGCTTTCTATAAAATGCCGAGTTGTCGTCCGACAAAGTTTATAATTGGCCTACCCCCGCCATTTTTCCAGCCACTCATGTGAGCGGTGGCGCTTTGGTCGTTGTTTGATGATGGCGTTCGAAGCCTGTTAGTGTTGAAAGCTATTGTAAGACAGCATTTAGCCGGTACGAGGTTCTACTACCAAATCACAGACAATACTTTCAAATTCTTCTCACTTTCATTCGGCTGAGATTTCCTCTTGGATTGCTGTGTGCCCATGTCGGGACAGAATGTAGTTTTAGGACAGGAATCACGCCCTGATTACATGCAACACAGATTCTACAATGAGATATCTAAAGTAAGAGCCAATACTGCTAAAAGATATTTGACGTACTTCATAAAGCCCATTTGGCCATTGGTTATGGTGGACGGGATAGAATGTTGAAAGAACTTTCACCCAAATACAAGAACGCTACCCGTTATGATTTTGAACTGTGTATTAACCTTCGTAAACCGTGCCAGAAAAAAACAACAAAAAGGCGTCAAACAAGTCATTGTGGTCAAGCCAATGGGTTATCTGAATTCAACTGTCGTTGACAGGCCGATCTCATTGACTTTATATCATATCCTGATGAGGAATACAAGTTTATAATTGTGTATCAAGACCATCCCACAAAGTTCGTAGCTCTCAGGGCCCTGAAGACAAAGAGGGCACAAGAAGTAGCATGCCAGCTGGTAGACATATTTACGTTGCCTAGTGCTCCAATGATTCTACAGTCAAAAAAAATTGCAGGGAATTTTCTAACAATGCGGTAGGCAGCCTAAAGTACTAGCCCACCTTGAAGATCGTCCAAATACAAAGCCAGGGGAGCGTCAAAAGAGCTAACCCAGACATCGAAAAGATGCTGTGTGCTTGGATAAAAGATGAAATAACGGGCCACTGGAGTGAGGGGTTACGGTTCGTCTAACTCAAAAAGAACATAGCTTTTCATTCTGGGATTAAAAGCTCACCATACGATGCTCTCTTTAGCTGGGCAGCTAAAGTACGCCTCACAATGTCGTCCCTACCTGACGATGCTTTACAAGATGTGGAATCAGAGGAAGACCTCAAAAAGATAATACAGAGCGTACATCGTGTGTTTTATTTTATTATTACTTCCACTTTAAAATACGTAATTATCAATATAAAGTCTTTTGTTGTGCTCTTTTTACACTTTGCCTAAACGAAATCCGAAATTCTATACAATGACTAGGCATTCTATAGATTGCCTAGGCAAAGTATGCAAACGTTTTACAAATTTCATACTTTGCCTGAATCCATCAGGCATTCTATACATTGCCTGTAACATATATAACACTAAATTTTATAGCTTGGCGTTGAAAAAAATGGCGGCCACAAATCAACAACTAAACTGCTGTGCTGGTTTTTGAAATTCCAAATGACCAAAGTTTTTCTACAATATTCGTATTGAATATTACGTTAAGTAGTTTTAATACAAACCCTAATAGGACTAACTCCCAACCAAGATGCGCCAATGAACATATGGATGTACACTATGAACTATATTATGTTTTTAATTACGAGAATTCTTTACACTTAAGATCTTGTTAGAATCCCCTAAAAAAACCACAAATGTAAGTTTTATGCACTTAGCGCGCCGGTGTCAATTCCATACCTGAAATTAAGCACCTATCTCTCTTGGTTTATTTAAAGTACATTTTAAAAAAAGTCTCATTTAGTCAGTGATATTGTTAAGTATATTATTTATATTAGGGTTTTTTGATGTTGTTTTTTTGGGGTTGGGTGAGATGTTAGTTACATTTCTTACCGCAACGTCACTACTCAAATATTGCATTTTAGCAATCTTTACATTAGCGTTAGTGTATATGAAAGAGTATTCGATAAATAAGCTCGTCACTTGACAGCACAATGGTCTTTTACTGAAACTCGTTTATCCCCATTTCTTATCAGTGACGTATGCTATAATTACAGTTTTTATCTCTCACGCACGCCTTTGCGCTAAGTTACCGAGTCCCGCAGGCTTGTTTATCGACGTCGTCATAATATTTAAATATAGCGTACTGAACGTCTGTGGATACCGCACTTCAAATTAATTTCCTTTAAAAAAGATACATTTAAAAATATATTTCAGTGAATAATTTGAAAAAAGACCTATTATTTTAACCAGGATTGAAAAACAGTTATTGTGAAAATAATGAGACGACATTAAGGAAAAAAAAGTAATAAAACTCGAATGAGTATTTAAAAGAAATTTCCATCAAAGAATTTCTGACTTTTTTATTCAAAGGGAAATCATTCTAGAATACATTAAAAGTCTTTTGCAAGCATTAATTCTGAAAGAAAATAAAAACAATTGCTATCTACAAATTGCTGCTAAAACTACGCGAGTCGTACGAAAAGAGATTTTTCCAAATTTCCTCTGCAACATTTTTTTAAATATTAGTAGCTATCGTTTGGCGTTTGTTTCAACCCGATAGCTGTTATGGTTAGCGAAAAGTTGACAAAATAATGATATTTCTTTGTTTTTTTTGGATTTCCCAGTAAATCTATAAACATTTTCGGGAATTTCTTGACCAATGCACATACTTGGGAACTCCTTAACATATTTGCAAAAGACCCGAACCCTCTATTTGCTATGGTTCAGGAGTAGCTGCTTGTGCAAGCTCGAACAGACAGGACAAATATAATAACGCAATCTGTCCATGGGAAAATTGCGTTAAAACCACAAAACAGGCGAAAAATGGTTTACCAATCATCATCAAAACAGTAATTGAAAAGTTAAAGTAGAAACATCTGTCCAAGCGCTTTAGCAAAATGGAAAAACGGTGGTATATTTATACTTTACATAATGTATTGACTAAAATTCGAAATGCTGCCATATCTCCCTCTCCACCCGCTGCACCCCCACATTCGCTGAGCAAGTTGTAGTTGCTCGTGAGCAATATTATACCTCTTGTTTTTAAATACTTGACACACTCAGATTGAACTGATGGTGTTTACTATCTATCATTTATCACTACGGACACTCCTTCTATTGCTGAAGATAGTGTCGTCCTAAGTTCTAATAAGAACGAACAGATAAGGCCGGTATGATGGCAAGTGACTACGAGTGCGCAGGCCATGGCTATAAGGGGATAGCGTTGCACAATGTCCAGCCGCCTAGGTTTCCTTCACTAGTTATAGTTTCAGGTATCCATTCGGAGCTGGGTGGACTCCGGGAGCAAGTCGTTGAGGTCAGCCAAACGTGCAAGAAACTCGAGTCACGAATGCAAAGGGAAAAGCAATATTTTAAACGAAGAAAATGCTCAGTTTTTTTCACTTAATTTTCTCTCAACACCAGTAGGAATGCAGAGGGAGGTAAACATCCGAGGCCTTACGTGCCATAACCTAGATGCATGAAAGGTAAATAACAGCGCTCCCTGATAAGACACAATTTTTTTTATTAGTCACCTGGCCTCACTAATCTTTTTATGTGGTATTTCTCCACTACAGTGTATTGAATACTATTCAAAGTCACCCCAGGACGATCCAAGTCTTTTAAAGCATTTGTAGCGTCTGACAAATGTTCCTTCTATGCTGTGCGGCTGCGCGTCCATGCAGTTATCTACCAGACACCATGCAGTAGTTTAGGGTTACAACGCAGAAAATTTTGATAATATATGTGTGTTTGTGAAACTTAAAATTCGCACAGTAAAAATTGATGATATAAAAATTATTTAAAAACTCTTTTATAATTTTAGTTGGCGCATGAACCAACAAAACTAGGAGTGAACATTTCATCTGACATGCAATTATTTTGTGTTTTGATCCACACTTGGTGTCACCCAACAAAAGCCTGGGGCCGGATCCGACCAGCGATGTCTGTTCATCAAACCAATTTATGATAGATACTTGAAGTGGTCTGATAAAATGTATGCCAAGGGGGAGATATTGGTACCATTGACATTTAGATAGTCTGTTTAGAATATATGACATGTTCACACTTTTAATGCCCTCTTAAATCCTGCTCCGCTGAAAGTTTTATTTTCAGTTTAAAATTATTTTAAATTAAATTTTCTTTTGAATGAAATAAAGTTTGCATATAATATTTAGAAAACTGCAGGATTTTAAACTTAATTAAAAATCAGCTTTGAATTTAATGACTTTGTTGATATGAGAAGGGACTTGATTCGACAGATCAGGGCTGAGCTGTATACTCCGAAAGTGCTCTGAATTATTTGTTTTTTTAATCGCAAATTTTCTCATTGTTTGATGAGAGTTTATTTTATAAAGAAGCGCACAGCTCAATAAAGGTTTATTGTCAAAGTTTTATTAGTTAGAGGCGTTTTTGTTCCTTTCCTAATTAAAAAATTTCCTTTCACATTTTGCATTGATAAATAATACAATTTAAAAAAAAATGCAACATTACACCAGACGTTTCGCGACTATGTGGTAAATATATATGTTAATTCAGAGGTTACACAACATTTTCATAGGGTTTTGGTTTATTCAAGTTGTAAGCATATATATGTCAAGTCATTGACTGTGAGAACATTGAACGTAATATTAAACAAAGATCCGTGGAGATGAGTTTCAACAGAATACCCGAATATTAATAGAGTTCTGCCAATCAGGCCTACTTGGATGTACCTCTGACGAACTCAGCCCTTGGGCTGTAGGTGAGCTACATTTAAGGTCAACCTTGTTCACTTTGGGGTCTTTTTTCTTTCTTTGCAATTTCAATGTTTTATGAGTTAGTATAGAACATTACGGTGGCAGAATCAAAACTAGAATATGATAATAGGTGACAGACTAAATTCAGAATAAGGAAATAAGGAATTACCTGATAGAATCAAAGCTCTTTTAAGGTATAATAAGTTGACTGAGCAACGCTATTACAAAACTCCAGTTGACAAAATCAAAACCTTTAATTTCATCGATGTTTTCTATAGACTGTGGATATTTGGTATCTATCAGTGACGACAACACATCAATGACTGCCTATATGTCACCGCCATGTTTTCTTGTCCACGTAGCTTGGTGACCGTGTAAGCAACACTCGTTTGAGAAAGTGCAACCTGATATTTATGAAAAATAAAACGTATTAAAATAAACCCTGCTTTGGTGTTGTGGTTTTAAAATAGTTAAATTTCTTTTAAATTTTTTTTCTGTGGGTGTAATTTGCAAAGGAATAGTTATGGTAATGTTTTATTTTTACCATTAGAGTTTAAATTTTGCATGTTAAGCATATAGGTTAGACAGGATGACGTGTGGTTGTTAGATTCTAAAACATAAGACCGATAAAGTCAAACATCATTGCTATAAATAAAACGCCGGTTACAGAAAAACCCTACAGGTATAGAACGAAGTATATTAGTGCAGTGCTTCTTTAAGTGGTGGCCCGCAGACCATTGCTGGTCCGTGGACCATCCGTCGCCGGTCCGTAGAAATTATCAAGAAAGGACATAAAATTATAATTATAATCCTACATTTGCAACCATTAATACTAATGTCAATTTTTCGACCATAAGCTCAAAAATTGAAACATATAAATTAAAATAAATTACCTATACAAAGTTGGTACAGGTAAAATAGCGCACCGGTCCCTGGAGCATTGAAAATAATTTCTGCCTGTCCACCATACTAAAAGGTTTGAGAAGCACTGTATTAGTGGACGCTATCATATTTCGGTGTGTACAAATTTGTGAGCGTGCGTACAAACATTAATCTGTCAAACGCACAGACCTGACAAGATAACAAAAGTTACTCTGATATTGGGCCTTCCGCAATTATATTTTTTTACAAGATTTTAACACTTCCTTAATTTGACAAAGCATTTAATTTTTTGTTGATTTTGCCAAATCATAGCTAAAGCTAACGCCAACCCCATCTCCGTAGAATCAATCACAAAAATCTGTTTTAAGAGAAACACCTGAATAAATAATATAAAAGCCCAAGTCACTCCCTCTTTGGAAGGATGTGGAACTCTGAGGAACGATGTACAACAGTCTATAGCAGTTGAAAAGTCATGTGTTGATTAGCACTGTAAAATATTTAATATGACACCATTGTTTGATCTTATATTTTAAAATACAAGGTGTGCATCGGTGAGCATGATGATTATAAATTAAAGATGTAAAATACTTTGTGTACATTCCAGGAAGTCTAATATTTCGTATTTATCAAACAAGGATAAGTTACTTGGGCTTTTGAAAAAAAACAAAGTGGGCGCCGTAGGCACCCTACAAGCCCTATTATTAAATACTTTGCGTACATTTCAGAAAGTTTAATATTTCGTATTTAACAGAAAAGGACAAGTTAGTTGGGCTTTTCAAAAAGGTTGGCGCCATAGGCGCCCCAAAAAAGTGGGCGCTCTGGCACAATCTATTTGTAAAATAATAAGTGTTGACGAGAAACATTGGGACAATTATTGGGACAAAAATAAATCTTACAATTAAAGTTCCGTATTTCATCACGTCGTACTAACATTGTTATCTGCCAAAAGGTGTTTTAAAATAAATCCTTGTTCTTGGTCGAAAGAAGCGCAGACAATTTGTGGGAATATTGTTTTAAGCTTCAAATACTTGACATATCTCTTCTGAGCAATGCTTTGATCCCCAAAGGGTACAGAGTACTGTTCGTGCCTTTTGACACCTTTCGAAAGCATTTTTTCCTTTTTAAATGAATGCATTCTACAAGTTTAAAAAAACTGTAAATCATTATTTTCTAGCTTTGTGACCGAATACTTTTAAAAGAAGGAAAACTTGTATGTGTTTGTTCTTGCATACGGAATAAGAAAGTTGTTATTATCCTAATGTCTATCTGAGGGTTGTATTAAGTGATCTTTGTGTTGTATTTCTAAATTTATATATATATATATATATATATACATATATATATATAAATATATATATATATATACATATATTTGTTTGTATAGCTTCAAATTGATTTTTAATATCAAATTCACATTTTAATGCGTTTTTTGCACCAGGCAAATGTTCCTTGACATTGGAAACTAATATGTCACTAGAAAAGTTTGATAAGCTCTTGAATAATAAAATGTCGATATCGCGGAAGATGGCTATAATGCAGTTCTTCAGTAAAACTGTGTCCCTTGGTGAATTGAATAATTTGAACGGAGAAATTATTACCTCCCTTTAATTTACAGTTTGCTCAAACAGATTTAAGTAGACAATTGATAGTATAAGACAAGCGATGGGCAAACTACGGCCCGCGGGCCAGCGTATATCATGCGGCCCGTAGGCATATACATCTTGTGATCTTATGTCGATGTAATATTTATTTATTTATTTTTTAAAATTTTATTCCAAGTATTGTATTCGAATCTAGGGATATTAAATCTATTTTATGGCTCCAGTATTGATTATTGATCATTAGTCATTAATTGTTGACATCCTTTTTCGAATCTGCATTTCTGTTCAACCGGAAGTTTCTTTTGTTTACGATTTACATATTGACGGAATTATAAATATGGTAATTTAAATCGTAAATCTAACAATAATAATGCTGCCAAAAATGAAATATTGAGAACGAATGTCGTTTTTTAATGACGAATGGACCACTGAATACTGCTTCACAAGCGTTGGCAGCAAAAAAGTCTGCTTGCTCTGCCGTGAGTGTGTGAGCGTCTTTAAGGAATACAATTTAAAAAGATACCACCAAACAAAACGTTTAGATTTCGGGCAAAATTTAACGAACGAAGAGAGAAAAGGGAATTGCCAGGAGTTGGTTAATAATTTAAAGAAGAACCAAACTGTTTTCACCAAACTGTCTTTGATACAAGATGCTGCAACCGAAGCCAGTTTGGTGCTGTCCCATAAGATTTTAAAACGGAACATTTTTTTTTGACAGCGAAGTCAACTAGGAATGTTTGTCAGATGCAGCAAGCATTATGTGTCCAGAACAGAAAGCAAAATTTTATAGCCTTATTTAATCAAGGAGAACTGTAGCCAGGCATGCTGAAAAAGTTAGCGAAAATTTGAGGCACCAACTTCGAGATGCAAGCAAAGACCTTCTGTGGCACTCTCTAGCGTTCGACAAAAGTACCGATGTACAGAACACAGCACAATTGTTGGTATTTATACGAGGAATAAACACTCGTTTCGATCTTGCCGAAGAATTACTTAGTGTTGAGCCACTCAAAGACACAACTACAGACCAGTATTTATTCAATGCTGTTCAGAACTGTGTTGAAAGAACTGGGCTGGTGTGGAACAAAAGAGCAAGTTAACAACCGATGGAGCACGTGCTTTCTGGAAAAAACGTAGCCCTTATCACTATTTGGGTCCTCATACATCTGTGAGCAAGCTTTTTCTTGCATGAAAATAACAAGGCTAAGAACAGATCGATGTTGACTGACTGCAATTTGAATGCAGTCATGCGAATCACAACTAGTAAACTGGTTCCACGGTTCAAGAAAATTATCCATAATTGTGAACAGTTACATACTTCTAATTAATTATAATGGTACTCTATGGTCAGCTTATGTAAATTATGTTCCTACTTCTTCATAGTTTTTATGACAAGTAACAATAAACTTTTGTTGAAAAAATAATAAATAGTAAAATTTTATTATCAAATTAGAAACTATTTCAGTTCGTATTTTAAAATGTAGAGTACATGTGTAATAGAGTGTGAATGTGAAATCAAATAAAAATCACTTGGTTATTATCATTAATTCATATTTAGACCTTAATGGTAATTGAAGTAGACAAAATATATATGCGGACGGCCTATAAAAATAAAGTTTTCAATGCAGCCCTCCATACAAAAAGTTTGCCGACCCCTGGTATAAGACAATGATCAAGATTTCGACCTCAAATTGAATAAATAGTTGATGTTAGCATACACAAATCTTTAATAGCATTAGTCTAAGGTTATCTTCTATTAGATGCATGTAGTTTGATAATTTTAAAATTTGACCAAAAATTTCTTTGTTGACGCTGGTATGTCTCCAGAGTAAAATCACACGTCCATTGAAATTTTGAATAGAACATTAAACTACAATTGACATCATAATGAATAAACCTTATCTCTTATAAAATACCCGTAATATGACATACTTAAATTATATTATTTTTCAAAAATATAAATAATTTCTTTGATGACATTTAAACAAGAAGAAAGAAAAAAAGTAGTTTCAATATTAAGAAATCTTTACATTGTGAAAAAATAATTTATATGTTTTGAAAATTACTTTCAAAAATAACAAAAATTATGAATATCCATTGTTTAACGTCTTCATAAATTTTTGAAATGATGATTATGTAACATTAACTAAATAGAAGTAAAACAGGATAAAACTTCCGGTTGGTCACAAGTCTCTAACAACAATGAATTTGTGGGAAGTAACAATTTAACATATATAAAGGTGAGAAAAAAACCAACTTATTTGGTATTTCGCATAACAAAAGAGAAAACAAGAAATAAAATCTCGAATGAGTATTTAAATGCTATTTCCAACAAGGGATTTCCGATTTATTTATCAAGGGAAATCAGTCTAGATTACAATAAAATTCGATTCAAATAAGTAATTCTGAAACACAATATGAAGTCATTTTCCTTCACGCTACATCACACTAAGAATGTGTCAATATAATGTGCATCACTCAACAATCTAACATAAGCATTCACAAAGCGGGAAAACCACATTAACTATCATTCTAGATTACATTAAAAGTAATTTCAAATCAATAATTATGAAACTAAACTTTAGAATTGCTTTCGAAAATTGCTTCTAAAATTACGGGAATCGAACGGAAGAGGCATATTTATTATTTCCTTCTCCAACATTGTTCTAAATATTATTAGCTATTGTTTGACGTTTATTTCAACCCGATAGATGTTATGGTTGGCGAGAAATTGACAAAATACTGATATTCTTTACTTTTTTTTGTTTGGATTTTCCAGGATATCCATTAAACCTTTTCGGTATTTTTTTGGCCATTGCACCTCCTTGGGACCTCCTTGGCATATTTGCAAAAGATCCGAACCCTCTATCTGGTATGGTTCAGGAGAAGTTGCATTTGCAAGCGTTAAAGACATTTCGAATCTATAAACGCAATTTTTCCAAGGGAAATAGCGTTAAAAAACTCCCTTTTTTTGGACTGATAAAGATAAGAGTATTACGCATTAATCGTATGTATGGAAGGAGTATCTGTAATGTACATACAACATACAAACACATGCAAATTCACATTCTTCCCGTCCCGAAATTCGGACTTGGAATGCGTGGCCTGAGGGAACAAGGAAAAACAGCACTGTATCAACATTTGAACTAGACATAAACGATGGATACGCGATGGATGCCAATAATTGTCTGTTTAGAAGGAGTGCATGTAATATATCAGATAGGATAAGATAAGATGTTATTTACCTTTATTTAATTTATGCACATTCTTTTGCTAACCAGAAATTAGGTTCAGTATCTAAATTTTTTTTTAAAAATGTGTTGGTAAAAATATGGGCTGTAAGCTATTTTGTGTTGGACTGATATGTATTCCAAAATTTAAATCCCTTGCCAATTTGTTCTTATTATTGTTTACACCAACTGTGGCCAAATCGCGGCTCGCAGTCCGCATTCGGCTCTTTTGTGTTCACACAGCGGCTCGCAACCAATTTATGAAACTAAAACTGTTCATTTGAAATATATATAATATTAACAATAATTTACGTTTTTATCTGACTGAAACAAGGTTTGAAAAATAATTTCAGAAATTCTAAAGATGTTAAAGATAAAATAATCTTCTGACATGTTTTTATCTTTATTTGATCCCTTCATTCATTTTAATTTTTTAATTATCTGACTTAGAATATTGACAACATCGTCAGTTAGAATATAGACAATTATGATTCTAGTGAATGTCATAATAATTATTACTATTTGTTTGAAGAATTACTTGTTATTGTATGTTTATTCTTTGCTATACTGCGCTTAAAATGACACAACAGGGGAAAAAGGCACCATGTGAGCAATATCTCCAAATACATTAACTGGAAAATGTACAATAATGGACAATAAAATGTACCCTTTTGTATTCTTACATTTTTAATGGAACCTAGGTGTTAGTTGTTTTTTTTTCAAGACACAAGAGAGTCGGAATTATTCTCCATCTTACTTTAGTCCTCTGCATATGAAAGTTGACGCATATTAATTCAAATTAATCTCCTTAAATATGTTTTAAATTCTTGGGAATAGGGCTGACCACATGAGACGCGAGGAAAGAATAAGATAACGAAATGTAGTTTAATTGGAATGGGGTGACATCAGAGTAAACATAGGAGTCGTGTCTACCAACGAGGGGCACATAACTCAGTCACCGAAACTAGGCAACGCCCACAGAGCTGGGACATTCTAATGGATGTTGGTTTACATATGAAACTACTTTTCTAAAACCACAATAGATCCTATGAAAGTAAATCTGCTTAAACTGTTTGAAAAAAATTAGTACTTTGTTATTTCTTGCACAACACTGATATTTTAAGGCGTTGTGCACTCAACCAGCCATTCACAACCATATAGTTAAATTGACAGGGGATAACATACTTTTTGTGTATTATCTTAAATGTGACAGCAGGTAAATTTCAAATGTATTCTAATAAGTCTCAATTGTATCGTTGCAATGTTTAAAAAAAATATATTTTAATGCCTTAGGTTCAAAATCTTGAGTTGAACCTTGGTGATATGATTCACCGTAAACAACATTATTGATAAACGATGAATAGAAAAATGAAAATGTTATTGTTTGTGTACTATAATAGTTTATACTTACATGGTTATTAAAAAAAACAATTACAAAGTTCTTTTACCTAAGAGAAAATAAAAAATGATTCATTTGTTAGCAAACTAATTTTAAATAAATAATTCTTATTTTATCTTTCAAGACATTTAATAAATCATCGTGTAAAAACTGTAACAAATAAAACACTGTGAATTTAATTCTTGATACATTTGAAATGTTGTCGATTGATTTAGAAAAAAAAACTAGTTAATAAATAAAAATCATTGAGTTCATACACTGAAACACCTACAGATCTTTTTCGTATATACTAGCTCTAAATAGCATTTTCAACCGTAAGTCTAAACCGTTAATGCGTATTCAAAACTTCCCAGTGTTTGCGTGTCTTGGGTGGATGTAAGGTTAACAGAACGAAGCTGTCAAGATATATACAATAAACTAAATTTTTAAAAGCATGACGTTATATCTTTAAGTGGGTTTGCTGAATTCTTTTGAGACTATGGGCATGTTTGAGATTTGACGTTGTTAGTCTCACCTTAGATTCCTCCGGATTATATAAATCATTTATATTAACTCATGGCGTCTGCTTGATGCCTTGATTGTTTGACGAGAAAAAACTTTGGATAGATTTTTAACCCACTTCCCCGTATGGAGCTGAAATTTACTAGGCAGACTCGTGTCGACGATAAAAATGATGTATCAAAATTTCAGATTGATCGTCTCTACTGTAATTAAATTAATGAATATTTAGACTATCTCTATTTATCTCTATGTAGCATGTCAATTTGTGTGCTAGAGTGCGTATTTTGTTGAAACAACCTTTTAAAAACTCTCCTGTCGCGCAGTGCGTATTTTTAACGATATTTAAAAAAATATATATATTTCTGATCTGTAAATGTAAATGCTAGTAACTGCGAGACTGTCTCACAGTGCGCACTATATTAAACATGTTTTTATAACCCTTTTTCCGTGATCAAACCGAGCTGATATTTGTCAGTCAGACTGGAGTAATTTTTTTTTACTTAAACCCCTTATATATGAGCCATAAATCAATTTTTGGATTTATTTTTGGATTGTTGTGCGATGCGTATTATAATGAACATACTTTTAGTTATGTCTCGTTTATAAAGGATTTATAGTCAAAAACTTAGTTTTTACGTTGTTTTTATAATTTAAATGTAAAATTCCGTAACTTTTTTTTATACAAGAAAAAAGTGTATATATCTTCAACTAAATATATAATGATGTAAAAAACTATATCAAAAAGGGAACGTTAGTATCTTAAAAATCAAAACGAAAAATTCCAACAAGATTTTTGCAAACATTTTATTTAAAAATGTTTAGGAAATGGGATAACTTATTTTCTGTAAATGTATGATCATAAAAGGATTTTACGACTAAATTCACATGAGTTTATTTTTAAATTAGATAAAAAAAATAGTTGTTTTCATCCCGAACCATCATCCAATTAACGACGTGTTATTATATATATATATACTAGGTTGTGCTGCGGCGCCATGGTGCCTGCGGCGCCCACCTTTTTCAAAAGCCCAAGTAACTTAACTTTGTATGATAAATACGAAATATTCCTGAAATGTACACAAAGTATTTTATAATTAACAATCCTCAAATCCTCTTTTTACATCGTTCCCTTTTCCAAAAATAAAATATGAGCTACAACAATGACGTCATATAATATCTTTTTACGCGATAAATTTTAGAAAGCAGTGCACCAAATTACTGCACCAAAAATAACTCTTTTGGAGCGTCCGCATGAAATTGTTAAATTATTAATAATAGTGTGGAGGGTGTTTAATGTTAATCTGGAAACCAACATGATTATGATTTTTAAGTATATATATTCAAAAAAAAAGCAAAGCGATGTCCCTCGGCGTTACAGCAGGATAATTGAGAGTAAATATATATATAATATTCAACAAAATGTGTGTTTAAATGCATTATTTCTCATTTTTTTAAATACATCAATAAGTCAATCCGGCGCTACCTTTAAAGCTTGTCTTTAATGTCATGTCCTTTTGAACCCTTTACAATAATCACCGTAGACCTTTCTTTCAAATAAGTCATTATAGATCAGTGATGGCAAACCTTTTGGGTCCGCGTGCACAAAATTCAATTAAAACCTACTTATATATAGCAAAATGCCAACACAAAGTGCCAGTACAGTGGTTTGGTTAAGGAAGTAATAGTTTAGTTGCGTGCCGAAAAAGAGGCTCTGCGTGGCGTCTGTGGCACGCGTGGCATAGGTTCGCCATCACTGTTATAGATCGACATAAGAGGCGTCACTAGAGATGGTGTAACGCAGTGCGGTAGCTCATGGCGTCAACTCAAAAGACTTCCTCCAAGTATGCCAGCGCCCAATAAGTGGAACATACAGAATTTTACAGTTTGGTGTCATCCCTTGTGATGGTGTCACCCGGTGCGATCCACAGCCCCCTCTGCATCCCCTAGTGACGCATCTAAACGGAATATGTTCCGGGCTCTTTCTGTACAGTGAAAGTGTATGACGGAAAATGAGTTATACTTTAGTCTTTAGACGAAAGAGTTTAGGTTCTCAGATTTTGATGTCATATTTAAGAGCAATCTATTTCTTGATAAATGGATTTTTCATTACTATGATATCCAGTCCACAATTACTTTAATTTTAAGTCATAATTAAAACCAAAATATAGATAGTGCATAAAAAAAAATTCTCACAATTTTATAGTTCAGCTTATAAATTTAAAAAAAGCGATGTGTTTACTATACAATTTATTTATAACATTTAAATAAAAATCTATTTCCAAAACGCTAAAGACGCGAGTATGTAGGCTGATAACAGCCAAATTTTTTT
Organism: Ampullaceana balthica; assembly: GCA_944989445.1. Taxonomy (NCBI): domain Eukaryota; kingdom Metazoa; phylum Mollusca; class Gastropoda; family Lymnaeidae; genus Ampullaceana; species Ampullaceana balthica. The sequence continues at coordinate 346,063 of CALYLW010000777.1, read as the reverse complement.
TTAATTACTAAAAGTGGAAATTAAACGATTAAAAATAACTAAACCAGTCCAACTGGTTGGATCGCGGGGCGGGATACAATTATTGTGGTTTCTGATTGGTCGAGTCAGGAGAGCGTGAGTGCATTACAAATCTTGGATTTAAGAAAACAGACCAGCCGATAGGGCCCTATACGTTCATTCTGTGTCAGAGAGACTTAATATCAACTGAAAAGGCGAGGAGTTTAAAATATTTATAAGGTACATATAAGTGAATTTAAAAAATAACAGAAATATAACTAGTAAGTGCATATTGATTTTATTTAAAATAGTTTTTTAAGCATTATTGATATTTTTAGTTAATTAATTTCTTGAAGTAGTATGAAAAAAAAATTAAAATGTGTAAAAAAAAATCAGATCGATTAGATAAATCCAGATTTAAAAAAAAATTAATTATATATAGAAATTAAAATACGTGACTTACCTATATCAGAGAGACTTCGTTATAAACATAGCTGTTTTTATGTCAGTCTGGTGTGGTTTTAGTTTAGCTATATCGTTTTTCATTTGTTATTTTGTTGTAGGCTCTATAGATATGTATCAACCAATTTTACGATCATTGTTACGGTTAGCTGAATTTTAAACAAAGATTTATAACAAAGTTTGCAATGGAATCATTTTTGTTTACTAAATGTCTTTTCATTTTGTTCCGTTTGATTTGTATGTTAGTTCTCTCTTACTTTTCCAAGTTTCATGGTTTTTTGTTGTTTTTTTTTGTAAAATTAATACGAACTATTTCCTCACTCATTTGAGCACGGCTTTTGTTTAACTATTGTTGTTTTAATAATAAATTTAATAGATATTAACTTTATACTTAACTTAGTTAACGGTGTCACAGAATTTACAAAAAAACAAAACATGTGAAATAATTGTCAATAGAAGTTGTCTACCGTAAATTGTGATAACTTATGACCTGCCTCTGTTAATTGACAAAATATGCATTTAGGTAACGCCATTAGTTTAACATAAAGGGGGTTTAAAGTGAAAGTAGTGTTAACCATCCTTTCACCACATGCGTCACAGCATAATTTTCTGTGCTGCGTCTTATCTATACAGAAACCCCTTCTATACAGAAGATTATTGCGTCCACAGAAAAAAGCTGTCTGTTGGCGAGTGATGCAGCGTTCACAGGCCATGGCTATGAGGGTTCCTTTAGCCAAAATTTCCTGGACATTACTGTAACTCTCCAGAAAAACTTCCTCCTCACTTCGGCCTACTTCAAACCTACGGACAGCCACTCTTACCTACTCTATCCCTCGTCTCATCCCAAATCCTGTAAGGATTCTATTCCCTTTTCACAACTTCTTCGCCTCCGTAGGCTGTGCCAATCTAATGAGGACTTTTTGGAAAAGGCTTTAGAAATGGTGGAGTTTTTTAGACAAAGGTCTTACCCTGAAGCTATACTTCAATCTGAACTTCAGCGAGTTAAAAATTTAACTCGTGCCGATGTCTTTGAATTACGCTCCAGTGATAGTAATGAAAGGAGCAAATTGGTGCTCACATACCATCCCCACAACATCAGAGCCAAGGAAATATTTTTGAAAAACCGCACGATCCTCCTTGCGGACGCTGAGACAAACAACGTATTTTCCACCCCACCCCTCATTGTATTCAGGAGGGACAAAAATCTGCGAGACCTATTAGTTCGTAGCCGTCTGCTTATTCCGTCCTCCCATCTGGGCACCAAGCCATGTGGTCGTAATCGCTGTAAGACATATCCCTTTGTTACCCAGACGGACCAGATTGTCTTCCCTAAGGGGATATTCAAGATTAGGAATGGCTATCTTTGTACCAGCCGCAATGTGGTCTACACCATTGTGTGTAAGCGCTGTCCTTTGAAATACATTGGTGAGACGGGGAGGTTACTCTCGTGTCATACCGTTGAGCATGTACGTGCCATTAAACAAGACAAACAATGTCTCCCGACACTTCAATGAACGTGACCACATGGGCGTCGATGACATGTCTGTCACCGCCTTGGTTTCTTGTACAAACACACCCGGCCGTGTCAGTCTGGAGAATAGACTAATCCATGAGTATGGGACTCTTACACCACACGGGATCAACGTTGTGTTCGCACTCACAAGCTGATTGATTCGCCACACCCATCCTATCCTTTCCTATATAAGCACTTACTTTTCTCTCCTTACTTTTCTCTCCTTACTTTATCCCTACTGGACTGCTTGGATTTCACCGCAGCTAAGTGTTTTTTTTTAAAATTATTATTTCGTTTTATTCGTTTCATTTGTGTACTATTTGTCCGTTGAGGAAGGCTCTTTGCCGAAACGTTCGCTGTTGTGTTACGTCTTGTCAGGCCTACTAATACCCTGTTTTTATATTATAAATTTACCTTCCTTTAGCCAGCCGCCTTTATTTCCCTGTCTAGTGTTAGATAACCATTCGGAGCTGGATGGACTCAGGGGCACCCTGGGCCCTGTGAACAAATCCTTGCCTCAACATGGTCGACCACCATGCACCGTGCCTTTGAAGGGAATTAGCATAGATATTATTTTTTTTCTCCGCAAGTCAACAAGAAAATTAGGCGTCAAATCGTATATATTTATGTAGCCTTTACCTGAGTTATGTATAGCAGATTCAATTTGAACAAATGAAGCATACTTAGGAATGTATGTGTTATGAATTAATTTGTTTGTGAATAGATTTACCATTAGCTAAATTTTCAAACACCCACATAAAAGCGATCTTTGTATCCAATAGTAAAAAAAGCAGATTTCTCGTTTAAAATGGTTTTTTTTTGTCATCCATGCTCTGTGTGCGAACAATATTTCAAAACCTAGCTGAGAGATCTCTTTAAAAACTATATGTTAAGGAATGTACAGACAAAAAGACTGCCAGAGAAATGTATGCAGTTATATCCAATCTGATTCGAACGGTCCAATGAAGGAAGTTAATTCGCAAACATCTGAGTTTAGTCACTAAAATAGAACAGTGTATTGCCCTAACACTCAATCTTCAACAGGCAAGGCAACAGTGTCTCGAATTTGCGGAATAGCAGCCTAGCCGCTAAAACTGTAGTGAACCTGATGATTTTGTGTCCGTCGCTAGACATAGCCGGATTTGGAAGGCGAGTCAATCTACTCGCAGACGATATTGTGTGGCATAATGGAAATGAAAAGCAGATTGAGCAGACTGCCTTGATGTTAGTTAAGGCCTCCAGAGAGTAATCTCAAATCATCAATAATATGATATTGATTAAGGGATCGTTCTAAATCCACAGTTCTGTCATATGATGATGACATCACATTTCAAATGATTAAATGAAATTGTTCTACACTTTATATAATTTTTTGAACGCTTATAAAACATAGCTTGAAGTTTTTTCTTCTTTAATGAAATCACTAAATAGGATATTTAAAAAAAAATATTTCAGGTTTTCAAAATGGTAAAATTAGGACTGGTCGGAACGGGTAAGCAAAACTTTGATCTATTTTACCTTTAGATCGAATCTTATATTTTAAATTAAAAGCACTATTTTTTTCTACGACATTTACATACATATTAAATGCCACTAAGATTTTATTACAAGTTGATTTTAATACAGCCTTTAAATTAAATTGAAATGTTCAAAATTAAGAATATAGAGCTTAAATCGTAGACTAGCAATAGCCAATTATTTCCAAAAATAGAATAAACATCAGCGATGCTATCGCGTAATGTTTAACAGAAATTAACATATGAGTTGGAGCCAATTTTAGTACTATATATATTTTGGAACGAGGTTAGACATTTTTTTATTTATTTTGTTAGTGTGTTTTCAGCGATTACAAATATACCCCAAAATAAATATAAAAATTAAATTGAAAAAGTACGGATGATTAATGACAAGATTTAAAGTAAATTTAAATAAATCGTAAGAATAATAATTAAGATGGAAACATTGAGAGTTTTCATACAAATGTTTTCATGAAGGTGAATTTTAACTTTCCATGAACAAGTATTTGTGTAACTGTTCTTAAAGTATTATTTACTTTATATATTTTTGAACTGTTCAGGAGACTTCAGTGGATACTTAGCAAAACTTATGTTAATCCTAAAATTAAGATAAAGTGGTTAAACATATTGTTATATGTATGTATACCTTTCAGTGGCCTTGTTTCTTGTCTGCGTGTGTCAGATTACATCTGGATTAGAATGTAAGTATTTGAAATTAAAATTTAATTTGCACTGGTTCACTCATTATTTACAAAAAATAAGAGAATAGAACGTTAAAATAATTCTCAGATGGTCATTGTTAGAAACAAATTTCCTACACATCGTTGATCATTTCGTATTATGTACAATAACCAGGGGTGTACCGGATTAATTTTTTTTAAAAACCTGCTGGAGCTGGATTCGACCGGATTTATGAAGTGAAATCCTTTCGGAACTGGAGGCGGAGTCGGATTTTTAAAAATGGCCGGATTTAGGATTTCCCGGGACCGAAATCCGTTACACTCCAAATAATAACCTTGCATTGGTATTGCAGTTATCAATGACACATTTTACATTCCTTTCATAATGATTTTAATGATGTACATACTATTCTGGTTTGTATCGCATGTGATGGGTTAAGTAAAAACTTGCTGTTTATCCTATGATATATTCACATTCGACAATATCACTATGTATTTCTATACACATGTGCGCTAAATAGAAACGCTGCAAAATTTATTAAAAATTTCAAATGACAAAAATAGTTGAAAGCTGAAAGTCACCTTCTAAATATGAAGCTTTTTAGCATAAGAAAACCTAAAACCGTTTTGATTAGTAATGCTCATTTTCCCTGTGGTTCTTTATAGCAACTACGGCGACTCAAATTACTTCAGAGAATGACATCAAGAACATAGTTAGAAGTGTCAAGGGAAAATGCGATTCTTGCACCGAATTTGCTGACAAAGCGTTAAGCAGGACAACCAAAGATGACATCTGCGAGTAAGTTTTTACAATTCATAATGATGTGGTAAAAATCAATACACAAAAACATATTAAAATTCAAATGAGAAATATCTGAGCTTGACAATATGCGGGCAATATAATAAATAGAAATTGTATTTAAAAAAATAAACAAGCTAGAGTTTTGTATTTTGTCTGTTAAACTAATCAATAAAGAAACTAGATTATATTGCGCCATTCCAACAGATTGTTGTAATAGCAACCGTAAAAATCAAACATACACGTCTAAAATGCCTTGACTGTATTCCAATTGTTCGTACAAGCTGTTGACTCGCATTTGTGTGTTGTGATCAATTGTGTGTGCTCTGCTGGTGTGCAAATTCTGTATTTTATGTGTAGAATGTGCTTTCTAATGGCGAGAACTTTCTGTGTGCTCCGTTGATGTGTGGGTTCAGAAAACCCAGAAGTACAGTCGCTTTCCGTTAAAAGCGCGGTTCAGTAACTCGCGAATTAGCTTAATTCGAGGTAATAACATACCTCCAAAATGTCACTGCGTAATGGAATGTAATGTCAGTAACAAAAGAAGAAAGTAACTTTTTGGAAACCTTTAAAATATAATTTTAAAACACTTTTAATTGTATTTTTTCTTTGATTGTAAAAAAAAGGAGATATGTTGTTTACACGTAATTTCGTTTAAATTAGTTTAATTTAATAACTTTAATAAATTTTGCTGGTGAACAATGTCGAAAGCGTCTAAGTGTACTTAAAAATCTTATACGATTCAGGAGAAACTCGATGTTATTGAAGGAATACGTAATGTAACTTAGCAGGCTGAATTTACAAGAGAATTGAATTTGCCTGTATCCACCATAAGAAAGTATAAACTTCTAATAGATAGTTTTAAATACAGATAATATTAGCAGTAGCAAATATTCCCACATATGAGAGTCTATACCTCCTCGGTGACTTCAACGCAAGGGTAGGTGCAGATCACAAAGCCTGGTCCACCAGCATCGGCTTACATGGCATTGGTAAGATTAATAACAACGGCCAGCAGCTGCTCGAGCTATGCAGTACTCACAATCTGTGTGTAACTAACACATTCTTCAAATGCAAGGACATCCACAAAGTGTCTTGGAGACATCCCCGCTCCAAGCACTGGCACCAGCTTGATCTGGTTCTCACCAGGCGATCTGATCTGGCCAGTGTGCTCCAAACACGCAGTTACCACAGTGCCGACTGTGACACAGACCACTCTTTGGTCGCAAGCAGAATCAAATTAATACCAAAGAAATTGTGTCACTCAAAGAGCAAGGGTAAAACTCGCATCAACACGCAGAATATCAACTGCCCTGAGATAAGTGATCAACTTAACACCAAGCTTGAACAAGCTCTTAAAGCCAACACCTCGCAGAAAGAAATCCCCAATCCGCATGATGCTATAGGGACAGAACAAATCGATGCGAATTGGCTCCATATTCGAGACACTATTTACAACACCTCTCTTGCGGTCCTCGGGAGGAAGGAAAGAAAAAATGCAGATTGGTTTGAGGCCCACTGGGTTACAATGAATCCCGTGACGGAGACAAAAAGAAAAGCTCTACTGGCCTACAAAGCTTCCCCAGGACCTGACACCCTGAAATGTCTCAGAAGTGCCAGAAACACAGCCCGGAAGACTGCACGTTTTTGCGCTAACACTTATTGGGAGGAATTATGCAAAAGCATCTGCTGATCAGGGAGATATAAAACAAATGTACGAAGGCATAAAAAAGGCCACTGGGCCCACAACTTCAAAGTCAGCTCCAATCAAGACAAAATCAGGTGAGATGATCGCAGAACGAGACAAGCAGATGCGGCGCTGGACTGAGCACTATCTAGAACTCTATGCGACACAGAATGTAGTATCTGACTCTGCCATAGAAAGAATACCAGATCTACCAGTTCTAGATCAGCTTGATGCTCCACCGTCAATAGAGGAGCTTGGTAGGGCTATCGATCATCTGAGAAATGGGAAGGCCCCAGGCAACGATGGCATTCCTGCAGAAGTCCTTAAGCACGGCCAGCCAGCACTACTGAAGCCTCTGCACGAACTCATATGCGATTGCTGGGAACGCGGTCACATCCCACAGGACATGCGTGACGCCAAAATAGTTACGCTTTATAAGAACAAAGGAGATCGCAGCGATTGCAATAACTATCGTGGTATCTCCTTACTGAGTATTGTGGGAAAGGCTTTTGCCAGAGTGATCCTTGCACGCCTGCAAATTCTGGCGCAAAATGTCTACCCAGAATCACAATGCGGTTTTCGGGCTGGCCGGTCAACAATGGACATGATGTTCTCACTCCGTCAGCTACAAGAGAAATGTCGGGAGCAACAGAAAGCCCTCTTTGTTGCCTTCATAGATCTAACAAAGGCATTTCACCTGGTCAGCCGCGAGGGTCTGCTACGTATATTGGAAAAAATAGGATGTCCCGCCGCGGCTTCTCTCCATCATCGAGTTCTTCCACACCAATATGCACAGCACAGTGCTCTTCGATGGTGCCACCTCAGAACCCTTCCCAGTCTGTAGCGGAGTCAAACAGGGCTGTGTACTGGCTCCAACACTCTTCGGTATCTTTTTCTCGATGCTACTGCGTCATGCATTCGAGGACTGTTTCGAGGGTGTAAACATCCATACCAGGGCGGAAATGACAAAAGAAAAGAAAAGTGGAAAATGTTTTAATTAGAGAGCTGCTCTTCGCGGATGACGCAGCCCTTACCTCACATTCAGAGATAGGTCTCCAACTTTTGGTCGACAAGTTCTCAGAGGCATGCAAAGATTTTGGTCTAACGATAAGCCTCAAAAAGACCAACATTATGAGACAAGGAACTGACTGCTTCCCAGCAATCTCCATTGAGGGAAACACCTTGGATGTCGTCGATGATTTTACCTACCTTGGCAGTAACATCACAAGCACACTCTCCCTGGAAAAGGAAATTGAAACCAGAATCGGCAAGGCTTCATCATTAATGGCTAGGCTGAATAAAAGAGTGTGGAACAATGCACAGCTCACTGCTAGGACAAAAATCACTGTGTACCAGGCCTGCGTGCTCAGCACACTCCTCTATGGCAGCGAGTGTTGGACGACCTATGCCAAACAAACAAAGCAACTCAACAGCTTCCACTTACGATGCTTGCGCAGGATTCTGCACATCAAGTGGCAGGACAAGATAACGAATGTCGAGGTACTCAGAAGGAGTCATATGCTGAGCATGCACTCAATCCTGAGTGAGAGGCGCCTGCGGTGGCTGGGACATGTCCGCAGGATGAACTCGGAGCGCATTCCAAGAGCCCTGCTTTACGGTGAGCTGGCAACTGGTATGCGGAAGAGAGGACGCCCCTGCTTGCGCTTCAAGGATGTTTGCAAGAAAGACATGAGTCTGGCGCAGATAGACCATAAAACGTGGGAAACCATTGCTGAGGAACGCACCTCCTGGCGGGCTAAAGTACGCGAGGGCATCCAAGTCGCGGAAGCTTCCCTTACAGTCAAGAGCGAGGAGAAAAGGGCCAGGAGAAAGGGGAAGGGGGGTAGAGGAGCAGGAGGAAACGCCATCATCCCATGAGGATGGACGGATGCCATAGAGATAGTTTTAAATACGGATAATAATTATGTTTCAATATTATTTATAAAAAATACGCATATTCGGTTTTATACCAACCGGTAATTAATAAAGTGATAGAAGCGTATACGTATTTAGTTTTAATAATAAATACCTTCGTAACTTGTATTATCACCCGTTTACCCATAGCCCTGTAACTCGCGGTTTACTTAAGTCGCGATTTGATAAAATTCGACTCCGACTACTGTGTCGTAACGGGACACGACAGTAGCTAGCTCAATGCCACAATGACATGTCAGCTATACTTACTTTCTGTATGTCTGTATCATGGTTGATCTACTTAAATGTCTCCACCTCTCTCTCTCTCTCTCGTTCTCTCTTTCTCTCACTTACTCTCCTTGTCCCCCCCTCTCTCTCTCTCTCTTTGTATCCACACTTTTTGTCCCTTTTTCAACCTGCTTTAATCATAACGAGTGAGTATTTCTATGTCCTTCAGTGCCTTCGATGAGTACAAAGGATGCATGTTCTTTAAATGCAATACACAATCAACTGGTAGTGAAATGACCCGAGGCAAAGAAATCTGTGGTAAGACCGTAAATATTCTCTTTTCTGTCTAATTATGTAGTTTCATTTTGTAGCTTGTATATCTAAGTCTATAATCTAAAAATAAATCGGAAGAAAATAAAAAGTATTTAAACATGAATTTTTTACCCGGAACGTTAAAGGATAGTCCTGGTATGGGATAACACTGGTCTTATATTGTTTATAAAAGGGTTGGGAAAGCAATAATGTTATTGTGATTGAATTTCTAAATCGTAAGACAAGAAACTGCGCAACGAACTTTGGGGATATTAAAAGTGACCCATTCATGTTTACCTAAATAATCTTCCATTCTGAGTCTCAGCTTACATCTGACAATGTACTTTGACACATGAGTTAAGTTAAATATCTTTAAAATGTATAATGTTGACAATAACACTTTAAGTAAAACTTAACCATTAAATAAAGTTTAAAGTTTATTGTTTTAAATTTGGGTTCAACAAATGTTGCCCATAAATGATTTTACAAATGGCTGAAAATCGCGTTTGAGGGCAAATTATTTAGTAATCTAATTTATTTATGTATGGCTAGCATATAACCTAGCTGTTTTGGCAAATAATACTTAATAATATTAATTTATAAAGTGTGAAGATGTTACATTTTATGCTAAATACTAACCACAATACATTTTTAAAAAAATAAATCATATATAGGGCTTCGGAAATTAACGATTAATTTCTCGTATGATCGTTTAAAATATTAACAATTAAAAATTTTTTTAACGATTAATCTACCCACCACTTATAAGTGTACTGGAAGTCAAAAAGTAAAATATTTAGGCCGATAAATATAAACTAATTTCCGAATGATTACACAAAAATTTTGGTTTTAAACTATTGACTGATGTGAACGTTCAAAATGTTGATAAAGGTTATTGTGTTAATTGAGAGAAATCGTTTGCCCACTATGCAATGTTCCTTTTAAATCTAAGCTTCGTTGGTCCGTGTGCAAAGTTTTAAAAAATCGTGTGAAAAGTTGCACAACATCCATTTGTGTGAAATATTTTACAAAATTTGCTGCGCGGTGATTCTAAACTTCTGCATGGCGTCAGTAAAATAACTGCACAGCCGCGCTGCTTAAAGGTAACATGCTACCATGGTTCTAACACATCGCTTACATATCGCCTGTATACAAAACATCCACTACAGCATTGGAAACTCCAGCTGAGACAATCTAAATCTACGTGAACGATTGTTCAGATCTCCTGGTTATATTGTCAATAAGACAACATCACTTGAACCAAATGTCAATATACTTGTCTGTTTGCGTTGTTGTTTAAACGATTTGATATAAAGAAAACATTCCAGTGTTATTTCAATTTTCGACAAGTTTTAATAAATGTTACTTATACATTTCAATTTTTGGCTTTAATCGAAATTAACGATTAATTAATCTTTAATTTTTGAAAAGGTAACAATTAAATTTAAATTAATCGTTAACAGCCTTAATCATATAGAATAGGAACATGGTGGAACTTTTAATTAAAATACAAGATGCCCAAACAAATTTTATGATCAAAACAATAAATTTAAGCTATATTAATGGACTTTAATGTATTGGAATTTACAATTTAAATTAAAAAAAACCCAAAAAAAAACAGAACAGTTTTTTTCACAATATTTCTCATTAAAATAATGAAAAAACGAAAGCATTTAGTTATATTCTAGTTTCATCATAGTTACATATTTACTAATGACTTGATGGATCTTTTCAATTTATTTCAGATGGTGGTAATTTCACCCATGTTTCAATCCTCGCTGTACTAATGGCTGCCATAATCCACTGCCTCCTGTAGCCAGGAAATAACTAATAATCTTTCAAATGTTAACTTATGTGTTTTGAAGTCTATACTTTTTAAAAACGTTTGAACTTTTGTAGGTTTCTTTTTTTATGTACGTTCCGACGTAAAATTTTGTTTTTTGAAAAGTAATATTGTTTCTTATCTTTGAAAGTTAGCTTTTTAAGACGTAATAACTTTGTGCCTTTGTGAACCTCTACTTGTTTTGTGTTATATCATTTTTTGTTTACTTACTAGACATAAGACATAAATTGTTGAAATCGGCTTATGACTCAGTCAACAATAAACATTTCGGAGTGAAATTTTTACGCTGCTGCTACAATGAAAGTTTTAAAAAACTATTAATTTTTTAAGGTGTTGCAAATTGAGAATCAAATATATTATCAGGTGCAGCGATTATTGTAATTGTTAAAAAAACTTGAACATTTCAAAATAATTTAAAATTAAAAATAAACATGTAATTTCAAATTATAAGTTACAGTATGGCAGCTGTCTTGTATGATGTGTCCATCTTCCCTCATTTAGCTCCAAAATAATGGCATTGTGATTGACGAATACTGATGTAAAGACTATTGAAACTTTTATTAATAACACTCATACAAACCACTCGGCTTATACGATTTTTGTTCCTACCACAATTTTTTTCCGAATGTTTAATAAACTTCGTTTTAAGGAAAAAAAATACCTTAACTTCTAAATTTGTTTTTATTATTTCGTATTGGTTTTAGTTTATCCGACAGCGCTGTAGCTTGATTTAGTTGACAGTGACTACAATAGGCGGGAGGATAGTGAAGTCAATTGTGCGCTCGCCTCACGTTCAAGCCACAATAAAAGTGTTGATGAATGACTATTGATAAAAAGTCCTTAGCTGACCTGGAGGGGAAATTGGCGCCGCCAGGTCTACAAAGCCCCGAGAAAGTTCTATTGGAAACAGAAAAAAAACTACAATAGAAGACTAAATAAGGTTGATATGATAACAGCCGGATTAAAAATGTGATATTTAGAAACTTTATTTGGTGTTTTTTTTTAATTTAAAAGATTGAAATACATTTAAAATATTTAAAAACATTATACCTTTGGATATTAAGACGTATCCCATATACTAAATGAGACACAATATATCATATGGAAAAACGAATTAGTTAAATTTCAAAATGTAAAATAAAGAAACAAATAATGAGCCATGAATTGAAGAAATAATACAATATCCAACAAAAGGGCCTTAAAATTGTTAATAAATAAGAAAAAAAAATATTAAGGGTCATGTTTAACTTGTGATTAAAACTGATGAGCTTTGGCAAAGATAAAATAAGCTAGATAGCTTTATAGTTTTATAGTTCCCTTTAACTTACCTAAATGATGATCCTACATGTGGAAGAAAATCAGCAGCCCCGAGTCTAGTGCTCTTCATGGGTCTTCCTGGAACCCGCCCCCCTCTAGATCTCTTCGTCCCTACGGGACCTAACAGCTGAGAGACCCCCCCTGCCGGAACGGTCGCTTCTGAAGCGGCCGGCAGGACATCCAAGACAGAAAGTCGAAAATGTTTCCCACTAAAGTGACCTCACAAAGAGCGGTGAAATTCCTTACTTCGACCAGCTACCACTTTGGCGCCACCCCGGCAAAGCACACGAGTCTCCATGGTTAGGACCGCCGCTAAGCGAACTGGGCTCACAGCGCTTTACATGAAAGAAATAACAAACCAATTAGTATTAAATTAACTTTCATATCATTACAAACACAAAAATTACAGTACATTGTATATAAGCTACGTTAATCATTTACAAGAAACGTTGTTTCATTAATATATATATATATATATATATATATATATATATATATATATATATATATATATATATATATATATATATTTATATTATGGCTGCGCAGATTAACGATTAATTTCTCACTTAATCGTTAAATTTTTTAACGATTAAATTGTTTTTAACGATTAATCGACCCATCACTTACAAATTATTGGAAGTCAAAAAATAAAAAAAAATAACAAAAGCGGCCAATAAATAATGAATTTCCTGACGACTACATGAACATTTTGGTTTTAAACTATTGACTGACGGGAATGTTCAAATTGTTGATAAATTTTGCCTACCATGGTTCTAACACTTCGCCTACTTATCAAACCAAATGAAAAGCGTATTAAGTTAAGGGTAGTAATGGAGTCTGACTCATAGACAGAAAATTACGTCATCTCTTCTGATGAATAACTGGGTTACAAAAATGGAGTTGACAGTTCCTGAATCCATTAACCCTCTACAATGGTGGAATCTTAATTAACACCAATATCCGATAATGTCAGTCCTTGCCAAAACCAATTTGTGCATACCAGTTCGCTCAGTTGCATGTCAATGATTGTTCAGCTCAGCTGTTTATATTGTCAATTAGACCTGCTCATCACTTGAACCAAATAATGTCAACACACTTGTCTTTTTGCGTAGTTGGTTAAAAGATGACATATAAAGGAGACATTCCAGTGTTACTTAAATTTTCAACAAAAACAAAACGTTTAATAAGTGTTACTTATGACATCATTAATTTTAATTTTTGTTTTTAATCGAAATTAACGATTACTGAAAATGTTTCAAAAGTTAAAGATTAAATTTAAATTAATCGTTAACAGCCCTAATATATGTATATATATATATATATTGTCGAGGTGAGAATCCCTGACTGTGCGGCACTGATGCGTGAGAAAGGGGAGGGGAGTGTAGTGTGTGATTGGAGATGGAATAGTGTGAAAGCGGAGGTCAGGGGTCAGTAGTTAGCATGGGCCCTTTGGTGCGGAGTCTTCTTTGGCTAAGTTTGTTAGCAGAACTCTCACACCGATGGGCTTATGTATTTAGTGTTTCATGATAATAAACGATTATATAATTATACTAGAAAAATACCCGCACTTTGTAGCGGGATTGTGCTGACCCTTTATCCAGGTATTAGTTGCTGGTTATTACAATTTGTATTTTCCAAGTTAAAATTTCAGATTCATCTATTTAGTTAAAATATTATGAGAAACAGCGATATGCAATTTTACGGCGTGAGTTGTTTTCACTTAATGCAGTGCCTTTTAACATAACCTTACTATTTAAAAGATATGATTTATTAAATAATGATCATTGCGGACCATAATAACTAAATTTACAATTTCATTTCCACTTGTACAATATTAACATAACTTATAGGTTTTCCGAAAGAGCTCTACCACCCTCGTCACTCAAAAATTTAATATATAATTACGAAACTGCATCGTATCACAATTGTAAGTTATATAATATTTGTAACCAAGTCTATGAGATAAAGAACATGTGGCACTATCCCTTTAAAAGACAAAAGCTAAGTGACTCATAGCGCAAATAAACAAAATTATAAATGTACTTTTTAAAATACTTTTTTAAAAAAAACCTGTCGTATTAAAATGATATAAAAAAATGTGCACACCATATTTAGAAAATATAGAAAGCTGGCCGCATAAAATAAAGTCTTGTTATAAAAGTAAATGTACTGGACCAAAATAACTCCTCCTTTTGACGTATTCATAATTGTGTTAACAGGGAAATAATATTTAACATTTTTTATGTCACTATATTTTAAGATTTATATTTATTGTTTATAAGTAATGTGTATAACTTCAAAAAGTAATCTTTTTTTTGTTCCCTATTTCGGATAAAGCATCATATTTTGTAAATTATATTCAATGCACACACACACACCAGATTTTATATCTGAAAAATTAAAAAAAATGGATTCAACCGTCTGTTAATAAGTGCATCTTAAAAGTGATTAAAAGGCAATTTTAGAAATGGCCTATGCTATTCTGAATACAAAGGAATGAACATAAAAACATATTCAATTCGCAATTCATATTAGTTAAGCGTTTTCAGGATCACTTAATTAAATTTAGTCAAGTTTTGTTCATACGTTCGGTAGCAAAAGTTTATAATGTATAGTGTATAAAGTAGCTTAATTAAACTGTTTGAAAGTGTAAGTTTATTTGACATAGGCCATCACTTTCAACATAAAATAAACTCGCTACATCTATGGTTTTTAATTAAATGTCGAGTTATGAATTAAATTTTTTAAAAATCCCAATTTTATTAATTGCAAGTAAAATATTAATACAATGCATCGTGAAAATAATTAAAATAAAATAATTTAAACGCATATGTAATATATAAAGCTCAGTTTATATTTTTATGTGTATCCATTAAAAAAAGGCCACTGCTTTGTTGACATTTTTCCAAAAGATCTCTGCCACTGTCGTCACTAAAAAAGCTCTTATATATTTACGACACTGCATCGTAACACAATTGTAATTAATACAATATTTGCAACAGCGTCTATGAGATAAAGATAATAAAGATAATTAAAGAAATTAGGCTATATTCCTAATTTAAATAAAAAACAAAACAAAAAAAACTAAACAATTTTATGTTTAAAACGCATGTGAAACCATGACAATAATTGATTTTAAAAATGGCCTATGGTAATCCATCATCAAAGGAATGAACATAACATATTCAATTCGCAATACAAATTAATTAAGCTTTTTCAGGATCACTTTATTTAGTTTAATCTTGGATTTAAGTGAGAAGGAGTTGCGCAAGTCACTTTTGTCATCCATCCCATACCAAGCTGAAAGTGTACAGGGCAGTGGTGCTCCCCACACTGCTTTATGCTTGTGAAACTTGGACTGTTTATCAGCGCCATGCAAGAAAGCTGAACCAGTTTCATATAACAAGCCTCAGGAAGATTCTCGGCATAAAGTGGCAGAACAAAATTCCAGACACAGTGGTACTGACCAGGGCAGGTCTCCCCAGCATCTTCACCCTCCTGATGCAGTCCCAGCTTCGCTGGGCAGGGCACGTTGTCCGAATGCCAGACGAGAGACTGCCAAAGAGAATCTTCTATGGTGAGCTCCAGTATGGCCAGCGGTCCCACGGTGGGCAAAAGAAACGCTTCAAAGACACACTGAAAGCCTCAATGAAAGCGTTTGCCATAAATCCAGACACGTGGGAACGAGCTGCAATGGACCGATCCACCTGGCGCTCTTCCATCCACGAAGGTGCCAGGTCATGTGAGGCAAACCGGATTACCGCCGCAGAAAAGAAGAGGCAAGCCCGAAAGGCCCATGCTGTCAACCCTCCAGGAGATGTCGCACTCGCCCCCTGTCCCTTCTGTTCCCGAACCTTTCGTGCAAGGATCGGCCTAATCAGCCATCTGCGCACGCACAGAAAACCCTCGGATGACTAGAGTGGTCCTCGTCGTATCGACGGACGAACGAACATTTAGTTTAATCTACTTATGTTAATAGGTCCGGTAGCCTAAGTTTAAATAGTATAAGTGTATAGGTTTATGTAAAAAACAATAGCTTATGTAAAAGACAAACAAAATATAAATGTTATATTAATAGGACACAGCTAATTTTAAGATGCGTACACGAAAATGTGCGCACAGTAATCAGGCCATAGAAGATTTTAGAACGCGCACCGCTAAAAATTAAGCCTTGAAAAACATACTAACACAATTATTACATAAAAAGGTTTTTTTTTAAATTAAATGTCGAGTTATGGAACAGAAAATAATTAAAACAAATTCGCAATTAAATTTAAACTTGGAATCAATTTAATCTAATGCATCGTGTGGCAGTTGTAATTAAATATGTATACTTGTCTATCTAATATATAGAAAGTAACAGTAAAGAAAATGACAATTCTTTGTACTACACCGCTCAAATTATGAAGCGTACACGTAAATGTGCGCACCGTAATTAGAAATTATAATATGTTTTGAATGCGCACCGCTGAAAATAAAGTATTGGGGAAAAAAAACGTCACCAAAAGTAACTCGCTTTGAACGGCATTTGAACGTCCGCGTAAATTTGTTCAATACAGAAATGAGGTTAAATTTTTTATTCTTTGTCTCTACATTTTCTGATTATTTAATTCACGGCATTCGGGCAAAAGGGACAATTACAAAAACTCACTTAAAACCACCTTCAGGGTAAAAGGAACCGTCCTGCCAAATGTGGTCCCCGTCCGTCATTTGCTTTTTTCCGTGATTGTCTAACAGAAAGTCGAAAAGTGAAACATACAAACATACAAACATACAAACACCAACTGAGCTTTATATATTAGATTGAATTGTGCATATTGATCATTGAGTGAGTGACTGTGTAATGGTGTTGAACCACCCCCTAGACAACGACGCCACTCATGCACTAACGATTTGTGACATTTGGGGCACGTCCACGGGTCATGAATTCTGAGGCAAGTTTGCTTACTTTACAGTTCCACAAATAAGAATATTCTTATGTTCGATTTAGGCAAGATCTAGTTTTCTACACTTACATCGTTATGCCGTCTAGAATGCATGACCAGTAAAAGACTTTGGGTCAATAACTCTGGTCAACTCGGGCCTGAGTTGGATTAAATAAATAAACTATACTTTAAATTAGTAGAGGGTTCACTCAACGTTTCGACGGCGACAATCATGACCTTTGCCCAATGGAGATCTTTGAAATAACACTTTGTCTAAAATGGACTTCATTCAAATTTTGGATGAAATTTTGGAACTTCGTATGTATTAATGAGCAAATTACAAGAATCCAGCTTTTATAAGACTTAAACCAGACAAAATATCACCGCTATATATAATATATATAGCTTATATATACGATTAAGCTACAGTAAGAGTGATTTAAACAGTTACTTGTGACAGGGGTTATATTTAAGATAAAATGACCCTTTAGAATTTTAGAAGTGTCAACTGTCATATGGCGAACATTATGGGTTTTAGGCAACTGAGATAATAAAAGCCCATATGTGTGCCAAGAAAGTATGATATGGCATATACAAGTACTATACCAAAGGCCGCCAAATGTCGTGGACTTCTTATCCACTCAAGTTACTTCGCAAAAATATGAAATTAAGCTCTGTATGAGAAGGACAATTTAATCTAGCTTCCTTACATGGGTGAGACCTTTACTAGAATATACATACACCAGAAAAAACATTGATAAACTAGAACGAATTCAAATAAGAGATGCATGATTAATTACTGGAGAATATTCAAAACTGACAAGAGTAACACCCTTATTTAAATCATTCAACCTTAAAATTTAGAGGATATAAGAAAAAATGACTAAAGTAGTAAAAAAAAAGTATGAAAATTAATTCTTACTTGGAAATACAACACACATATAATCTAATACAACTGTCAGATAGAAATAGGGGAAAAACACATTTTATTTGTTCGTATGCAATAACAAACACATACAAATTATCCTTCTTACCCTCTGGAATTCGGATGTGAAATTGGTTGCCTGAGAAAAAAAACACAAAAAAACGAACCCTTTATCAACATTTAAAAAATCTAATAAAATTGCAAGAATAGAATTAAGCCATGGATAAGCGTAGGACGCAATAATCTTCTGAATGGAATTATATAGTCTGTGCCTTGTATAATGAATCGTTGCTTGTATACACATATGCTATTTAAAGTTATATACGATTGTTTTGTTTTTTTACATTCATTTAACAATTAATTATTGTTATAATTGTTAAGGTATCAATAATAAATGTTAGTATTAATTGTTGGAAATTGTTCTGTGATTTCTCGGAAACTTCAGCGGACCGCACGTGGACCGCAGACAACCACTCATTGATTATCACTGTGCTAGAACATGTATAAACTCATTCTGAGTGTTTGATAAAAGATTTTGCTTAGCGAGACACAATGTTACATGGAGCAACCTGTGCAAGATGTCTCTCTACATTTTATTCTCTATGTCCATCAAATCAATACCTTTGGCGTAAGTTGTTTGCGCATTCGAGGGCCTGGTGCAAATTTTCAAAGGCAATTTAACTTTTGCATGATTATGCACTTTCGGGCTAAATTTCCAACACATCTGAAACAAAGTCACTCAAGTGGATGTCGCGTCTGAAGCATCAACAGCAGCGAGTAGGCAGCAAAAACAATCTTATTTTCAACAGACGAATGAGTAAACAAAACTCGATCGCAATGACTTCTCGCCATTTAGCATCAACTTGTATAATTAGATTTCTGTTAGCTGGTGGACTTCATCTATTGTGTTTGGTAAATTCCTTGCCGCACTTATGAAAAGAACATATTTACCTGGAGAGAAACAATGCCTTAAGTGTGCATATTTAGAATTACCATTGATAGCAGCACGCTCGGCTGTCTTGCCAAGTGTCACTGTTCGAGTTTCGGTGAAGGCGGGGTCCTTTTACTGAGGCTTAAGGACTTCCAGAGTTGGGTTCCTGGCATCAGTTGGATAAGTAAAGGTGTCAGAGCACTGCGCAAGCCACACAATCCTCTGTGTGCTGTAGTTATAGAGAGTTGTGAACACTTTGCCCGATAAGCCAGTGATTTATGAAAAGGTGGGCGAGGAGCTGCAACTTGAACTAAATGACATACAGTCAGAGTAAAATAAATATTTAATACTGGTCGGGACATTAGTTGATTTTGTTTCCAAATATTTGCTAGGAGTTTGTTCTCTATATTTGGTGTCCAAAATTTTTCTGGCATGAAGATCAACTAAATTAAATACAATTGACGGCAGTGATAGTTGCAAGCAACTTCACTTACGGTGTGATAGGTGAAATTGTCTCAATAAAATGATTCTATAATTAAAATACATTTTAAAACTACCACTTCCTTAAGTTTTATTTATAGAGTTTTATGATAACATTTATACTTTTTTCTGAAATCAAATGTATCGTGTCCAACAAAAACAAGCAAACAAACAAACATATTTAACTAAAAAAAATATTTAAAAAAAAATATCAAAACATAAACAAAAACACTCACTTTAAACGGTGCGGCCTTCCGATAAAATCCGCTGCATCTAAGGGACAACAAAAAATAAAAACGACGCGTAAAAACAAAGTTTTTGACTATAAATCCCTTATATATGAGACATAACTCGTGAATGTTCATTCTCTTTTGGGTCGAGCTGTTAGGCTCTTAAGACCCGGTTCATTTTATCGCAGGCGAGCCTCATCAAGCGGGCATCGCCGTAGATGTAATCCTCTGCAGGTACCGTTACTTCACCTTCCAAATCCCCGCACAGCTCGGGGCACTCTTCGAGTACGTGGGCCACCGTCTCTTCCGGGTGGCCACACAGCCGACAGGCCAGTTCCCTTCTATTGTTAAACTTGTACAGGTAGCTTCGTGTGGGACAATGCTCAGTTCTCATTCTAGTTATGAGCGTCTGATTGCTACGTCAATTTTCCACCAGGAATCGTTTTTGCTAGGTCGCGGCATGTACTGGAATACTTTCCTGGCCGTGCTTCCAGAAGCCTAGCCCTGGAGCCATTTTTCTCGGAAATGGTCCTTAAGCCACGATCTGACCCCCAGTTGGGTCATCGGGCGATCGGGTTGGGGCTTAGCTGAACCTTCTCTCGCTAACTTATCGACCCTGTCTGAATAACATAACTAAAACATAACTAAAAGAGACATAACTAAAAGTATTGATTATGTTCAAACGCGACAAACATTTACAGACTGAATCTGGGTTAACTCCCTTTTTCTTTATGATCCGGCGGGGGGGGGGAGGTCTGGACACGATCGCTGGACCGAGCTCAGCGTGACATGTTAAATGTAAATAAAAGCATGCCGGTGCATCGACCATGTGGCGTCAACGCGCGAACTGAGCTGTCACGCGAAAAAAACCCAAAACAAACCATGAAATTGAATTAGATACCGCTTATATAGATAAACTATAAATGCATTAATTTAATTACGGTACGTTCGATCCATCTGAAATTTTGATACGATGCATTGTTAGGTGACAAAAGTCCATGTGCAAAATTTCAGCTCGACGGCAAGTGGGTCATTTATGACTTTTGTTTTTCCGCCCGCCCAAGACAGAGAGACAGAGACGGTGGTGAAGTTAATATAAGGGATTTAATAATAAAACAAACCCGTAATAAAACAAACCCGTAAAAACAAAGTTTTTGACTATAAATCCCTTATATATGAGGCATAACTAACAGTATTGATTATTCTCAAACGCGACAAACATTTACAGACTGAATCCGTCTTAACTTCCCTTTGCTTTATAACACCTTGGGGGCGGTTGGGAGAGGAGGGGAAAGGTCTGGTCACCGATCGCTGGACCGATCTCAGCGTGACACGTAAAATGTAAACAAAAGCACGCCGGTACACCTGGTTAAAACACGAAATGTGTTCACCGATTGCTGGTGTGAAGTCAAGTGACACGTAAAATGTAAACAATAGCGACTTATACATATAGTTTTATATAGATAAACTACAAATGCATTAACTTAATTACGGTACCTTCGCTTGTTCTGAAATTTTGATACGATGCATTGTTAGGTCACATGGGCCCGTGTGCCAAATGTCAGCTCGATGCATTAATGGGAAGTGGGTCATTTTTGACTTTTGTTTTTCCGCCCGCCCAAGACAGAGAGACAGAGACGGCGGTGAAGTTAACATAATTGATTTAATAATAAAACAACCCCGTAAAAACAAAGATTTTGACTATAAATCCCTTTATATATGATACAGAACTAAAAGTATTGATTATGTTCAAAAGCGACAAATATTTACAATGTGAAACCGAAATTATATCCAGTGGCTTGAAAACTGGGGAAAGGGGGGAGGGGTGTTTGGACATGGATGGGCGTCGTCAACGCGTTAACTCAACTCCAGGTGGTTTACTTGGTTAAAACACGAGATGTGTTCACCGATGGCTGGCGTGAAGTCAAGTGACCCGTAAAATGTAAACAATAGCGAATTCTACATATAGTTTTATATAGATAAACTAAGAATGCATTAATTTAATTACGGTACATTCGATCGATCTGAAATTTTGATACGATGCATTGTTAGGTGACACGGGTCCGTGTGCCAAATTTCAGCTCGATGGCTTCACCTAAAGTGGAAAACATTTTTTGACTGTTGTTTTATCCGCCCGCCAAAGAGACGGCGGTGAAGTTAATATAAGGGATTTAAAAAAAAAGAATTACTTAATTTTAAAATTATAAAATTAAAAATAACTAAACCTGTCCAACTGGTCGTATCACGGAGCGGGATAAAATTATTTTCCTTCCTGATTGGTGGAGTCAGGAGGGCGTGAGCACATTACACATCTTGGATTTAAGAAGACGGTCACGCTGATAGGACCCCATACGTTAAATCTGTGTCAGAAAGTCATAATATCTGTTTAAAACGTGAGAAGTTACAATTATTTTTAAGGTACATATAGATCTTAGTAAATTTAAGAAATAACAGAAATATAACTTGCAAGTGTCTACTTTTTAAATTAAAAAAAAATATTAGCATTGTTAGCATTAGTAAATTCTTTACTGTCAGATGTATGTAAGTTTTTCTTACTTAAAATTTTGACTGAAAATGTTGTAGATTTGTAGTACATACGATTAATTGAAATAAAATTATTTCCTTGAAGAAGAAAAACACCAAAAATTTAATGTGTTAAAAAAGGTAAAAACAGATCGATTAGATAAATCGATATTACTTTAAATTTAAAAAGAAATAAATTTGAATTACTCATATCAGATTAACCCTATTACCACCACGACTGTTTTTATGTCAGTCTGTATGGTTTTTGTGGTGTCTTATCATTTTTTCATTTGCTATTTTGTTGTAGGCATCATATAAATGTACATGTAGCTACCTTTTCTTTAACGTAAAACAGACAAATTTTACTATTTTTGTGGCAATAAGTTACAAATAAAAAAAAGGTCTTCAAAGAAATCATGTGTATTCGCTAAAAAGTACTTTCATTTTTTTAAATTCTTACTCTCTTTCATTTCTTTAATTATCAGCATCGTGTTCTTGTTTGTTTAATTTAGTACGAAGTATTTCCTTATTAATTGGAGCATGTTTTTGTTAAACTACGGTTGTTTAAAAAATAAATTTCCTTGTACTTAATTTAGTTAACGTTGTATCAGAATTTACCCGAAAGTAGCTTTTGAAATAAAAGTAAAAATAAAAATTTCCCAGAAAACAATGTGACAAATAAGAATTGCTTGTGTTAATTGAAACATTTTTTTCATTCAGGTAAACCCATTGATTTAACATTAATGATATTATTCGCATTACAAGAATATGAGATTAGATAAGTTATTGTGCAAAATCAACATTAGTGTCAGTTAATGAGGGCACCAAAATTCAAATCGTTGAATCAATGTCTCTACACATTATAACATTTCCTAACAGCTTATGAAACATAATTTGCAGGGTTTTGTTTTCCTTTGATAAAATCACTATATTTGATAAATGTTGTATTATTTCAGGCATTTCAAAATGACTAAATTCGGAATAGGTAAGAAAAATATTTAAAAAATTTACACTATTTTTTCTATCATAATTGTAAACATTTAATGCACGTAATCTTTAGTAATCATTGGATTTTAAATACAACCCTAAAATTTAAAGTTAAATGTTCAAAATGTTGAATAAAAAGCTTAAATCGCAGGCTATCAATTGAAAGTTATAGAAAGACGAGCAACAAAGCCCATCCAAGGACGTTCCGCCACCGTTCGGTGGCATGTTGTAACTCCCCTCCAACAGCCGTCTCGACCGGCATACATGTGCATCACGTCAAAAATACTATTCATTATAGTTAAAATAAATAACTCGTAAAAACAGAGCTTTTGACTATAAATCTACACGTGCAAAACTCAAAATAAAGTCTTGGAAGAAATACTGCACCAAAAATAACTCGTTTTGAACGTCCGCGTAAACGTGTTCAATATGATTGGCTGTAGGAGTTATAATATGTGTTTAAGGGACCAATCGCTATCAATGACCGGACAGAACATTGGCTTTTATTATATAGGATGAGTACACTCTAGCAATGTTGTATTATATTGTAAAAAAAAACTAAACCAATTAACTGTTGCTAATTAAAATACTAATGTGTAATTTATAATTAGACTTTTTCACTAAAAAATGTTATTTATCGTGCAAATGCGTTTTCAGCTTTAAAAAAAAGTATTAAATGGATAATTAACGTAACAAAAAAAATTCATTAAATTAAAATAAATCGTAAGAATAATAGTTAACATGCAAACATTCACATTTTAATACATTTGATTCATGAAGGTGACATTTTTACTTTCGTAAACAGTATTTCTTAAACTGTTTTATTTACTTAATATATTTTTGTACTGTTCGGGAGATTTCGGTCGCAACTTATTAACAACTTAAGTTTACCTTAAAATTAAGATAGAAATTTAACGCAATTATATTTGTTATATGTATGAATTTCAGTGACCTTGTTTCTCGTCTACGTGTGTCAGATAATATCTGGATTAGAATGTAAGTATCGGAAATAAAAATTGATTTGCACATGTTCACTCATTTTTTACAAAAGATAAAAAAAACTTTAATTTTAACTAATTCTCAGAAGGTTCTTGTTAGCCTCAAATTTGCTAAACATCGTCGACCATTTCATATTACGTATACTAACCTTGCTTTTTTATTGTATTATTCATAAACACATCTTATTTTCCTTTCAAATTATTATAATGATGTCCATCATATTCTAGTTTTTTATGGTATGTGATGGGCTAAGTAAAAACTTGCTAATTATCCTATGATAGATTCATGCTTTCACTCTCCAAAATATCATTACTATGTCTTTCTATACACATTTTTATATGTGTGTTATTCAGTATCGCCGCCTAACTCATTAAAACATGTCAAATGACAACAAATTTGAACGTAAAAAATTGCCAAATATGATGTGTTTTTTTTCATTCGTAAAATAAGCTGAAACTTGTTCAACTTGCTATGCTCATCTTCCTGGTGGTTTTTTAAGCTACTCCATTGACTCAATTTACTTCAGAGACTCAATTTACTTCAGAAAATCAATTTACTCCAGAGACTCAATTTACTTCAGAAACTCAATTTACTTCAGAGAATCAATTTACTTCAGAGCAGCACATCAAAGACATCGTTATAAGTGTCAGGGGAAAATGCAATTATTGCACTAACCATGCTGACGAGGTGTTAGCCGGGACATTCGAAGACGACATCTGCGAGTAAGTTTTTATATTGTATTTGTGCAGCAACAGAATGTCTTGGTAGAAACCAATACACAACAACAGTTTAATTTTAAAAGAAAAATATAAGAGCTTGCTACAGTAAAGGCGGATAATAACTAGAAAATGTATTTAAAAATAATATAAAAATCCCGTAAAAAGGTTTTTTACTATAAATTCTTTTTTTACGAGACATATCTAAAAGTATGTTCATTATAATACAAATCGCACGGCAATCCAAAAATCCAAAATTTTAGTTATGTCTCATATATAAAGGAGTTATAGTAAAAAAAACACCTACTAACTACAGTCTGCCTGCTAAATTTCAGCTCTATTTGATCAAGGGAAATAGGTTACAAAAACATGTTTAATATATAGCGAACTGCGAGACAGACTTGCAATTACGAGCAATTACATTTACAGATCTGTAATTTATTTTTTTAAAAATGTCGTTAATATAATACGCACCGCACCTCGCGACAGGAAAGTATTAAAAAGGTTGTTCTATATAATTCGCACCGCGACGCTCTAGCACAAAAATTAACATGCTACATAGAGATACATAGAGATAATTTAACAATTCATTAATTTATTAAAGTTCATTCGATCGATCTTACATTTCGATAAATCATTTTTATCGTCGGCATGAGTCTGCCTGCAAAATTTCAGCTCGCGAGCATACGATCCAAAGTTTTTTCGGCAAATAATCAAGCAAGGAAGGCATTAAGATGCCGCCACGAATTAATATAAAGTATAAAAAAAAACATGAGTTTTATAACATAGTTAGTGACCACGTTTTCTGTCTGTTAAGATAATTAGTAAAGAAAACTAGTTTATATGGCTCCATTACAGCAGATCGCGGTAACACCATTCGTATAAAGCAAATATACATTTTTCTATTTCCATGATTGTGTTGCTATAGATTGTACATTTTGTTTGTATAACTTGCTTTTAAATGCATGGAAATAAAATTATGTGTGTTCTGATCCTGTGTACACATTGTGTATTCTGCTGGTAGTGTGCGCATTCTATGTTTTTAATTTTCTGTAAATATTGTGCTTGCTAATGGTATGTTCTACCGGCTTGTTCTGCTGATGTGAACGTTCTGTGTGTTGTGGAAGTGGAAGTGGGTATTTTATGTCAAATAAAGCAGGCTATTGAAGCCACTACTAGAGAGAAGAACGGAAAAAATGAACTTAAGTTGAAAAATATAATCAGCTGAACTTGCCTTTCTCTTTGCAGGTCATCAGTAAATGCGTGTTTAACGGCAATAAATAAGTTTTAAATAAATATCAATTTGCGTAACCCATCAAAAGGGTTTCCAAAAATGACATTCCTGTAATCATTGGAAAATGGTTTTCTAGAAACAATGTGTGAATTTAATTTTTTTTAAATGTCATAAAGCTATTCCTTGAACAGAATAAAGTGATTTAATTTTAAAAGTTAACGTCGATATGGGACAACATTTGCATGCTGTTTTTAAAAAAAATTAATTCCATGAGTTTCTTGGTGATTTTCTTTAAAATTCAGCTTCAGACAACTCAGAAATACAGTCGAGTCCAGTTAAAGGGCGCGGTTCAGTAAATCGCGAATCTCTTTTACTCGCGGTAGTACGGTGACTCGCAAATTTGACTGTGATGTAAGATACAATGAAAATCCGTAGTTTTTTCGTGCATTTAAAATATAATTTAAAATCATTTCAATGTTTTATTTTCATTGTAGAATATATTTAATTGATATAATTTTGTTAAAATTATTATTATCAAATGTATACATTTTGCCCATAAACTATGTCAATAGTGTCTAAGTGTAATGTAAAGTCTTATAGATTTAAGGTGAAACCGAATGTTACTTGCGCAATAAATAAGGGAACCTCCCCTGATTTAATTCAACAACATTATTGATTTACTGAAATATGTCTTCGCCTTTCTCTCTCTCTTTCTCTCTCATTCTCTTTGTCTCACACTCTTTGTCTGTCCTTTTCTTAACATGTTTAAATTATAACGTACATGTACGTCTATTTTCTTCAGTGCCTTCTACAAATACAGAGCCTGCATGTTAATTCTTTGCCATCTACAATCAACTGGTAGTGAAATGACCCTTGGGGAAGAAATCTGCGGTAAGATAATAAATATCCTTGTTTCTAGCTGACTAAGTAGTTTTATTTCATAGCTTTATATTTAAGTCTCTAATATCAAATTACATCGTATTTAAACATGAATGTTTTCTAGGAATGTTTGTATAATTATTGTATTGCATAAAAACTATGTCTTATAATGTTTTATAATATTGGAAAAGCTATAATGTTGTTGTGATTGAAACTTTAAATCAAAAGACAATAAACTGCGCAACGAACTTTGGGGATATGAAAAGTTACCCATTCATTTTTGCATAAATAATCTTTCATAAATAATTTGACGAATGGCTGTAAATCGCGTTTGAGGGCAAATTATTTAGTAATCTAGTTTATTTATAAATGACTAGCATATAACCTAGCTTTTTTTTTGGGGGGGGGGTACAAAATACTTAATAATAGTAGTTTATGACATGTTAAGACGTTAAATGTTATGCTAAAGACCAACCACAATACATTTTAAAAGAAAAAATCATATAATGTAGGAACATGATGGAGCTTCGGTGTATTGCAAATGATGCACAAAACGAATTTTGTTATCGAAACAAAACAAACACAAAAATAATTAATGGACTATAAGGTATTGAAACTTTCAAATTCTGAAAAACAGTGACTCACATTAAGATCAAGGGCATTTTAAGTGATTCGTAGTTTTATCAAAGTATTTCATACAAAAAAATAACACAGTTAAAAAAAAACTTACAACAATACAACAACAATAAAAGAATGCATGGGGTGTCAGATACAATCTGGAGTAGAATGTAAGTATCGGAAAAAATAAAATTTGATTTGCAAAAGTTCACTCATTAGTAACAAAGATGAAAGATCATTAAGTTAAACTAATTCCCAGAAGGCTGCCGTTATAAAGAAATTTCCCAAAAAATCGTTGCTATTTCACATTGCGTTAAATAATTTTGCATTCGTATTGTAGTAATGATAAAAAGTTTAATGTTCCTTTCAAATGATTCTAATGATGTCCATCATATTCTAATTTTTTATAGCATGTGAGGAGTTAAGTAATAACTTGCTATTTATCCTATGATATTTTCGTGTTTTCACTATTGAAAATATCATTACTACTAGTTTGTGCTGCGGCGCCCTTTTTTTTAAGGGCGCCTACGGCGCCCACCTTTTTCAAAAGCCCAACTAACCTGTGCTTGTATGATAAATACGTAATATTAAACTTTTTAAAATGTACACAAAGTATTTTATAATAGTTTTTTTTTCTTTTTTCTTCTTTTTTTTCTTCTTTTTTTTTCAAAAGCCCAAGTAACTTATAGTCTACTTGTATGATAAATACGCAATATTCCTGAAATGTACACAAAGTATGTAGACTATATAACATTTTTTTCCAGTGCTAATCACCACACGATTTTTAAAGCATTTTTAGAAAGCAGCGCACCAAATTACTGCACCAAAAAAAATAACTCTTTGAGTCATTCAGCACTGTTTACAACACAAATGCTTACGTCATAGATTCGTGAGTTGTTTGGTTAATGTTAATTTGGAAACCAAAAGGATTATGATTTAGCGTTTGGCCACAGTCAGCGATAATTGAGCGTAAATATATATATGATGTCTTAATATGCACATTTTTCACACGTCCGATTCTTAGAATCGCCGCCTAATTCCTCAAAAAAGTTCAAACGAAACCAAATTTAAACGATGAAAGTTGCCTGCTGAATATGGTGCTTTTTTTAGCGTAAGAAAGACTAAAAGCAAGAGCAGCCGGTAAAAGCAAAGAGAGCGGTGCGCTCCATATATGGTATTTTTGGCTGCTATTTTTTTCTTTCTATTTTAATGTTCAAAATAGACAACTAAACCTAACCCAGACCCTAAAAAAATAAAACTACAAACTTAATTACATTTATGGATAAAATTATTGCACTTATTCCCTTTTCAAGTGTAAAAATACAACATTTCATTCCCGGAAGTACGCCTCGCTCTGTCATAACAATGAACAATGATAGCACCGTTCTCTTTGCTTTAGCCGAGCAGCCTTCCAGCAACTCAAGAATGTTTTGGTCTCCAACAACTTAGGCAGCAAGTTAAAAGTAAGTATTTTTAACGCTATGGTGAAACCTGTGCTGCTATATGGAGCCAAGACATGGAGAAAAACGGCCGTAAACCTGACCAGAATACAGTCCTTCATCAACAATTGCTCTAAGTAGGATTCTCAGAATTCACTCGCCAGACAAAATCAGCAAACTGGGAACTGTGGCAGCGGACAAAACAGAAGCCCATTTAGGAAGAGAGTTTTCAAAAGCAGTGGAGGTGGATTGGGCATACACTAAGAAAACCTGCTTCTAATACAACAAAGCAAGTCCTGAAATGGAACCCACAGGGTTAACGGAAAAGAGGCCGTCCAAGAAACACTTGGCGCCGAGAATTGGAGGCAGACATCAAGAGAATTGGTCATGAATGGAAGATCCTGGAGAAGCTGTCCCAGGATAGAGATGCCTAGAGGTCTCTCGTAGGTGGCCTATGCCCTTGAGGAATCGCAGACGCCGACGATGATCGGTGGATGCCCCTCGTGGACGAGAATTCTCAACCAAGAAAGACTGATACTTTTTTATTAGCAATGCCAATTTTTCCGTTTGTTCTTTACAGCCTCTTCAGAGACTCCAACAACTTCAGTGACTCAATTTAGTTCAGAGCAGTTTATCAAAGACATCGTTAGAAGTGTCATAGGAAAATGCAATTCTTGCACCTTCTATGCCGACGAGGTATTAGCCGCGACATTCGAAGACGACATCTGCGAGTAAGTTTTTACATTGTATGTGTAAAGCAACAGAATGTTTTTGTAAAAACCACTACACAACAACAGTTGAATTTTAATATTAAACTATCTGAGCTTGGCACAATACGTGCCGGATAATACATAGAAAATTTATATAAAAGTAAATTAATCTATTTAAATATGTCTCACCTCTCTCTCTCTCTCTCTCTCTCTCTTTCTCTTTCTCTCTCTATCTCATACTGTGTGTTCCTTTCTTAAGCTATTTAAATTATAACGTGCAGGTTATTCCATTTCCTTCAGTGCCTTCTATTCATACAAATTCTGCTTGCGCCTTCATTGTTTTCAACAATCAACTGGTAGTGAAATGACCCTTGGTGAAGAAATCTGCGGTAAGATCATACATATTCTTGTTTCTAGCTTATTATGTAGTTTTATTTTTATAGCTTTACTAGAAATATACCCGCGCTGTTCAAGCGGGAGTGTACTGCCTTCAATAGTTTTATTACGTAGTTGAAAATATGCCAATAATTATGTGTTAAAAATGAGTGTCGTATTTGACGATCGAAGCCCGACTTATGGTTATAGTATACATAAATTTTATGCTGAACCTACTCTCGTGCAACAACTTTCAGTTGGTCAGAAATATACATAGGGAAAATGTAACTCTCTCAATCTGAGACAATTTTACGTAATATAAAGAGCGCTATGAAAGTAAACAAACAATTCAATAGGGTTTAAATTAAAGTTAATATAATTTAAAATCCTGCATGCAAACATTTCACGTATCTTTAGATACAACGTAGCAATGGATTGCATTCGAAATAAAACACATGAAGTCTTTAATTCGCTGATAGAAGTTAAAGGAAGAAATTATAATCAATCAATTAAGAAAAAAAATACATCAGTGCTTTTTTTAAATAAATATAAATATTTTGTTCCGTTTTGTCCATTTCACTATAACAGTCCTTTTGAAAGATGAATACCCGTAACTAATATGTAACTCTTTTTTAAAAGAGAAACAATTCTTTGCTTTTTTAAAGTTTTCCGATCAGACATTATATTTTTTAAAATTATATCATTAAGGTCACTTTTTTTTCTATTCCCGCCCCATTCTCTTCCAGTTTCTGCTTTTGTAAATAAGATAATGTATTTGTAAAGTATATTTAAGACTGATATATTCGATATATATAAATAATTTTGCACTTGTATTGAAGTAATCATAAACAAATTGTATGTTCCTTTCAAATGATTCTAATGATGTCCATCACATTCTAGTTTTTTTTTATTGCATGTGATGGGATAATTAGAAACTTGCTATTTATCCTATGATATATTCGTTTTTCCAGTATAGAAAATATACCATATATACTCGTTCTGAAGTCGAGCTTTTTTGGACAAAATCTAGGGGGGGGGGAAGTTAAGGGGTCGGCTTACGAGCGGGTCATTAAAGTATTTGTGCATGCATATTGAATATTGGTGTTGTTATTGTATATCATCAAGGTCCTTTTCTCCACTCTACAAGATTCGAATGCTCTACCAGAAGCTATAACATTGTAATGCACATATGCACTTACCCTATGAAATCATTTTATTTATTTTTGTGAACGTTTTTTTAAATTGTTTTACAGATTTTGTTTGCAAAAAACGAATTTTAATGTACGCGCTTTCGTCATCGTTTACACAATAATATTTGTTTCAAATACCGGTAACTCTTGCCTAACAAAGAGCACAAAGCCAAAAATAGGCAGAACAAAGTAAACAATCATAATGACCGATTTAGCTTGGAGTTTTAAAAAAATGTGTACCATTTTGTTGAAGCTGTCCTATTATTATTATTTTTTTTTCTTTTCTTTTTTTTTCGGGTCGGCTTGCGAGCGGGTTATACATTTTTAAAAGCTTTCTTTTCCAAAAGTGAGGGGGGTGGGGGGGTCGGCTTATGAACGAACGGGCTATGGAACGAGTATATACGGTAATTACTATGTCTTTCTATACACACTTTTTCATAAGTACGATTGTTAGAATCACTGCCTAATTCATCAATGTCAAATGATAACAAATTTGAACTTTGAAAGTTGCCTGCTGAATATTATGCTTTTTTAACGTAGGAAAAACTGAAAACTTTTTGATTAGCATTGCTAATATTCCCGTTTGTTCTTTACAGCAACTTCAGTGACTCCAAGAACTTCAGTGACTCCAAGAACTTCAGTGACTCAATTTACTTCAGAGCAGCACATCAAAGACATCGTTATAAGTGTCAGGGGAAAATGCAATTCTTGCACCGACTATGCTTATAAGGTGTTAACCAGGACGTTCGAAGATGACATCTGCGAGTAAGTTTTTACATTGTATGTGTAAAGCTACAGAATGTTTCGGTAGAAACCAATACATAAAAACAGTTTGAATTTTAAATAAAAATAAATGAGCTTGGTACAATAAGGACCGGATAATAATAAATAGAAAATGTATTTCAAAAATGAAA
Source organism: Ampullaceana balthica (assembly GCA_944989445.1). Lineage (NCBI taxonomy): Eukaryota > Metazoa > Mollusca > Gastropoda > Lymnaeidae > Ampullaceana > Ampullaceana balthica. The sequence continues at coordinate 313,716 of CALYLW010000777.1, read as the reverse complement.
ATACAAGTTTTTTATTAGATATTTAAACCAAGTATTCTGTTTATTACGATAATAAATTAAAGAAAATTAGTTCATATGGCTCCATTACAGCAGATTGCCGTTCTACCCATCGTATAATGCAAATATATATTTCTATATTTCCGTGAATGTGTTCCAATTGATTGTACATTCGGTGCGTTCTGATTTTTTGTGTATGATTTGCTTTTTGATGCATGGAAGAAAAAATGCTGTGTGTTCTAATCATGTGTACATGTTGTGAGTTTTGCTGTGTAAATTATGTGTTTTCTTATTTTCTGTACACAATATGTGTTTCCTAATGTTTTGGTCGTTCGGTGTGTTTTCTCAAAGAGAGTGTGCCATTGAAACCAGTACTTAATGAACTTAATTCGAAAAGTATAAACAGATAAACTTGCCATTCTTTTTGTCAGCCATGCTTCTCTAACGGCGGAGAATAATTTTTAAATAGATCTCAATAAACCTAACCCATTTCATCTTACAGCGATGAATTTTACTTGTAATCATTTGTAAATACACATATCCCTGTAACTCGCGGTTCACTTAAGTGACCATTGGATAAAATTCGATTCCAACTCCCAAGTCTTAGCGGGATCCGACTCTATACCGAATTGACCAAAATGCTATCCTTACTTCCCCTGATGTATATCTCTATCACGGTTGACCTATAGTTCTTAATTACTTTATTATGTATTTATAGTTAAATATGTCTCCACCCTTCTCTCTCTCTCTCTCTCTCTCTCTCTCTCTCTCTCTCTCTCTCTCTCTCTCTCTTTATCTCATTCTATTTGTTTCTCTCTCTCTTTTTGTGTCACACTCTTTGTCTGCTACTTTCTTAACCTATTTTAACTAAAACGTTCGAGTATTTCTTTTTCCTTCAGTGCCTTCTATGAGTACAAAGCCTGCATATTTTTTTCTTGCAATTCACAATCAACTGGCGATGAAATGACGCATGGGAAAGAAATCTGCGGTAAGACCATACATATTCTTTTCTCTAGCTAATTATGTAGTTTTATTTAATAACTTTTGTATTATCGACTCTAATATCAAAACTCATCGAAAGTAAATGCAGCATAGTTAAACATGAATCTTTTGCAAGGAACAGGGCCGTCTTAGTGCATAAGCCCGTTAGGGCATTTGCCCGGGGGCCCACGAGCATAGGGGCCCCATTTGAATATGTTTATTTATATATATTATGTTTATTTATTTTTTATTCCTGCGGGGAGTGGTCCAACACTATTTCTATGCCCGGGGGCCAAAAATGGTGTTAAGACGGCTCTGGCTAGGAACGTTGTGGTATAGCTCTTGTATGGCATAACACTGGTCTAATAATGTTTATAAAATGCTCGTAAAAGCAATGATGGTGTGATTGAAGCTCTCATTCAAAGACAAGAAACTGCGTGACGAACTTTTGGGGATATGAATAGTGACCCTTTCGTGATTACATAAATACTCTTCTAATCAGAGCCTTAGCTTTCATCTGCCAAGGTATTTTGACAAATTGGCTTAGTTAAATGTACCTTTATAAGTTAAAATTACGACAATAACAACTGAAGTAAATCTTAGAACAGAAAAAAAACGTGTAAAATCGAGAGTTTAAAATTTTGGTTTGACCAATGTTGCCAAAACATTGTTTAACGAATCTTCAGATCCAACGAGAGGCGGTTAGATCAAACAATAAATTGAAATGACACGACTAACATGTTTTAAGCCACGCCGACGAAAGCTTATTGCTTTGTCAGGCAGACGCAAAGGATCAAGTTATCAATGCTCAATTGTCCAATGATATTTTCATCCACACTCTTAGTTTGATTGTGACAGAGTCGCAAGTGTTTTGAGCTCACATTTTGTTATGGGTGATGGTGTGGGTTGGGGGGGGGTATTTTTGATGGAGGTAAATGTAGTGTAAACAATAATAAGAACAATAAATTGAGGATTTTAAATTTTCTTAGATGTTTCGGTCAATCGTCATATAATTTTAAAACCAGCGGCGTAGCGTGGGTATGTGCCGCCCGGGGCAGAAACCAAATTTGCCGACGAAAAGTATATTAACGCTATAAAGTAAAAAAATAATTATAAATTAATAATAAAACTATATATTTTTATGTTAAAAAGAAAGGCTTCATTTCTTTAATGAAATTAAAGTTTTATGTTTTTCCTCATGGCTCAATCTTTCATGTATCAATGTTTTTAGCCATGGCATGCTCAATAGCCAAAATAACAGTAGATTAGACAATTTTGGTGTATTCGTATTTGATCGTCATTAACTTTTCATTAAAATAATTTTAGAGAAGCCTTTTTAACACTTTGCATTACTTAAGACTAAGACAGTTGTAAGCAATGTTCGAATTAATTAGATTATTTTAGGCAGGTAAACTTCGAGTCTAAATATCTTTATAAACTTAAATAAACCACCTAGTCTTGAATTCATTATTTTTTCCCTCAATTCATGGGGTTAAAATATTCCTTGCCTGACTATGTCATGTGGCATATTTTGAATACTATAATTTGAAGACAAAATTTCAAAGTTCAGTAGATTAGCTGGTGTACGAAAATCATGTCTGTTTTCTAAAATTCTATATAACTGCCAAAGCCTCACATGAATTTATACACTAATCTCATCTTATGAAGAAACCAAATTTCTTCTTAACTGTTATTCTACATAGCATGGATACATATATATTTGCTTCGATCACCAAAAATTTGCTATCTTGTTCTTTGATTGGAAGGTTCGATTAAAATGATGAGGTCTCCACGTAAACTTTTATCAAATGTCAAAGCATCCCTTAAGTATTCTATTCCATTAGTTTCTCTGTGAGTAGCCACTGCTAAGAAATTTTTTAGTTGAGCACTATACGTTTGTATAGAATTTCGGGCATTTTTACAAATATAACTTTGAAAATAAAAACATTTCATTGTGACTAGCAAAGTTCCTGCGTTTGTTCGTATGTTGAGCTTTTGTCTGCATCTTTCAGTTCTATAGCTTACGAAGTAACCTCAAAAATGCTCCATGGTATATTCACTATTTTGTATCCTGAAGTCTGAATGCCTCGCTTGTAGAAGCAATTAGGTATTTCCAACTGTGTATGGACTTGGAAAAGAATGCGTAACAACGCTCAAGTGTACTAAAATAGTTTGGAGAATTCGTTTCAGTTGGAGTATCATGTTAACAAATTAGGTTTAACTGTTTGAACGAGTTTGACATGAGATTTTATGTTTTTGCGCCTTTGTTGAACTCTGTATACTTTCCAGCCCTTAAGAAGTATTAACACACGTTGGGCCTGTGCAGTCCATTATTTTAAGATCATCATTTTTTTCAAAATCATTTCAGAAATGTCGTAAGCAGATTCACATTTGCTTGAATGAAATCTTTGAAAGGTTCTACAGCGTCTACTTTTTTATTTTCAATCTTTACATATCACACACATGTACTTGTTTGATCTTATGTCAAATACAGTAAGAGCTATTGAATACAATGTAACAATATTTGGTATCTTGTTATTGAAGAACGATAATTTTTAGTGAACTGTATCTCCTAAAATTGCTTTGAGCTCGGTTTAAATTTTAGATTACAAGTTTTTACCCCTTTTCCCACAATGTTCTCGGAGTGCTCGAACGTACTTTGCAAGCTAATGCATTAGTTTCAGAATATTGCCTTTATTTGCAACAGTATTGCCGTCTATATGACCTCAAAAAGTCACATTCAATTTCGCCAGGATTTAATAATGTCAAATATTGCTAACAAGAACTTCTTGCCACTTTGTTTTCTCTTTTACAACACTAATTGTCGGTCTTTATTAATAGTCTATTACTTTCTATCCAATTTCTGATTCCTTCCATTTGAAAAAAAACTTTGATAATGTTGAGTACTTATTGAGTACTTATCTTGGCTTTTATTTTACTAAAAATTTACTTTCACGCTTTAAACAATTAGCTAATTAACAACGAGGAATTTGCCGCCCCACCCCCCAAATTTTGTATTTATTTGTGCCAAATTTTAATTGCACTAGATAAGTAATTGTTTCCATTATTTTGCTTATGCCACAAAACAAAAGACATTAAAATTAAAATAAGCCATATAACTATACAACAACAACTTTTTTCAGTAGTTCACTTTCGTTAAAATCAAACTTGAATCAATTATATATACCAGCACATTATTGTCATACTGTCAGCCCCTATGTTTTCAGCTCAGTAACATTAGTACAAGAAGACATTAGATTTAAAATGGAGTTTGAAGTGTTTGGCACTAGAAGCGCTCTCGTATTTTAACATAGTTCTTCATTTCGTTTAATTTTTTTATCTTGGCTTTTCTTTTATTTTATTAAGATTTATTTTCACGTTTTAACTAACAATTAGCTAATGAACAACAAGGAATTTGCCGCCCCACCCCGCCCAAAAATATATATATATTTACAACAAGGCAGCTGTCAAATTTTAAGAATCAATGAATTTGTCACCACATCAGTCTCACGTTATCATACTAATTTAGCCTCTTGTTTTTTTTATTACAGTAGTATTATTATCAGAAGAATGTATGTCTAATAAGGAGTTTGAAGTTTTAGCAGTTAAAACGTTCACATGCTTTTGGATAGTTCTTTGTTTCTTTTATTAATTTCTTATTTGGCTTTTCTTTAATTTCGATTTTTTTTTAAAACTCCTATTTCTTTTAAAATTTTCATTTTAAGAAACTCATTAACGACTAGGAATTTGCTGCCCCTGGCAAAGTGCGCCCGGGGCATTCGCCGCTACGCCACTGTTTTAAACACGTAATTTTCTAGCATTTTGAAAAATAATTTAAAATACTGGATTCAATTGCTTGTTAGCAAAGGATATTCATACAATTAATAAAGGTTATATAACACAAGATACAAAATATTAAAGTAACTGATAAGGTTATGAAAATTATAATTTAAAAAATCATTTGGAAATTTGGAAATAATTTTTAATAAAAACAATTCAGTTACTTATTTCTAAATTTGAGTCTTCAATACGTTGTGTCTTATGTTCACATAGATGTTTCTCAAGTGGGTGAGTCATGGCACTAATCAGACGAAGCACAGATGACCCTTGATTTGCGGAGTGATATTGTCCTTTCTTATGTGCAAATATAACAACTATTTCGTTAAAGACGTCAAAAAAAAACAAACAACAACAACAAATTCACAAAATTTTGGAAACAAAAAAGTATTATTCGAAAATATTGTATCTATAATCTTTTACCCCTAATAGAGTTTAACAAGAGCAGATAGGACGTAAAGATTTTCAGATACCTCACACAGTTATGTGCTCCCCAATAGAATGACAATGGCTGACTTTGGTTTTATGATTATTCTTAGCGACCTTTGGTTTTTATCAAAATAATTTTTTTCTAAGCGAATGAAATGTGTAATTTGCTAGTTCTTCCTTCATCAAATATTCTCAAATGACTTAATTGATTGTTTACATTTATTTCAGATGGTGGTTATTTCATCCATGTTTCAATCCTGGCTGTTCTCATGGCCGCCATAATTCACTGCCTCGTGTAACACGAAATAACTAATAATCTTTCGAATGAAACCTGATTTTTATTTATTTTTTTGAGTCTGTTAGATTTTAACATCTTTGATGATTTTTTTATACAAGCTCATACGTTTAACATATTTTTAAAACAAGTAAAATTGTTTACTATCTTTGAAATTTATCGTTTTTATATATTAGTTACTTTGTTAACGTCTACTTGTTTTATGTTATCTCATTCATTGTTTATATACTATTCATAAGTTATAAATAGTTTAAATCGGCTGATGACTCGGTCAACAATAAACATTTTTGGAGTGAACTTCTTACGATGCTGTAACAATAAACGTTTTATAAAGCTCTTAACCTTCTAAGGTTTGCATACTGAAAATCGTATGTATCATCAGGTACAGCGAATAATGTAAATGTTAAAACACTTGAAAGTTTCAAAATCATTTAAAGTTATAAAGAAAACATGTAATTTTAAAAGACATGTTCCAGTATTGCAGCTGTCTTGTATCAGGTGTACATCATCGCTGCATTTAGCTCCAAAATAATGGCATTGTGATTGATGAAAACTGATGTACCAACTATTTAAACATATATTGATAACACTTATAAAAATCATACGGCTTATAAGATTTTTTTTCCGAACTACAATTTTTCCACCTGTGTAATAAAGTTTACTTTAATGAAAAAGTAAAACGTGAATTTTAATTCTTTTCGTTTATATTTTGTTTTGTTTTTAGCTTATGGGCCGTCGATAAATGACGCCGGGTGGGGGGGGGGAGATAATGGGGTTCACGCATTTGTGACGATGTGTGACGAGGGGGAGAGGATGTTTAAGAAATGTGACGTCACATCAAAAGACACTACTTTAAATAAAAGTTTCACTTAAGTATTTGATTGCTTTCAATTTATTTAATTACGTTTTGGATGTCTTCAAACGTGTTAAGATATTAGATTGGGGCCTTACACTTACACTAAATTCATATTTAAATGACATAAAAAGTAATTTTCAACTTGCTAATTTTCAATTAGAAAATACGGCTTTTAGGGGGGGGCGTCAAAGCTTTGTTATGACATATAGGATGATGGGTCTAAGTTTTTGTGACGATTGCGATGAGGGGGCAGGCGGGGTTTAAAAATCGGCCAAAATTACGTGACTTCATTTTTGGGCGGCCCCTTAACCAGAAAACGCTGTAGCTTGATTTAGTCACAGTAACTACAAAAGAAGACTAAATTTAGATGGTATCATAACAGCTGGATTAAAAATGAAAGATTAAGAAAATTTTGTTGGTGTTTTTTCTGGTTTAAAACATTGAAATACATTTCAAACACTACAAAATGTTGACATTTCTATATTAAGACTCGTCCCATATACTAAACATTAAATAAGACACAATATATCAAAGAGAACAAAAAGTTTATTTACCATGCGAATTGTTAAACAAAGACTTATGATTAAAACTGATGAGCCTTGGCAAACATAAATCAAAATGGAAATCTGTATAGTACCTTTAAAGTTATCTAAATAAATTTGGCAATTCTAACTACAATTGAATATATCTTTATATATGTACATACATACAGACGCACACACACACCCGAAAATATATGTATAGTTATTTAAAAATTAAGAGTAAGAGTGATATAAAGCTTTACCTATGACAGGGGTTATATTTAAGATACAACGTCCCTTTAGAAGGGTAAAGTGACACATGGCGAGCATTATGGGTTTAGACCTCTGAGATAACGTATGATCATTCAAAGCCTTTCATCACTGTTTAGACGGCCCGTATAGTTCCAAGAAAGTATGATATGGCATACTAGACAAGAAGCCGCCAAAAGTAGAGGACTTCTTATTCACTAAAGTTATTTTGCAAAATGTAAAGTTAAGCTCTGTATGAGAAGGACAATTTTTATCTAACTTCCTTACTTTGGTGTGACCTGCAATAGAATATGCTTCCACCAAAGAAAACATTGATAATCTAGAATAAATTTAAAAAATAGCAACCAAATTCATTAGTCGAGAATATTCAAAACTGACAAGAGAAACACCTTTAGCCAAATCATTAAACCTTGAAACACTAGAGGATAGAAGCAAAAAAAGAGCAAAGTGGTAATAATATATAAGGCAAATAATTCTAACTTGGAAGTACAACACACGGATAATCTAATACAACCCTTAGATAGACATAGGGATAAAAACTCTTTTCTTTTTTCGTATTCAAGAAGAAACACAAACTGATCTATAGAGACGCTAACTCTATACAGAAGATAATTGCGTCCACAGACCATGCTGGTCTGTTGACAAGTGATGCAGCGTTCACAGGCCACGGCTATGAGGGTTCCACGCATTACCCAGTCTCCCACCTAACTAGTGTTAGGTACCCATTCGGAGCTGGATGGACTCTGGGACGCCCTAGGACCCGGGAACAAATCCCTTGCCTTCACACGGATTAGAAAATGTGACCATCGGAGCGCGTATGCCACTTGACAACCGTGCCCCTAATTAAATGTTCTAGCAGCTAGAGATCTAGATTGTTTGATAATAATGTTTGTACAATAAATATAAATTAAATTAAACTACCAGTTTTGTTCAAGTTATATGTACTTATTTGAAATAAGTCCAACTTGGTATACGTCCTGTTTGGACGCGAAACAATTTGCTTGGTATAAGAATTTTGTTTGGAATACCACCAGTGGGCGTGCTGCTATAACTTGTATGGGGTCGTCTATAAATGACATTATACGATTTTTCTGACCCCACCCCCTCTTCACACGTCGTCACTAAAAGTAACCCCCTTCTCTCAAATATGACGTCACAGTACTTTGCCCCCCACCACATAAAAGCAGTATTTTTTTATTTTAAAGTAAGCAAATTGTTTAAGATCACTTGATTTTCATTTAAGTATGTAATTAGTGTGAAATGTCACTCTAATACTATAACACGCGTGACACGATTTAATGAGTCATTAAATAGATTAAATATTTAAGTGTAACGTTTATTTAAAGTTGCGCGCTTTGATGTGACATCGCAGTTTTTTATTACCCCCTACACTTCGCCACAAGTGTCTGACCCCCTCCCCCCATGTTCGTGACGTCATTTATGGACGGCCGCTATGAGTCAAAATGACCATCGCGCATGCGTAACTTGAAGAATGACACCACACCGCGCGATACCCAGTTGTTTTAGTTAGCACGTCAGTTCCTACCATACAATAAACGAATCGCGCAATAGCTATTGTCACGCGATTTTTTTTTCTCGTCACGTTTTAGTAAATTCACTTAACATGAGTTAAGAATGCTGCGAACAGCAATTTCTATTATTTTGCAAACAAAGACATTTTTAAATGTGCAAATTTTGCTACGGTTACAAAAATCCGTGACATTTTGAGCTGAATAAAAGGAAGACAGAAAAATAAATTCGACTAAGTTCTTTTTTATTTACGTATTTTAGTATTAAGCAGTGTTTAATTTATTCTATACAAGCACGTCAATAAATTTATAATATGTAAATAACAATATGATTTTTTTCATGGGAAAGGAATCATCATTTTCTCTCTATTTCTAATGAGAAAATTGGAATTCGGAATACGTCCAATGGTCTGGGACAGATTAGGACGTATACCGAGTTACCATTGTACAATCATTTTAAATGGTGCGGTCCTCGACTAAAATCCGGTACTACAAAGTGGTCCCCGAGCCAAAACAATCGCATACCTCGCTTTAAACCACTTTTTGTTCTGCGGGCTCAGAGTGGTATGTATTTTATATTTTAAAAAGCTTGATTCAAAATGTCAGAATTCAGCAAATGACTCTTAACTGTTGGGGGAAACAAATGGTCTCCTCTTTCAAGCATACTTTTGTAGTTCACATTGAGATTTTCCGTCGGCTGTAAGGTGCATTGCAAAATATTGACAAACATTATATTTTGGAAATCATAGCCACAGTGGTGTAGCTAGGAATTTGTAGGGGTTTTGGGGCCCGGGGGCTTAACCTCTTTGAGGGGCCCCACATACATGGTGGTAGCGTAATATTTAATGTAAATATTTTTTGACACTAATTTGGGGCCCCCCTCAAGTGAAGGCCCGGGGGGACTTTCGAATTCAGACCACCTCCCCCTCCCATTGCTACGCCACTGCATAGCCATCCATTAAATTAGAGCCACAAAACATTTTTTTTAAACGGTTAGCCGGATAGCTGACAAAAATGACCAGCAAGGGCCGCAAAAGCCCTTCTAGACGCAAAAACTGAGTTTAAGTTTAGCCTTCCGGGTTAATCTAGGTTTGTAAGGGGAAAAACGCCAACCAACATATTTGCACAAAGTAATTGAAAATAGTAAATATTAGTAAAAATTTGACGGGACTTCTTCACACGTGTGAAGATTTATAATGGGTAAAATTAATATTTAAATTCTATGAAACGTCTCGTGTTTCATATGTTCCATCAAGATCATTCATCACTCAAATATCGTTGGCGGGCCGCATGAAATGGTGCCACTGACCGAATCATGCCCATGGACCAACGTTTAGTGACGCCTGAATCAGATTTATCCGTGAACAATTATACACGACAGGTAACCTTTTCATTTGAACGTCTTAATTTATAATTAAAGAATGTGTACATCGATTTTGTTATGTTTTTTCCTGCCTACATTTAAAACAAATCAAATCTTCTGAATATGTCGAAGTCATGAAATTCAAGAGTTGTGTTACATAAATTGGGTTAATGTACGCGGAGGAGTCAACACCTATCTGGTTAACTATATAGTCAGTTATTATTTTTTTTTCTTTAGGCATACTTGTCGGGTTATCACGAAGTCAAAATGATTATATAAAAGCTGAGGTTATAATTTATATTTAGTTTCTGTTCAGCTTCAGATTTGACTGTTTTTTAAGAATATAATAAAAATTCTGCACAACTTAACATTTAAAAAAAATTTTGTTGTTGAATTTTTGAAAAGAGTTTTTAGAACAATTCTTAACAATTTAAATTTTTTTACATTTTATCTAGACTTTTTGTATAGAGCTTTTAGAACAATTCTACGCAATTTAATGTTTGACTTTTTGTTTTTGTTTAGGCATTTTAGAACAATCATATATTTGTGACAACCACCAACATTGATTTTGAGTCATATTGCCATTAGGCGTGATGTGGGATAGTATGTCAATGACGTATGTATCTCAATATCACTGTTTAGGCCGGAAGCCTGTGGGATGTAGATTGGAAGTGCCGTAACAGCTTGTCTGTTAGCCACTGCGTCAGATTGGAAGTGCCGTAACAGCTTGTCTATTAGCCACTGTGTCAGATTGGAAGTGCCGTAACAGCTTGTCTGTTAGCCACTGCGTCAGATTCGAAGTGCCGTAACAGCTTGTCTGTTAGCCACTGCGTCAGATTGGAAGTGCCGTAACAGCTTGTCTGTTAGCCACTGTTTCAGATTGGAAGTGCCGTAGCAGCTCGTCTGTGAAGTGGTGCGCCACTGCGTCAGATCGGAAGTGCCGTAACAGCTAGTGTGTGAAGCGGTTAGCCACTGCGTCAGATCGGAAGTGCCGTAGCAGCTCGTCTGTGAAGCGGTTAGCCACTGCGTCAGATCGGAAGTGCCGTAACAGCTTGTCTGTGAAGTGGTGAGCCACTGCGTCAGATCGGAAGTGCCGTAACAGCTAGTCTGTGAAGCGGTTAGCCGCTGCGTCAGATTGGAAGTTCCGTAGCAGCTAGTCTGTGAAGTGGTTAGCCACTTCCTCAGATTGGAAGTTCCGTAGCAGCTAGTCTGTGAAGTTGTTAATCTTTAGGCGTTAGGTAAACATATATAATAACAGCGAGACGCGAGAAAAAAATAATTAAAAATTTCACAGTTACTCATCTTAAAAAAATAATAAGTAAGACTAGCAACTAGTTTTTTTTATTTGTTTAAATCATTGTTGTCTCGTCTCGCTGCTATTCTTTTGCTCTTTTAGTCTTATTTATCGAAAATGTAGATCTAGATACTTAGTAATGGGCTCGTGAGATGTAAAGTCTAAGTTGGTATCGTTTACTATAGTTAATAATGTTTTTTTTCCTATTCACTGGTCTCTCGTATTAAGAAAACTAATAGTTGTAGCGTTTCAAGACTAATTGCTTGGTGTTGGGGGCAATATTTTCGCTTTCCTGATACTAAAGCTCTTTGTCATCTTAATGATCAATTTATGATTATTAACATACTAGCTGACCCGCTGCGTAGCATACGCCGCTAATGATTTAGTGACGGGTGAAGACATCCTGAAAGACACGGTTGTCAAAATGGGGTGGGTTTGGGCAAACGACTGTGAGTGAATGAAAAGAAGGAACTCTGGAGAGACCCGCGGCGTATCACACGTAAAAAATGACGGAAGTGTTCAGCTGAAATCTATTTATTTTGAAAAAATGCACTTTTTTAGGGCGCCTGCGGCGCCCACCTTTTTCAAAATCCCAACTGTCCTTGTTTGATCAATACGAAATATTAAACTTTCTGAAATGTACACAAAGTATTTTATAACTTTTTACATTGTTCCCTTTTTACAAAATTAAAATATCAGCGAAAACAATGACGTGATATAATTTTTCTTTTACAGCGCAAATTTAATTTGCACACCTTTTGATGCATTGGTGCAGTAATTTGGTGCGCTGCTTTCTAAAATTAGTAATCTGTTGAACATACTTGCAGCTTGGTGTCTCGCAGGGTTCGACCACGAAGAGAATTATATATATAGATATTTGTAATGAAAATGAACAGATTTTCGAACGTCATATGTTAAACTGATGGGCCCGGTGACCCTTAAAGTAATTTCTTTTTTATCTATATATGTATTCCTTTTGACTGAGATCGTTGCAACGCACGACGGGTCTGCTAGTATAAAATAAAAATGTTAACTACTTGTTACATAGACACAATTATTAACACCTTCTGTTTTTATGTCAGTCTCAGGGGATTTTTTGTGTAATATCAATTTCATTTACTATTTTTTTATTTTTATGTAGGCTTCATAGATATTTTCAAGAATATTAGATTAGATAAGTGATTGTGCATTAATCCATATTTTTGTCAGATGATGACGGCATCACTTTTCTAATGATTAAAAATTGTTTTACACTTAATATAATTTCTCGAGAACTTATAAAACATCTATTGCAGGTTTTTTTTCCCTACATTGAATATATTTGGTAACACATCAGATTTTTCAAAGAGGCTAAATTTGGAATAGGTAAGCAAAATGTAATCTCTTTCATCCATTAATGGAATCATTTATTTTAATTAATAACACTATTTTTTCTCTCACTCTTGTACATATTGAATGACGCTAAGCTTTAATTACAAGTTGATTTTAAGTACAACCTTTAATTGTACACTCAAATTGTCTAAATTTTGAATAAAGAGCTTAAAACGCAGGCTAGCAATTGTTAGTTATTTCCAAAAATAAATTGTGTACACATGAGCGATGCTGTGTCGCGTAAATTGTAACAGCAAAAAGCTAATGAGTTCGAGCTAGTTAGGATGCTATAAATAATTTGAATTGAGGCTTCTCATAAAATGTGTTTATTATCGGGCAGGTGCGTTTTAGACACATACAATTACTAAAAAAAGATGGATAATTAATGTAAAAATAAAATATTTAACACATATCAAAGGAAACACGGACAGTTTGGTTACATTAGTTTTCATGAAGGTGCATTTTAATTTCCGTTAACAGTATTTCTTTAGCTGTCTTTACCGTATTTACTTAATATATTTTTGTACTGTTCAGGAGATTTCAGTTGACACTTATGAAAAACTTATTTTAACCCTACAATTAAGATAAAGGTTGAAGGCAATTTCATTCTTATATGTATACCTTTCAGTGGCCTTGTTTCTCGTCTGCATGTGTCAGATTACATCTGGATCAGAAAGTAAGTATCGGAAATTAAAATTTGAATTGCATAGGTCAAATTATTATTTACAAAAGATAAAAATAATATAACGTTAAACTAATTCTCAGAAGGTTGTTGTTAGCAACATGTTTCTGAACATTGTTGACCATTTCATATTATGTAAAATAATTTTGCATTGGTATGTAGTAATCATAAACAAATTTACTTTCTTTTCCAATGATTCTAATGATGTCCATCATAGTCTAGTTTTGTATCGAATATCATGGGTTAAGTAAAAACTTGCTATTCAGCCTATGATATATTCGTGTTTTCCCTAACGAAAATATCATTACTATGTCTTTCCATACACATTTTTCACATGTGCGCTTATTATAATCGCAGCGTAATTCATAACAATTGTCATCAAAAAATTAAAAGTTGAATGCTTCCTGCTATATGTGATGCTTTTTAGCAAAAGAAAAAGTGAAACCTGTTTGATTAGCAATGCTCATTTTCCACAGTGGTTCTTTACAGCAACTTCAGTGAGTCCAAGAATTTCAGAGCAGCACATCAAAGACATCGTTAGAAGCATCAGGTGAAAATGTAATTCTTGCACCCAAGATGCTGAAAAGGTCTTATCCAGGACAGTCAAACATGACATCTGCGAGTAAGTTTTTACGTTGTATGTGTAAAGTAACAGAATAAATACATCAAATAAAATATTAAAAGAAAACTTTCTTAGCTCAATACAGTACGGACCTGGATAATACATAGAAATTGTATTTTAAATACATATATTTATGTATAAGAGTTTGATCTTATATTTAGAGACTACTTTGTGTTCTGTCTATTAAGATAATAAAAAAAGAGAGCTGGTTTACATGGTTCCATTCCAGCATATTTCCGTTTGAGCAACCGTATAAAGCAAATATACATTTCTCTTTTTCCATGACTGTGTTCCCATTGTTTGTACATTATGTGCGTTCTGATTTTTTTAACATACTTTTTTTTCAGAAGAAGTGTACATTTTGTGTGAATTGGTTATGTGTACATATTGTGTGTTCTGATGGTGTGGACATTATGTGTGATTTGACTTTCTGTAAATAATGGTGTGAACGTTCTGTGTGTTCTTGTAAAACATAAATAGCAGAAATTGGCATTCTCTTGGTCAGCCATCAATAAATGGTGTGTTTAATTGGCTGTGAATAAGTTTTAAATAAATATCAATAAGCGTAACCAATTAATCTTCCAATAGCGACATTCACTGTAATCATTTGAAAATGGTTTTCTAGAAACAATGTCTGAGATATATATATACAATTCAGTTGCAGATAACTCAGAACTATTGTCAGGCCCCCTTAAAAGGCGCGGTTCAGTAACTTGCAAATCCACTTAATTTGCTTTAGAACCATGGCCCAAAAATGTCAATTCGTAATTGACTGTGACGTCAGTTTAAAAAAAAACGTATTTCTCACATCGTCGTATAATATAATTTGAACTCATTTAAACTTAATTTTTCTTTCATTGTAAAAATAGTTTGTTGACATAAAATTGCGTTTAAATTAGTATATTTAACTTTATATATTTTCCAGTAAAAAATGCCGAAAGTGTCTAAGAGTAAGCTAAATTCTTAAAGGATTGAGAAGAAACTAATTGTTATTGATAGAATATACATAATGGAACTAACCATGCAGAAAATGCAAGATAATTTAATTGTCCTAAGTCCAAAATAAGAGAAAAAAATTATATAATGGATCATTTTATGTACAGGTATTAATATGTTTAAATAATATTCATAATAAATACTCAAATTTTGTAATTTACCTAAAAAATAAAGTGATTGAAGTTTATTCTTACTTAGTGTAAATAATAAATACTTTCGCAACTGGTATTATCGCCTGTTTACACATAGCCTTGTAACTCGCAGTTCACTTAAGTCGCGATTGGATAAAATTCGACTCCGGCTACCGCGTCTTAACAGGATCTGACTGTAGTTAGCTCTATGCCGCAACGACCAAACTGCTATACTTATTTCCCTCATTTATCTCTCTATCACGATTGATTTACTTTAATATGTCTCTACCTTTCTCTCTCTCTCTCCCTCTCTCACACTCATCTTATGTCCCTTTATTAACCTATTTTAATTATAATGTGTTAATATAACTATTTCCTTCAGCGCCTTCGAAGTTTACAAATTTTGCATTATCATTGATTGCTTGTCACAATCAACTGGTAGTGAAATGACCCTTGGGCAAGAAATCTGCGGTAAGACCATTAAATATTATTTTTTCTAGCTTATTATGTTGTTCTATTTTATAGCTTGTATATTAAAGTCCCTTATATCAAGATACAATGACACCTGGGAAGCAGCAGCCAGTGACCGAGCCCCCTGGCGCTCTATGATACGGAATAGCTCAGCTGTCTGTGAGGCTGATAGACTACAAGGCTTCCGAGAACAAACGTTAAGCCAGGAAGGACCGCATACAATATCCCTCCCGAAGAGATCCCATCCATCTCTTGTTCGACATGCGGACGCAAATTTCGTGCACGAAGAAGGCTAATAAGCCACCAGAGGACACACGTGGCGGACTAGCACTGGACTAATATGATGAGAGTGGTCATCGTCGACTACGATAAATGAACAAAAATCAAGATACAGCGAAGAAAACACAGAAGTAGTTAATTAAGAATATTTTGATTAGAATAGTGGGGGATTGTTCTTTTATAGCATAACACTGGTCTAATAATGTTGGTCGGAAAAGCAATAATGTCAATCAAAAGACAAGAAACTGCGCAACGAACATTGGGTATATGAACATTTAATCATTCATGTTTACATAAATAATCTTCCATTCTGCAAAATGTATTTTGACACATTAAATAAGTTAAATGTATGGTGGATTAAAGGGGGGGGGGCTGAATAGGCTAAAGCCAGGGGCCCCCGATGATTAGGGGCCCCCAAATTTAGTATATTTTATAAGAAAGAAGGACAAATGTTTGCATGAATTCCTGAAAGTATCATAAATTATTTTTTTTTAAAGCTGATTTTATAGGCTCACTAAGAGAAAATATTAAAGGTTTATTGTTTATATTTTTAAACTTCCCTTTTTTCATTAGACTCGTGTGGTCTTGAGGTATAAAGTCACTCTGCTGTGCAAGCGGTCACGCGATCGAATCCCAGCGTGGGCACAATTTTTTTTTAATTGTATTTTTACACTCAATATTAGGATACCGGCAAACAGTTATTTCTTCGTATTCCATTTTTTCATGAATAATCTTTTTGGCTGAGATCCCGTAGTACAGACAAAGTATGTTAAAGGAACCGATGAACTATTTAGTTACAAGTTAAAGTCTTATATTAGCTGCTAGCAATCATTTTATTTAAATGGACGCTGGCTGGATAGGGCCCCAGTTCGAATTGCAGCCAGGCGCCCCGTGCAGTCTTAATCCGCCCCTGAGTTAAATGTATATTTAAAGTTACAATGACGACAGTAACAATTGAAGTAAGAATTAAATCAGAACATAAAATTTAAAATTGATTTCTACGAATGTTGTCCGAAAATGGTTTTACTAATGGCTCCAAATTGCCTTTAAAGACAAATAGTTCATTCATCTAGTTTATTTATGAATTGCTAGCATATAGCCTAGCTGTTTTGATGAATAATGGTAGTTAATAAAATGCGAAGCATTTAAATGTTAGGCTAAAGACTAATAACAATATACTTTGTTTAAAAGTAATAAATCATAGAGAACAGGAATGTGATGGAGCTTTTAAATAACATACAAGAAACGCAAACGAATTTTGTGATATAAATATTTTATAATGATTTAAGATCTTTTACATTTATTTCAGATGGCAGTAATTTCATCCAAGTTTTAATCCTCGCTGTACTGATGGCCGCCATAATACACTACCTCGTGTTGCCAGGAAGTAACTAATATTTTATCGAATATAATCTGATTTTTTATATATATTTTTTTTATCTATTAGATTTAACAGCTAGCGTGATTTTTTTAATACTTGCTCCGATGTTTAACATTTTAAAAAAATTACTATTGTTTCTTATCTTTGAAATTTAGCATTTTTGAAATCGTATTAAGCTTTGCGCCCTTATGAACCTCTACTTGTTTTATGCTAGAATTCTATACCATAATTTATTGTTCATTTTAGGGTGGCGCAAATTACCGATTAATTTCTCATAAATTTCTCAATTAATCGTTAAAATTTTATCGATTAAATATCGATTAAAATAATTTTTATCGATAAAAATTCTATTAAAATTTAATAAAATAGTTATAATATTTTTTTCTAAATTAATTTTTTAAAAAATTATTTATTAATAATTAAAATTAATTTATAGATCTATAATTTTTAACGCAAAATCTTCTCCCGCGTATTACATTAATTTATTAATTTATGTAGACGTGGATTTAATAAAATAAAATTTATTTCAAAATATTATTTTTCAATGTATATAAGACAGGGAACATAATACAATTTAAAAAATGTCAATTACCTGCTTGTGTTACTTCCCTTGAGATGATCGGTTTAATGACGTCATACATTTTAATTTTGGCTTTAATCGAAATTAACAATTATTTATTAATACACGAAATTAATCGTTAATGTTTCAAAAGTTAACGATTAAATTTAAATTAATCGTTACCAGCCCTAGTTTATTTACATAACATAAAATATTAATATTTTAAATCGGCTTTTAGCTCAGTCATCACTGTACATTTCGGGAGTGTTAGAGTGAAATTTTAACGATACTGTTGAAATTAAAGTTTTATCAGCCCTTAATATTTAACCATGTTACAACTTTAAAATCGTATATATTATAAGCTACTGCGTATAATGTAAATATTAAAACACTTGAAAAATTTAAAAATCATTTAAAAATTAAAAGAACATAACATTATTATGAAATGTTAGTTCCAGTATGGCAGATATCTTGTATCATGTATTCATCATCGCTCCCTTAGCTCCAAAATAATGGCCAATGTGTTTGATGAATACTGACTTACAAGCTATTTAAACTTTTAATGATAACACAAATACAAATCGCTTATGCGATTGTTATTTTTCTAATGCAATATTTCTAATAAAATTTCCCCTCAAACCCTGTTTAATAAAGTGCACTGTACGAATAAATTACCATGAAATTCAAAATAACTTTTTGTTTGAATTTCGTTACGTTTTTAGATTAACCAGCAGCTATATAATTTAATTTATTTAAACATCCATGGGACAAAAAATGAAATTGACATGATACAAGAATGATTAAAATGAGAGATAAGTAAATTTGTATTTTTCTGTTTTAAAAGATTCAAAGGCATTTAAAACACGTCAAAAATGCATCCTAAACTTTACTCCAGCTGCCAAACGTAGAAACCAAGCATGCTTTCTATTTCTATTTTTTTTCAAATGTGAAATAAATCATCGTCTCTTTTAAATCCTTTATATAAAAATCGTGGTTTCTGCTTGCTTGCACTAGTGCCGAAAAAACCTTGGATCGATTTTTAACCCACTTCCTCGTAAGCTAGCAAGCTGAAATTTTGCAGACAGATTCGCGCCGATGATAAAAATGATGCTATCAAACTTTCAGATAGATCGCATGTACTGTAATTAAATATTGAATTTTTAGATTATTTTATTTATCTCTATGTATTACATTAATTTTTTGGGCAAGTGTGAAGTGGTGCGTGTTATATTGAACAACCTTTCCTGTCGCGAAATAAGGTGCGAATTATATTGACAATAATTTTAAAAAATATATTACCGATCGGTGCGCATTAAATTAAACATATTATAAGCGTATTATAATGAACATTCTTTTATTTATGTCTACTATATAAATGATTTTTAGTCAAAAACTTGGTTTTTAACGGGTTTTTGTTATTTGTGACATGGAATCATAGAGAGTAATACTTTACATTTGGTGTTTCAAATTTTACGTTCAAAGGAAACTTCAGTTTTAAACATTTTTAAAAAGAGAAATACTTCCCTTTGCTTTTAAAATTATTTAAAGACCATTTAGTATGCTGAGGATTTGTTTTCAATGTGAATATTCGCTTATCATCCCTGTTTTCACTTCAGTTAAGTAGAGCTGATGTGTAATAATAAAACTAGACTAGAAGAAAGTGGCAGCCAGAGGTGGCGTTAGGTACGCACGAGGCCTGGTGCAACAATGACCCCGCGGTGCCAGAGTACTGGTAACGATCACGAACTATTAATATGCCCAAAAGGCATATCTGATTACATCAAGATTAAATCTTGCGCAAACTCAGTAATGCAATATCTGCCGACTCTTTTGTTACTAAAATATATTTATGTTCGCGTTTTATGAACAATGGTTTCTTTTTTACGGTGAATATAACTTGGACGAAATATTCTCAAATCTGAAACGCGGAGCTAAAGGGCCATCCAGAGCCGGCCTTAGGGCAAGGCGAACGAGGCAACCGCCTTGTGCCCGCGCTTTTCAGGGCCCCGCACTTTGATTTCACATTTTAGTACTTTTTATACGTTTACAAACAAAATGTTGAAAAATGGAGAAGTTGTGAGCCGAAAATGGCTTATACTATACATTCGGCATTTAAATACAAAATGTTTTTGTTTCTGTTGCAAACTTTTTGGAAACACTGTCTGCTCTGGCATTCGAAGGGATTTGTGACCTAAAATGTGTCAGTTTTAGACTGTATGATCATGAGAAATCAGAATGGCAATAGTATGATATATTTGCAAATGTTTGAAATCTTACAGAAATTATCTTTTTAGAAACAGCAATAGCAATTTCAAAAGAAATTTCTGATAACTTAGAAAGTTGGGCCATTTTCAAAGGGACGATTCTTCGAAAAAGAAAGAAATACGCAATGTACATATGAAGGAGAAGATGAAGGATTTATAGATGCACAAGAAAACTTTCGCACATATTTATTTAATCAGATTGTTGATAAGGCGATCATGTCGATGGACATTCCCTTTGAAATACTACTAAGGCATCATTACTCGTTTGGATTTATTTATAATAAATTTCTATGAGGCTAAAAGACAAAACACTGGCAAGACCAAATGTCAAGTCAGGAAAAACGTGTACAAAACCCTCATGAAAGGAACCCATGCATCTCTTGTCCGACATGCAAACGCAAATTTCGTGAAATTTAAAGGCTAATAAGCCACAACAGGACACACGTGGCGACCTAACACTGGACGAATATAATGAGAGTGGTCACCGTCGACTACGAAGGACGAACAAAAGTATTACACTACTAAGATTTTACCACCTTTTTTATTGAGATCTCATATTATTTGATGAAATTTAGGAAAGTCTGTTAAAAATAGCTACCAAAGCAAGAGAGACATTTCACAAAACAAATTAAAATCCTCACTTTTTATTTTATGAACTCTACTAATTTTTGCACTACAAAGTGCACATTTAAAAAATAACCTTTTGAAAATATGATTCCAGAAATGTAAGCAAATGTAAGTGATATAAAATAAACGAGTCATTGGAAAAAATGGAACCTCTCATTGATTATTATATTATTTGCTTGTTTGTGTAAAAATGACTTTGTACGGCCTTGACATGTTATGTCAAGAGCCACTTGTGTGCTGTGAGTGAAGTTATTATACAAGACTCGTGTATCTTCATGGACATGTTTTTAACAAAAGCTCTCCACTAATCATAATTGGTAACACGAGAACCAAGTAAATTAACAGCGTCAAACTCTAACACAAAGAAAATAGGACAGAACCTAGAGAAATCATTTGTACCATATCTCCCAGTCACCAAGTGAGATCCTTTGTACAATATCTACCTGATTCTTTTAACAAATCAAGCCAATATTGAAATGATAAAAGTTTTTTAAAAAAATTGAACTCTTTAATGCATTCACAAAAAGTTTTCTTTATTAAAACAAGTGTTATAAAATAATTTTTCTTTCAACCCAGTTCTTTGATTGCATTATCACGTTTTAACATAAAGCAACCTTGAAGGTTTGTAGAAATATGATTTTTTCTTTTAAATTTCTGGTTTCACTCTCTCATGGGTTCTAAAAGGAATATTTTCTTACTAGATACGACCCGTGGTATAGCATACGCCGCAGACTGGCGGCTGGATAGCGAATTCAATAGTGTGCTCGCCTCACGAGCTGAGGTGCGTGGGATCTAGCCCATTTTAAGCCACAAATAAAACATTTTGATGAATGACTATTCCTAGGAAAGTCCTCAGCTGACTTGGAGAGGGGATGGGCGCCGCCAGGTCTACGAAAATTCTAATGGAAATAATAGACCCCTTCGACCACAATTTTATGGTACACAAAATAAAAATATATTTTTTTAAAGAGGGCAAAGAAAGGAGGAAGAACGTACATCCTTGCTTGCTCGCATCGTCTTGTGCTGGTCTTGATTTCTTGCAATATATATAAATATATATATATAATATATATATATATATATATATATATATATATATATATATTTATATATTGTTGATTTGCGAATATATTCAATATTTTGATCTTTAAACAATATATTTCAAGTCTAAGTGTTTAATTTTTGTGTGTGATGTTTTTCTTTAAAAAGTGGGTACGGATGGCTGGATTGGTTTGTAAGAGTAAATGAAGGTTGTTTTAACTAAAAACAGAATAACTGTCTCTACATTCATCTAGTTTAAATTTAAATTAAGTTTCTGTACATTACGTACTCATTGCATTCCAAATCAATAAATTGACATGATTCCCAATATGATGTCATGAAGTAATGCATGGTGTAATCAATTAATTTCCTTTTTTTCATATTTACATTAGAGCTATCAAATTAACGTAATTAATATATATTTATATATATTCATATATATATATATAATTTAGGGCTGTTAACGATTAATTTAAATTTAATCGTTAACTTTTGAAAAAATCACGATCAATTAATCGTAAATTTCGATTAAAGCCTATAATTAAAATTTAGGATGTCATAAAAACACTTATTAAACGTTCATGTTTAAATCTAAATAACACAGGCATTTCTCCTTTATATGTCATCTTTTAAACAACTTCGCAAAAAGACAAATGTGTTGAAATTATTTGGTTCAAGTAATGAGCGGGTCTAATTGACAATATAACCAGCCGAGCTGAAGAATCGTTCACATGAAACTGAGGTAACTCGTATGAACAAAAAGGTCTTGGCAAGGAATGACATCATTGGATATCGGTGTTCATTAAGTTTCCACCATTGTTAAGGGTTATGGATTCAGGAACTTTCATCTCAATTTTTAACAAAGTAATTCATCAGAAGAGCTGTCGTCATTTTCTGTCTCTAAGTCAGAGTCCATTGCTGCCTATAGCTTAGTAGGCTTTTCATTTGGTTTGATAAGTATGCGACGTGTTAGTACAATGGTAGGCAAACTTTATCATAATTTCCCTGCCCAAAAGGAAGTTTGGATCCAGTGATGTAAGGAACCTGAGATTCCAAAGTAGTTAAGCTTTTTAAGTAAACTAAGGTGGTGAACTTTGTCAAATGCTTTTGAGACGTCTAGTAATACTGTATCTATTTGATCATTTTTGTCTAAACCTTTTGATAGTTCATCTATTAAACCTATTAATTGTGTTTCACATGATCTGTTTTTTCAAAAGCCGTGTTGATGTGGGCAAAAGGCATTATATTTGTCAAGGTGGTTAACTATTCTACTATATATTATGTGTTCTAGTAATTTACAGGTGATATTAGTAAGTGATACAGGTCTGTAATTACCAGGGTCTGATTTATCCACTTTCTTAAAGATTGGAGTTACGTTAGCTAATTTCCAATTCCGGGGCATTTACCCCTGGTTTAGAGAGCATTGAAAGAGAACTACAAGGATTGGGGACAATTCATTGCTTAGTTCTTTTAATAACGTTGCAGGCAATTTGTCTGTTCCAGTGGCTTTGTTTATTTTAAAGTTTTTTAGGAGTGACTGTATACCTATCTCATCTACAGTTATGTTACATATATACTACATTTTATTTAAATTTATTAAAACTTACTTGTCGCCTGAGGCAGAAAAGGATGATGCAAAATATGTTTTAAGGATATCACCTTTAGTCTCATTATCATTATAGGTTTTATTATTATAGCCTTTAATGTGGCTATTCCTGTAGGTTCTTTTTTTTAGATTTGATAAATGACCATAAGTTTTTATTGTTATATTTAGTAATTACATTGTTTATATATTCATGTTGGAGGTTTTGACTAAGTTTTTGTGTCAAGTATTTATAATTTAAGTATTTTTTAAAATCCTATATGAATAGGTAGCCTCAAATTTTTAAAATAAGTTCTCTTTTTGTTTGCATATCTTTTTTAATTTGGAATTGAACCAGCAATTGTTAATTTTATTTGATGTTAGTTTTGTTGGAACATTCTCATCCATTATAGTTATTACATTTGTTTATATATCTTTCCAAATTTCTTCTACTAGGCTATTTGTGTTAAATTTACTTAGGAAATTTTGTTGGAAGTTAGCCGCTGATTGGTGTAGTTTTATTGAATTACATTTATTCCAAAGGTAGATTATTCTTCTAGGTATCTTATTAATTTTAGTTTTTATTGTATTTGTGATCCTAACAATATCACGGTCGGACTTCCGAAAATTTGGAGCTGATGGGTCGATTAATAGTTAAAAAATAATTTAATTGTTAAAATAAAATTGTTTAAGGATTAAACGAGAATTTAATAGTTAATTTCCGCAGTCCTAATATATATATATATATATATATATATATATATATATATATATATATATATATATATATATATATATATATATATACATATATAAATACAATATATAATATAATATATATATATGTACAATATATAATATATATATATATATAAATATATATATAAATATATATTAATTAATACAAGATCTTACGGTATTTAACTGATCCGACCCCCCCCCCTTTAAAAAAAATAAACAAATAATAATGTTTGCGTACTCTGAAAATTTCTAAGTAATTTTATATGATAGTCAAACTTACAAGCGTTTTGATACCAACGTTACAGCTTCTGTCACATGGTAAGTGTAGTCAGCGAAATTTCCATTTTCCCAACAAATCTGAAGCCTTGTTGACTGCATCTTGACATTAAGTGACGTGGGAAGAAAATGTCATGAAGTGTTTCCCCACTTAGTGCTGAACTTAACCTAGTTACGTGTTTGGCATGGCAAAATAAAAGATAATTATTATAGCTTGGCGTATTCGGTTTCAGGATATAAATAGTTTTTGTTTATTTACGCTAAATGTAGGTTAGGTCAAGACTGAAATTGGTCATTAAAGAATTAAATTTATTTTTGAAATGATCTTGAATTTTTATTCATTTAGTTTTTTTAGTTTTTCTGTTTGTGTGTGTAAAAGTTATCTTTTTTTTAAATATAGGCAATGGTTAATTGAAAATTCCCTAGAATCTTAAATAAAAACATGCAGTTCCCTTTAAAGTGGTATGTAAAAGTTAACACAATTGCCATGCTCCTCATTTAAGAAATTCATCGTGATAACCATAAGGGTTAAACTTTGTGAGAACAGAACGTCACATTGTAATATGTGAGTCCACAGTCTCGCAGCAACATGTATTAAACGAAAGTAAATGTAAACTATTATATAAATAAGTGTAGTAAAGAAATTTTATTCATCATTTCATAATAACGATATAAATTTAACTATGCAATTATTTGAAAACTTTCTTAAATTCATTATTGAAATTTCGAGACGATATCGAATTTGTTTCCATATCTTTATGGAGACAGTTTTAAATATTACAGGCGCTGTTAAAACAAATGTGTGAAAAAGCCTGCAAAAAATGTTTAAAAAGGGAGCTCAACGAATCTTTGTCACTCTCATTATTAATTTCAGTAGTAAGTCCATAAGAGTTTATTTTTCTCATTCAAAAGTATGGGCTGAGCTTAAATAATTAAACACTTGATTATAAGAAAAAAGAAAATGCAAATATTGATGATTTTTAACAATTAACTACGGATGTATGCATTTGCTATAGGAAATGTTTTTTGGAACTTAATCACGTTAAAAAATCTCACTCTTAATACACTACTAAGTAACTGTAATGACTTGTCGGAGATGAAAAGAAGGGAAATCATTTGGGATTATTTTAAAAAGTATATATTCAGCACTTGTTTCTCTCTATTCCTAATTATGTAATATGTTTAACGTTATAGCATACGCTTTAGTAATTCAGTTAAAATCACCAAAAAGTTAGTAAATATATATTTATCCCTAGTTCTAGAGATCATATTACACCACTAGACACACAGCTACAACTTGACGTGTTTACCCTGAATTGCTTTGTGACAGCTCAAGTGTGTAGGTATTTTATTATTTCTTATATCATTTTTAAATACAACATCGATTATCAAAAGAACTATGTATTAAACTTTGCAATATATTTTTTAAGACTTATACCTAATTTACATTTTTAACAAAAAAAGTTTTACATTTATAATTGTGCTAGCTGTATTACCGTTAAATCATTGCGTGATAGAGAGCATAACAAATTAATAATAAAAAAGACATAGTTCATGATTTTTTGCATTTACCGCACAGTCTTTGCCTAAAAAATATGATTATTAACTCAAAATGCATACATATTTTTAAAATAAAAAACTGTGCTTTAAAATATATTCGATTGTAAAGAAATGAAAAGCTAACATTCTGATATAACGTTTTATATTTGTTTAATGTAACTCAACACATTAAAATAATAAATATAAATATTTCTAGAAAATTAAACTATTTTCAAATTGAAATGATAGGGAAATTCAAACTTAATGTTTGTAAAGACGTTATAGTCATTTTATTTTCATTTTAACACAATAATGATCAATTAGATCAAAACTTTGTTTACAACATCACAATTTTTTAAAATACATCTTAGTAGGATTGAACTTATATTGTGACTATACACGGAATGTGATCAATATCTCATTGTAGCATATTGTGGAGAACCTCCGGTACTCGTGTGAGACGTGTGACTAACTCTCTCCTTCAGTCAATTCAACACGAAGACTCTAAGACGACTGGAACACGTATTAATCTTTTTATTGCTTCACTTCTTCTTTCTTGTTACTTCTCACATAAATCTAATCTCTAAAGTCCAATTGTCTTCAAATCTACACTTTCCCTTGGCGGTGCGTCTCCCGGAGTCCTCTCTATCTCCACGCCCCTCTCCTATCTCGGTTTTCCCTTGTTCTCACGAGTGTGTCCCCTCTAATACCCCTCAGACTCCGCCCCTAAAATTCATCCCGTGTCCGGTACGTCTATGTCTAATCTGTCAGTCATATGGGACCACCCTTATTTAGACGGGGGTGGCGCTGGTTTGGCATACCCATCTCTGGTGAGACACCCACCACTTACCTACCCCCACCCATACCACCTGCTCGCCTGGTCATCATCTACCCATGAGGCATTTCCACACCTTTGTTCTGTCCCGCGGACTCCCGTGGTCGGCATCTCCGAATCTACTGACCGGGCCAGTTAACACCAGACTACAATTTTAACGCCTCTGGTCAGCCTCCGTTGGCCCTCGCTGCACCTTCAAAGGACCAGAAGTCTCTTTGAATAATAACTAACCGCCCTTAGTATCTCCACAATATACAATGCTCACTCTTCCACTTTACAGAAAATTATTGTGTCACACGTTTTTCCAAGGCATAATAATATGTCTATTCCTGCATATGTATTCCACTTTTCGTTGGGGATATTGTGTTTGTTTTCGTTGGCTTCTTAAGACAACCTATTTCACGCCTGAATCCAGGACTGGAAGGAGAGATTTGGTAAAATTTGACTACTCGGATTGGGCCAAAATGAGGTCATTTCCAGCCGTCATCTTTGTTGCAACGCACGTGACAAAGATGGTGGGCGGATCGATAGTCCCAACCGAGGGAAAATGCTGAAATTGAAATGGGCCGGGCAATGGAAGACAATCACGAAAATTACACTTTTATCACTAAATTTATAAATAATGCTCGAGTTATATCCTTCCCAAATATCACTAGTAAAACACTTAAATCAGCTTCCATTTAGCAAATCACTAATAGATTTCCAACACCATGTTTGCACTACGGTGGCAAAGCGAAAAAGAGAGAGCCTTCAAATTCGGGGGCTTATTGCATCAATCAGTATGCCCGCAGTTTCGTATTCGGTGATTCGTATCTAATAATTATAAGGGGAGGCGTTCCCCCTCCCCTTACACCCCTCCCCCGTTTCTTTTTTATTTTTAATTTGGGGAGGGACATCCCTCCCAAACCCCACCCCGCTTTTATTTTAAATTTTATTCGTATCTAAAAATTTTGAAAGGGGGGGGGGCGTTCCCCCTCCCCTTAGACCCCTCCCCCCCCCCGGTTATTTAAATAGTAAAAGAAACATTATTCAAGGGAAGTAACTCTCGGCCAGCAACAGGTAGAGTCGCTGTGACGTCATGGTCGGACAAGCTCGAATCAGCCAGAGATCGTTGTATGCGTTTGTACTTGCAAATGAAACAACAAAAAACCGTTTTATATCTACGTCAATATGATTGTCTAATAGATGAAAAATGTTGACAAACTGTCAGAGCATTAAAATAACGGATATGAGAGAATTGATGCTCCTCCTATTACAAATTATATTGCAATGGAACATAAGTTAATTTATAATATAAACAATCATGTCCCTATGACATTGAATGACAATATCAATGGCACGCGTTAATCACTTACAGCTCACATAGAACTTATATAATTTAGACCTTAATGTTTTAAGGTTCATTAAAAAAAGTCAATCGTGATTATTATTAATAAATATGTTTAGCAGTCAAAAAAAAGTTTTAAAAAGTATTTAGAATTTTGTTAAAAACCATTCATAGAAACATTATAGGCATTGTAAATAAAGTATATAAAGTGTAGCGTAGGGTAATTAATTTACCACAATAATATGACGCTGACTGATTCAAATAAAGTTAAGTAATCTTTTGTTCAGAAGTAATATTCTCGCTTTTTAACACATAATATCAATGTGAGAAAAAACACAAGTTTTTCACTTTAAACCAACCTTTAAGTTTATGGTCGAGGTCATGCCAGTGGAAAGTATTGCATTTCATGGAAAGTAAGTGAAGACATCCGCCCCTTAGGTTTGTCATTTGTGTGTGTGTGTGTGTGTGTGTGTGTGTGTGTGTGTGTATGGGGGCGTTGTTGCCTCTCATATCTCAGTACTGTTAAGTGTAACAAAGTGGTGACAGCTAGCTCCCTATCTTGTAATTAACGAATGAGAAGTTGGCTTACTCGTCAGTCTGTTGTGCGCAACAAATTGGCCTTCTAAACTTCTTTAAATAGAGTTTCGTTTGTTGAAAAAGCAGACACTCTAATTCTACTCGCATTATTATGTTTGGTGGAAGTGTTTCTCATTACATCTATAAGACACAGACCAAGAAAATGTTGATCTGTCTCGTCTTAGTGACAGTCATCACTTGTCAAGGTAAGAGAACATTTGAGAAAAATGGATTTCGTTTTAATGAATTAAAAACATACCGTAAATGTATCGAGTTTTGAAAATGCTTCATTCTAAACAGCCTTTTTAAATAATGATTTTTAAAAAGCAAATCTAACAGAAAATAACTTTTATTTAATTCAATTTTTTGGGTACAGTTTTATACTAAATATCTGCTGAGAGGAATGACTTGGGTAGGTTGTGTTAAAAGAAGACTTGACTAAATTGTGTGATCAAAATATTTGAATCATGTAAATAATTCATTAAAATACAGGAAAAAAAATGAAATACATGAAACTAAAGAAATATCTACGAACTGAACAGGCATTTAAAAAAGGTACGCACATTATTTGCATACGTTAAAATTTTTATTGTGATTGAAAACGTTATTTTCGTAAATCATGATCTCTAAAAATTAATTTATATGATTTTTGTTTCGTAAATAATAGTTTCTAAATTATGTTTTATTGGAAAAAGGTTTTGAACTCAACATGGAAAGGAAACCATTTTTCATAAAAGATCAAGATCATAAATTCTGTGGCCTCCTGAGTTGTCAAGTGAACACCGTGTCTGAAGAGCTTATATCACATATACTGAAGATGGTCATCTATTATACACCGGACCGAGTACAATTAGAAACCATAACGACTGAAACCATCGTCATTGATGATTTGAAGTCCAACAGAACTAAAGTAGTAGGATCGATATCAAAACCAATTGGAATCGTTCAGCTGTATTTCTCAGAAAATCACTTCTGTATATAGGACACATTTATTTGTCAAGTATTTTTCATGAACTAACATGAACAAATTGTCCAAGTGGAAAAGTTCATCGAACCACAAGATTCTAAAATTGATAGTTCAGATTTGCCTGCCAAATCTTATCTGATATTTGGACAAAATCTGATCAAAAAGAATGTTTCAATGTGGAAAAGACATTCATCAACAAATTCTGACCCTAAAGAAGTGAATTTTTCTTTTCAAATTGGCAATTTTCAAGCGTCAAATACCGAAGAAACAAGAAAGTCGGCTTCCAAACAAGACATGGAAATGACAAAGAATTTAGAAGAAAGATTATCTGTTTTCGAAAATCAAATTTTAAATATTTTAAATAAGAGTCTAGAGCAAATTACTTTTCAAGTAAACGACAGTTTAAATAAGACTAAAGAAATGTATGGAATCCAAAAGCAATATAATCAGACGTCCAATGAACGAGAAATGTACAGACGAATTGAGCAGGAAGACATAGACACCAACAAAAGCTTTCAGCTTCAAGATTCATTGAAATTTGAAAATATAATGAAAGAAATGTGCGCCGCAATGGAAAGCAAATGTATTCTGGGAAATGATAATATAAAATTAGAAACAAATGAATTTAGTCTTTACCCCACTGACCAAGACAATGTGACAACAAATGTTGATTTCAGAAGCTTGACCAACACAATGGCAAACCTAAGGTTATACAATGAACGCTTAGATCAGATATAGTCAAATATTTCCCTCCTTACACAGGGTAATCAAACACTAGCAAAAATCAACATATTGAATGGCAGCGACGTACAATCGATTCAGGTAAAATTGATATTTATTTGCCGTTGATTTATAAATATTGAAAAAAATGAATTCTAATTTTTTTGGAAAATGAGAGGGTGGATGTAAAGAAGGAGATTAACATAGTGGTATTAAAAAGTAGGATTGTGGATCAATTATTGAGAGGGAAATCGAACTGTTCTTTGTTGAGATTTCTCATATGATATCACTACACATTTGGGACTGTTTTAGTAATCCTCATTTATTTAAACGAATTTGTGTTTGACTTAAAGCTGAAATGTGAAAGAGGGATGACGAAGACGCTTGGCCAAAGAGTGGTGACGTCATTAGACAACCATGAACTTGCTCTATGTGATACCGAGACGGATGGCGGTGGATGGATCATTATCCAGGTATTTAAATGATCCACATGTTTGTTGGCGTCTAGGTTTTCTTGTCAATATTTGGCTTGACAGCCGTGAAACAATCTCAGAGGCAAGTGTTTGCTTATGTCGATGTCGGTGACTACTTGCTGGTTTGAAATATTATTTTTATAAACAAAAGTAATATTGGAATGTAGAACTTTTGAGCTTTTAAAAATCCTTTTAAAATGTTATTTTAATTTAAATTTTTACACCTATAATCATGATCTTATACCAAGATACGACCTGCGGCATTGCATACGCCACTGACTTGCTAATAGATAGTGCAAAGAAACGGGATAAGCAACGGACACAAACAGCAGCAAGAAGAAATTGGAACGACATGAGTGAACATTGGAAAAAAACAAAGGGGGGGGGGTCGTAGACACATTTTTAGTCTCGAGATATTTGCACTTCGGTTAAGCTACCACCCCCTCAAGCACCACCCTCGCTTGCCAACCATAAAATCTGATTGGTCGACCCAAGCGAGGATCAATCATCATACTTGCTTGTTCGCGTCCTGTGTTTGTGCTTGTCCTTTTTTCTTGCGAAATAAAAAATATATAGATTAGCAAAATTCCCGCTCTGTGCAGCGGAATTTAGGATTTCAGTAAGCGCGGAAAACACGCGTCCCACGTTTATTTTCTGGAAGATGCGACACTTAGTAACAATTACCATCGGAAAAATTAAATGTGGCGAAAGTGTACTCCAACAGTTTCTAAAGTTTCATTGCGATCAATGACTAAAATTATATTTATACAGCTTGTAAATAAATAAATAATTTATATTATATTCCGAGATATATAATGTAAATAAAAATAGCTAATATTAGAAAAAAAATCTACATTCAGGTTCCCGGCCCACATTGAGTGTTAATTTAAATTTGTTTTTCGGCTGTTACCATTGCGGGAGTTTAATCAACATCTTCCCAAAGTTTCATGCTTCTACCTACACGAGAAATTGGAGAATTAATGATTCAGTTTTTATATAGCTCATTTTAGAAAAAACTATAATTTGGCCCCGAGTAGGTGATAATTTAAATTTGTTTTTCGCCATTTACCATTTCGGGAGGGTAGGGTACTCAACAACTTCCCAAAGTTTAATGCTTTTACCTACACGGAGAATTGGAGAATTAATAATGAGTCAGTTTTATAAAATTCGTATTAGAAAAAAAAATTTGCCCCCGGCTCCCATGCAGTTAATTTTTAATATTTTTTCCGCCTGTTAACATCGCGGTGAGTTTACTTAACAAGCTCAAGAAAAAAAATACTTTTGGGCCCCCGGCCCCCATTGAGTGGACATATTAAAATTGTTATTCGCCAATTATCGTCATGAGACAGTACTCAATAACTTCCTAAAGTTTCATGCTTCTGCCTATACTGGAACTTAGCTAATTAGTGATGAGTGAGTGATTCAGTTAGTGAGGGCTTTGCATTTTATTAGTATAGATATAGCATGACTCTGATCATACATGTGAAACTTACAATTACAGAGAGAGAGAGTGAAAAAAAGAGAGGGAAAAAGAGAGAGAAAGAATGAGAGGCAGAGAGAGAGAAACAGATAGAAACAGAGAGAGAGAAAAAGAGAGGGGAAAAGAGAAAGAGAGAAAGAGAGGAGAAAAGAGAAAGAGACAGAGTGAAAAAGAAAGAGAGTGACACAGAGAGAGAAAGAGAGAAAGAAAGAGAGAGAGAAAGTGAGAGAGACAGAAAGCGAGAGAGAGAAGAGAGAGAGAGAGAAAAAGAGAGAGATAGAGAAAGAAAAGAGATAGAGAGAAAGAAAGAGAGACGGATATATTCAATCAAATGCATACAACACTCAGAAAGAAAGAGGGAGAGAGAGAGAGAGAGAGAAAGAGAGAGACAGGGATATTGCTTATAAATATTGTAATATGGAATAAGCAATTAAATGTAATGTTTATTTGCATGCTAATATTTTAATAAGTCTCAGTTCTTAAGTCATTGTAAAATATCGTAATACAAAATATTAACAATTAATTGCAGTTCCACATTAAAATTGTCAGAATCATTCAGCAAAACCTTTACATTTAAATGCAAAATTGTGTTAATTTTCTAAAAACAAATTGTCTAGCTTGACATTCGCTTCTATGCAACTCGTGAGAAGTATTGCGTCTAAAGGCGAAAATAACTAGTTTAAGATTCTATTTAAATGCACTTAAAGTATATTAATTGAAAACTATTTACTTTTTTTTAAAACAAAAATTTGAGTTAATTCATTTGTACTAAATAGATATTAACTCTGTGCGAGAGATTCTCTAGAAAAACACAATTGCTACAGAAACATCTCTGAGCATCCAACTTTTTAGCTACAGTTAGTAGACACACATCTATTTTACTTTTTGAAATTAGCTATAAATATAATTCACCAGAAATGAAGACAAGCATAGGATGCGAGCAAATAAGCATGTCGAATGATCATCGCTAGGGTCGACCAATCACAGTTTATGATTGGCAAGCGAAAGTGGTGGAGTTGTGTGGGGGGAGCAGGTAGCTAACCACAGCGCGCATGTCGCAAGTTAAAAAACGCGTCGGCGATCCCCCCAACCTTCACTCGCGTTGTTCATGCTGCTGTTTGTGTTCGTTCTTTCAAAACTTTCGTTGCACTATCTATGGAGCAAGTCAGCGGCGTATGCTTCACTGCGGGTCGTATCTAATATAAGATAATGGGTTAAAATAAAAAATTACAACTATTCACCTAATTTGCTCTCCCTTTTATTTGCTTACCACCTGAAAGCAATAAAAAAAAAGCCAAACCAAAGAGCATTCATCTCATTCGTTTCACCCATTTTCAAATTTATTACTTTTTCAGCGGCGTCTCAAGGGCGATACCAAATTTTACAGAAATTGGCAAAGTTATAAAGAGGGATTCGGGTTACTGACTGAAGATTTTTGGCTTGGTAACGACATTATCTCGAATTTAACAAGAAAGGTATTTAGATTTAAAAAAAAATAATATATCACAATAATTAAGCACTGAATAGAAATTTCTTTGAAATTGCAATATTTCTAAATTAATTTGAGATTATTTAATATAATGTAATTAATTATGTATAACATTTCTTTTTTTGTGCAGTTGTACATAAAGAAAATTAGAGATTAGTAAATGGAATCAGTTAAATCGAAACTTAAACTTGACATGTGTTCCCTGAAACTCTTCCTCTAGGACAATTACCAACTCAGGATTGACATGAGAAACGGGAGTAACACATATTACGTCACTTACGATTCATTCATCTTAACAGACGAGTCCATGAATTACACATTGCGCCTGGGTAACTTTACAGGTGGTGATATTCAAGACGCATTAAGTATGCATAACGACATGCCTTTCGCCACCTCAGACCGTGACGATAAAAATAAGTGCGCTAGTTATTATAAGTCAGTCTGGTGGTTCCACAAGTTTTATGATTCAAATTTGAATGGTGCCTGGGATGTCAATGACGA
This sequence comes from Ampullaceana balthica, assembly GCA_944989445.1. NCBI lineage: Eukaryota > Metazoa > Mollusca > Gastropoda > Lymnaeidae > Ampullaceana > Ampullaceana balthica. The sequence goes on along the minus strand of CALYLW010000777.1, from coordinate 279,414 downwards.
AACATGCAGGCATAGGATGGCATGATGCAAGTGTAAGGCTAAAACTGAATTACGTGGAAATGAAGATAAGAATTGCGTAGATCAGTAACTTACTTTAAACGATTATCAATAAGCTATTTTTTATGATCATTGCAGTAAAAATGTATTGTATTCATACAAAAAATTCCGCTAAATTCTTGCTTCACTTCCTTTACCATAGAAAGTATCACTCATATGGGGTAGGTTTAACTATCAACTCATTTGTATTACTATGCTAGAAACGTTGTAACATTACAGGTCAACGCATTTGTACTATTATTGCAGAACCGTTGTAAAAGTAACATTAAGTCATTTGTACAATTATGGTAGAACCGTTGTAGCATCATCTACTTTCTCTATATGGTAAAATTGTTTTTTTTAACTGTTCAATACGAAGACAAACAAAAGTGTGCTTTAATGAAACTCCAGATAGTAAAATCATTAAACGCAATACGCTATGTAATAGAAAAATGTTGTATACAAATATTTTTGAAAGTTTAATATTTTTACAGAAAATGTAACAATGCACTTAGCTTGACGGTATTTTTTTTGTATTTCATTTGATGTCAAATGTAATTTTAAATTTATTCTATGTTCTATTAATGTCGGTGATCTTGAATTCGTTCATATTTAAATTTAGAAACAGTTGATATGAAATATTTAATATGATAAATATAATTAAAATATAATCTATTTACAATATATAAATAAAAATATTATCAATAACATACAGTGTTTCGGGTATGTAAAAACAAAGAAAATATTTTTATTTAAGTACTTTTTTTTATTACATCAGACGTGTATAAAGGGTTTATTTTCATTTACCACCTCAGTACACGATATGCTGTTCCCCGTAGTAGTTGACAAGGTCCATTCTTGTTGTGCAAGTCATCGTTGGGAGGCCATCAGTAGGGTTTTGAACACGATCCCACTGGGCCTGACGTCTGGACTTGGCAGCCTGTTGTCTGTTTGCTTAAAAAAACTGAGGCGCTGTCCGGTATCATAAAATTAAGTTATCACCAATGTCGAAGGCCTTTATGGCAGTTTTAAGCGTATCTTTTTGTAACGCTTACGTGGAACCCCCTGGGCTCTATGCTCTTCGGTAAGCTTGCCATAGAAGAGCCTCTTTGGGAACTGATAGTCAGGCATGAGCACGACAGGCCCCCAGCCCAGCGTAGTTGACACTGTACGAGGCTTATGTAAATACAGGATAGTCCTGCCCCGACTAATATTTCGGTGTCTTGAGACGTTGTCAAGCCATTTTATGTTGAGAATTGTTTCGTTGGCTTTTAATGTCAGATATTGTCATATAATTTGCAAAATACTGCACTGGTCTTGGGGATTCTCACGTTCACATCGCCATCGATGTTGGCATTCTGAGACTACCTGATCCAAAGTAAGTGAAGCGGTTCACTGTGTTGTTTTTGTCGCCATTGATGAATATCCTAGGCTCAGTGTAGCGTTTGCCTGGGGCCGTAATTTTTTGTATAGGTGGTGAGACCATAGTTTTAGCACAAACTGGAAAATTTATCTATACTCTAGGTTGCAAGTGTACTTCTTGCCAGCGTTGATGGTACAGTCTTCAGCAAGTAGAAGGTCAAGAAGAGTGTCTGAATTAAACTATTTTAAAGACTATACTTGCACATGGATCAACAATAGTTTTCATATATATGTCAAACTGAGGTTCAAGGACGAAAAAAATGACCCACCAGTCATAACATTTTTTTTTAAATCAAGGAGAGAATTGATACAAATGATATTAAAATGGAATAGAAAATAATTTTACATATAATTAATTTAGGACCCTATCAGCTCGAATTACGTCAATATCAGTAACACGTGTAAATCACCTAAAGCTCACATGGTACTAGTTCCATTTAGAGTTTAATGCTATAATTTTCATTAAAAAACTAAGTCAATTGTCAATTATTTATTAAATATTTTAGCATTCATGAAAATGTTTTTAAAGTCATTGGATTTGTAAAAAAACTAAATCAGATACTTTCAGAAAAATCTCTAACATTACATCAAGAGTAGAATAAATTGAGATGAATTTAAAACGTTACTTATTTCAGCAGAAGTAGCTTCATCTTACTGAAGAAAAATACACTATCTTCATTCACTAAATAGTAAATAAAGCACATAAATTGTAGTGTAGATCAGTGCTTCTCAAACTTTTTAGCATGGCTGAACGGCAGGAATTTTTCCATTACACCACGGGAAGGGTGCACTATTTTTCCTGTACTGATATAGTAGCGAAAATGTAATTTATTTGATTTTATTTGTTTCACTTTATGTGCTTTCTGTCGAAAAGTAGACATATTCTATAGAGATTATTAATGGTTGCAAATTGAGGATTATAATTAGATTTTTCATTCCTTTCTTGATAACCCTGGGGACCGGTGGTGGTTGGCCCATGGGGCACAGTCGCGGACCACTACTTTGAGAAGCACTGGTGTAGATGACGCTGGCTTATTTAAGTTAAGTTAACTAATAATAAGTTCAGAGGTAATATTCTGTCTATTTTATGTATGACAAATAAAATATCAACCGAGAGAAAACAAAGTGTTTCACTATTAACTCTCACAACCGACATTTGGGCTTTAAGGTCGAGGTCTCTTTATGGCGACTTTATCCAGATGGAAAGTACAGTATTCCTTTTCATTGGAAACTTAAGTCATGCATCCGCCCCTTACGTTTTAGTCATTTTTGTGTTTGTGGGTATGGGGGGGGGCGTTGTTGTCTCTCATCTCTCAGTATTGTGAAGTGAAACAAAGTGGTGACAGCCAATGACAAACCTAGCTCCCTATCACGTAATTAACGAATGAGAAGTTGGCTTACTCGCCAGTCTGCGGTGCGCAACAAATTGGCCTTCTAAATTTATTTCGATAGAGTTTCGTGGGTTGAAAAAGCAGACACTCTAATTCTCCTCGAATTATTAGTGTTTGCTGGCAGTGTTTTTCATTACATCTACAAGACAAAGACCAAGAAATTGTTGATCTGTCTTGTCTTAGTAAGTCATCACGTATCAAGGTAAGAGAGCAATTGAGAAAATATGGATTTAGTTTCTTAATGAAGTAAATTCCTAAATTAAATATACCGACTTTTAAAAACTTTTTTTATTAGAACTATCTTAAAAAGAGGATTTTTAAAAAAGCAAATGTAACAGAAGTATCACTTATTTAATTTTATTTTTGGGTAAAGTTTGTACCACGTAGATGCTGAGAGGTCATACTTGAGTACGTTGTGTTAATTTGAGACTTGAATTAGTATTGTGATTGTACATTTTTGATATTGAAAAATACAATAAAAACGTGGCACGTAAACTTTTTAAAGAAATATCTTCTTTGCTTAAAACAATCATTTAAAAACGAAACGAACATATATGATTATGTTTAAAAAAGTTATAATGCTCTAGAAATAAATTTTGAAGATCTGCATTTACTTGAAGAAAAAAAAAGGTTTTGAACTCAACATGGAAAAGAAACAATTTGTCCTTAAAGATCACGATCATAAGTTCTGAGGACGCCTGAGTTGTCAAGTGGACACCGTGTCTGAAGAGCTTATGTCACATCTACTGAAGATGGTCATCTATTATTCACCGGACCGAGTACGTTTATCAACCATATCGACTGAAACCAACGTCATTGATGATTTGAAGTCCAACAGAACTAAAGTAGTAGGATCGATATCAAATTCTATTGGAATCGTTCAGCTTTATTTCTCGGAAAATCACTGCTGCATAGAAGGACATTTATCTGTCAAGTATTTTTCATAAACGAAGATGAACAAATTGTCCAAGTGGAAAAGTTCATAATGCCCAATGTTTCCAAACTCGATAGTTCAGGTTTCTCTGCTTAATCTCAACTGACGTTTGGACTCAACGTGGTAAATAAGAATGGCTCGATGTGGAAAAGACATTCTCCAAAACTTTCTAACTCGAACGAAGTGAATATTTCTTTTCAAATTGGCAATTTTCAATTTTCAAAATACCGAAGAAACAAGAAAGTCGACTTCGAACTACGATATAGAAATGGCAAATAATTTAGGAGAACGATTATCTGTTTTCGAAAATAGGATTGTAGCCATTTTAATTAAGAGTTTAGATACTAACAAAATAGAAACGAATGAATTTAGTCTTAACCCTACTGACCAAGACAATGTGACAACAAATGTTGATTTCAGAAGCCTGACCTACGCAATGGCAAACCTAAGTTTGTACAATGAACGCTTTGATCATATATTGTCAAATCTGTCCCATCTTACACAAATGCTAGCAAAATACAAATTGAATTGCAGGGACGTGTAAACTATTCAGGTAACAGTGATTTTGCTGCAGCTGTCAATTAGAAAACTTTTGCTGCTTTTAAATTGAAAAACATTATTTAAAATTAGTATAAACCTTGTTAGAGAAAAGGGGGGGGGGTGATGTAAAGAAGAAGAGGAAGGTCGTATACTTGTCTGAGAGTGGATGAGAGTGGATGCTAATTGAGCTCCCAATATAAAGTATATAAATTAATTATTAACTTTAAACAAGGTTCACAATATGGTATCAACTATCTCTAAAATATATTACTACACATAGAAACGACTAAACAAAACACATCTGTCCAACAACAGAGAACAATATTTAATTACATGAAATAATATACTAGGAAATACGTACATACATATATGATAAAACAAAAGATTGCGTACAGAAAACGATATTTAAAATAGACAACGTTGTTACAAATACTTAATACGAAATTCTTCTCAATAATCCCAGCTCGTGTGTGTTTCTCCCTACATGACGCCTGATGTTCCTCCGTCCCGCCAAGCGTTTACGCAAGATTTCGGCTAATCCCTTTCGTCTTGCTGACCGCTCAACTTCCTTTGAAGTCTGTCCACTTGATATTCTCAGTGGGCGTTCCCAGTCTGTCAGTCACACAACGGGTTCTCTTCGTTGGTTGATTCGTATTGGATTTAGGCGTATCCTCCTTTCACCTCAACTATACTTAAGTGTGGCTTTACTGTACTTTGACTCCACTTGCACTAAACTTCACTATACATCACTGGCTAAAATAGAAACATTACACAACCTAAATTAACTTACCAATGCATTACACACGTAATAATTAAACTTAACTAGGATTTACAAATTCTAGGTCTCAAACTGTACTAACTACAACGTAAACAAATTATCTAAACCAACCTGATGAAGGATACACTTCCTATCCTCAATCCAGCCTCGACACTGTCACCTCGAACGGTCGTAGCTACCGTTTTTCTAGCGTAAGCTGGATAGAAGAAAGCGTAAGGTCAATTAGCTCTAGTATGTATATGTGAGGTGACTAACGCCACTTGCCACCCTGACCTCCCTTTTTATTGGACTTCCTATTGTCCGAAAGATGGCCATGTGAACTGCAGGTGCCTTCATGGCCTCTGTTGTGGTAGGCTATCACGCTTGATTGTACCACCAGGATCAAGCGTCACATGTGACTCATCGGCGTGCGTAAATACGATGTGTCTCAAAGAAATGACACTGCGGATCTCAACAAGCTCGTTTTATCAAAAGGTGGTTTTGTAAAGAGCCTTCAATTTGGGTCAGAGAATTTCAAAGACTTTAAAAAATATTAGAAAACAAGTACAAGGTAGAAGACACAAACTAGTGTTTTTGAGAAGAGGAAATGATTGTTAACTTCACTGAAGGTGTTTGTTTTACTAGTTACTAGTCTTATATTAGCTTGCTTTGTAAGTTTAATCGGACTATTTTAAATATCCCAATTTTGAACCCCTTCCCGTTATCAAATCATTCTGAAAATGTGCACACATGTTCAATTTCGGTGATAGTATTTTTGCGAATTTTAGCGGAATTTTTCCATTTCTAGATTTAATTTAATTAAATATTTTCGATTTACGTCTGCTAGAGCTAAACCTCAGCAGTCCGCCTTAGTGACCGGCACGGGTCACGAGCGACTGACCAACTACCAGTGCTTTACTGCACGGGGAGGTCAGTCCTGAGATGAGCAGGGACACGCCAGTGGGCCAGTAACACATACTAATGTAATTAAAAACGAATAAAGAGCAATAAACATTGACACATTTAATTTAAAAAAATGTGAAGACTAAAATGTAGAAAAAAAAATATATTAAAAAAACTATTTTTAAAAACTAGTCTTAATTTAGAAATGCACTAAAAAGTAGAAAATATTTTTTTTATAAAAATGTACTAAAAAATAGAAAATAAATTTAAAATTTAAATTTACAGTCAGAAGAGACCTTTAGTTCCCAATTTATGAAAATGTAAAAGTTTAAAATGAGACAGGAACATTAAATCATAGTTGCCATCGATTATCTCGTTATTCACCATGGCTATAACTATAAGTCTAGGGTGCTCAGTTTAAACTTAGCGAATAGCTTTGCCTAACTTGATGAATATCTTTGCATAACTTAGCAAGCACCCTAGTCTTATAGTCATGGCGGACAACGAGATAATCAATTTCACCTAATATTTAATGTTCCTGTCTCATTTTTAACTTTTACATTTTCATAAATTTTGGAACTAAAGGTCTCTTCTGACTGTAAATTTCAAATTTTAAATTTATACATTACTTCTTAGTAATTTGTTATACAATTATTTATTTCTACTTTTTAGTGCATTTCTAAAATAAGACTAGTTTTTTAAAATTGTTTTTTATATATTTTTATTTAGGTTAAGGAAGATGAGGTTAACGTAGTTGAAGGTGTGGTTAACGTAGTTGAAGGTGTGGTTAACGTAGTTGAAGGTCTGGTTAACGTAGTTGAAGGTGTGGTTAACGTAGTTGAAGGTGTGTTTAACGTAGTTGAAGGTGTGGTTAACGTAGTTGAAGGTGTGGTTAACGTAGTTGAAGGTGTGGTTAACGTAGTTGAAGGTGTGGTTAACGTAGTTGAAGGTGTGATTAACGTAGTTGAAGGTGTGTTTAACGTAGTTGAAGGTGTGGTTAACGTAGTTGAAGGTGTGGTTAACGTATTTGAAGGTGTGGTTAACGTAGTTGAAGGTGTGGTTAACGTAGTTGAAGGTGTGGTTAACGTAGTTGAAGGTGTGGTTAAGGCTGAGCAGAATGAGGTAGAGGTAGTCTTCATGAAGGCATAATGATAATTTTTTTTAAAATTCCTTTTAAAACACATTTGTTTTAAATGAAATATTCAAAAATAGTAATTTTAATAAGTTTTTCCCCTTGAAATTGCACGTTGAAAATGCAAACAATTTATTGTAAAGATATTTACAAAACTTTAAAATAACAAATTTTATCTTTAAAATACAAACCATTAGAGCTAACAGCCGTCATCACCCAGGATCACAAAACTCTGTTATCCTGTCCCAAATTATATTCATCTTAAAGTAATACATCTTTTTATACTGCGGTACGAATGAAAAGTCGAGTGATTGGATGAAAGAGAATTCAAATAAGCAATGACTGGTTGATTCTACTTTAAGGCGTCATCATTACGCATAAAAACCATGTATTAAGAAGCTAAATGAACTGTTCTCTGTTGAGATTGTTCACTTAAAATCGCTAAACATTTATGATAGTTTTAGTAATCCTCATTTATATAAACAAATATTTGTTTGACTTAAAGCTGAAATGTGAAAGAGGGATGACGAAAACGCTTGGCCAAAGAGTGGTGACGTCATTAGACAACCATAAACCTGTTCTATGTGATACCGAGACGGATGGCGGTGGATGGATCATTATCCAGGTATTTAAATGAAACAACATATTATACATTAACAAGAAAAGCTGGACCTCAACAAATATCACAGTCAAATATAAACTCAAAAGACTTGCCACTGAGATTGCGTCACTGCTGTCAAGCATATATTAACAAGAAAAGCTGGACTTTAACAGTCGTAAAGTCTTAAGAATTCCTCACATTGATTTCTTTAAATGTATTACTTTATACTGAGATCGTTGCAAAGTGCGACAGTAAAAACATATTTTAATGTTACAAATAGGAATTCTTGAAATACATGATAATGGCGTGGGATTGATGTTTCATACATTGTAAAACCTCATCAAAATTGTTCTTTGAATTTGAGATTATCCTTGGATATCATTTCATCACATCTTCAAACTATAAAACAAGATGGATTACATTTTTGTCAACATGGTTTAGGCCAAAAAATGTGTTATATTACCATTATACATATTTAAAGATATTCGTTAAATATACAGTTTTTTGGACATTTGTATCACCTTTACGCAATCCTTGCCTATTTAAAAAAAATAATTAGTAAGTATCAAATCTTAAATGATGGTAAAATGTCAGTAACAAATAAAAATATAAAATACTAGCTGACCCGCGGCGTAGCATACGCCGCTAATGATTTCGTGACGGGTGAAGACTTCCTGAAAGACACAGTTGGTCAAACGACTGTGAGTGAATGAAAAGAAGGAACTCTGGAGAGAGCAACATACAATTGTCCGTGACTGAAAACAGGTTTTGGAAGATACAGGCATATCTTTTTGAACGTTTGGCCCTGTGCTTTATTTATTGTCATGGCAAAGGCTAATCTCACAGGGAATTGTCTGCGCGTAAAAGTAAAAGGCAAATTTGAATCTGATGGAGTCAGGGATATCCGGGGAATAAGGACAGTTTGTGAGGTAGCAGCTGCGATAGTTTTACACTCCAGTACGTTGCGATGAATCCTGGTAAAAGTGAGTCTAGTGCCATTACAGAGACCTATTGCTGGCATGAGGTTTCTAAGAAGCATGACCACTGAACCAATTTTAATTTTCAGTTTATGCGGAGGCATGCCAGTAGGGGTAAGACTGTTCAGAAATTCTTCGGGGAATGAAAGTTGATCTGCGGGATCATCTGTGACGATGGAGTCAACGCTGGTGAAAGTTACTTCGTCGGTTGGGATACGTTTCAATACTTGTTCATTCAGGTGCAGGGAGTCTTCGTTCGTGACACTTAATATAGCTCGCGTACTGAGTTGTTCCGAAGTGACAGTTGAGAAGTCGAGGTCGCCATATAGTTGTTGAACGGGATCAGAATGAACAGGAAAACAATGTGAAGGTAATGTTACAGGAGTTCCATTTGTCCCGTCTCCAACATCGAGAAGCCATTTTGCGAAATGTTGTTCATCAGGAAGAGCTCTCATATTTTTCGTCAGTGTAAGTACATGCATGTGACGCCACAAAGATTGCTTGTTAATGCAACTGGCGACAGTGAGTGCTCGGGAGCCACGCATAATGACGGGGAGTATTTGTCAAAAATCTCCACCGAATAGTATTGTTTTCCCTCCAAATGGGTGCGTCTCACCTGTGAGATCACGTGACAACCTGTCAACTGCCTGGAATGCGTATGCATGTGTCATTGACGTCTCGTCCCATATAATCAATTTGGATTGCAGAATATGTTGCGCGTGTTGCGAGTTAGGTTTGATACTGCATGTTGAAGTAGTAGTGAGATTCAACGGTATTTTAAACACCGAATGTGCAGTACTTCCACGCGGTAACAATGTTGCTGATATTTCTGTAGATGCAACGGTTATAGGATTGTCTCCCCTGGCTCTGATTGTATGAATCAGGGTTTTGTAGACAAAGGTTTTCTCTGTTCCTGCGGGACACATTGGAAGAATGTCAGTGAGGGGTAGGTGTAATTTGTGCAGGCTGAGGCCATGTGGCTGGAGTATGTCATATATTTCTGCGAGAGCATACATGCAAGCGCGGTGCGTGTGGAATATGTTCTGAGAAAGTCCTCAGAACTGGAGAGTTTATGCGTGTCCCAAAGGTGTGGAACGTTATGTGGTTCGCCGAAGACACAAACGAAAACGAAAAGTTGTCACAAGAACGGTGGCATTCGTATCTGAGATGCCTCTGTAAGAGTATCATGCCATATCTTGTCGTCTTTAAGAAGACCCAATTGTTGGCACGCCTCTTTGAAAGTGTTACATTTCACGCCGTTGACAGTTCGTAGAAGGTTGAAACTTGTGACGCCTACGGAACGGGTAAGGAGAAGCCTGAGGTAATAACGTTCGGTGTCGTTAATGGCAACAACAGGCATTCTACCGATCACTTTTGTGCCTCCTCTAATTCCCTTTTGCCATTTTCCAGAGGATTGTTGGAATGTGTAATGTTGGGGAACATTAGTGTAATGTAACTCCTTAGCTTCAGGATCCGTCTTGTTGAGTTCAAACGAAGCTAAGAACATGGTTAATACATCAAATAGAATGGGACTGCAATAAAGCTTTTAAATAAAATACAAAATACACAAACAAATTGTGCAATGAAAACAATAAATTTGAGCTTTATTTTTAGACTGATACGACAGTAAACGTTTCGGCTAATGCCTTCATCAGTACAACATAAAATACATTGTTACAATACTTACATAAGTAATAATAATATTCTTAAAACATATTGTATTTTAAAATATTTATGTCAAATAAAAAGAAAGGAAAAACAAAAACAAACATGGACACAGGATATAGCAAAAAGGGGGAAGTATCCAAAGTTACAGTAAAAACCACAACGGGAACAAGATTATGCAGTTAAGTAAAATTATGAATTTGGTTAATTCCATATGGAGCCAACGTACCAAATCTTTTTATGAGTCTATTTTCCACGTGGACTCTATTATGGGTATTGCTTGCATATAAAATACCAGTTACTGCAATATCTGATATGCCGTTATGGTCAACACTGTTAAAATGTTTAGAAACAGGACATTGAGCCTGTTTATTTAAATTATACAGGTGTTCTCTAAACCGATCTCCAAGACGACGACCAGTCTCACCCACGTAAATTTTATTACACCTCTTGCAAAGAATTGCATAAATCACGTTGCGACTTGTGCAAGTGAATCCATCTTTTATTAAGAATTTTTCAAGAGGGAAAGAAATGTTGTTAATTACCATCACATATGGACAAGTATTGCAACGGTTACGGTTGCAACCTTTTGTTCCAATATGTGCTTTCATTGTGGGAAGGTGACTTCCTACAAGAATATCTCTGAGGCTTCTATCTCTCCGGAAAGCAAAAAGAGGAGGTTTTTTGAAGACCTGCTGAGTTAGAGGGTCAGCCATAAGGATTGGTCGGTTTTTGAGAATCACCTGGCGGGCTTTAAAATTATGAGGATGAAAAGTTAAAATAAATTTTGATCGATCACATTGATCAGAAACAGATGATTTAAATGTATCATGTCTGGTCATGCCTTTAATTCGATTGACAGCGGATATTAAAACTGTTTCCGGGTATGACCTTCTTCGAAAAAAATCCAGCATTTCATTACTTTTCTCCAAAAAGTCTGCCTCATCACTGCAGAGTCTTTTAAGTCTCAATAGTTGCGAAAATGGGATAGAGCTCTTACAAGATTCAGGATGGGACGATGAATACATAAGGAAACTATGGCTGTCTGTAGACTTGTAAAAAATTGATGTGGATATTTTATTTTCTTTCAATTTAATTTGTATATCCAAAAAATTAACAGCACTTCTATGGATTGTTGAAGTAAATTTGATCGAAGAATGGAAGTTACCGACGAAGTCAATAAAACTTTGGAATTGTTGCATGTTCATTTTTGTAATTCCAATGCAATCGTCAATGTATCTCCTGTAGTACTCTGGAGAGATACCTTTGTAATTTTCACTTCATAGGTGTTCCAAATGGCCCATAAATATGCATGCATAACTTGGTCCCATTTTCGTTCCCATAGCAACTCCACTAATTTGATCAAAAAACTGTCCGTTGAACTCAAACGAGTTTAAATTTAGGACCAGCTCAGTTAATCGTAGTATGGCACTTGCGGGGATCTTGAAGGCATTAGCCGAAACGTTTACTGTCGTATCAGTCTAAAAATAAAGCTCAAATTTATTGTTTTCATTGCACAATTTGTTTGTGTATTTTGTATTTTAAGAACATGGTTCTTTTGTTGGCCTGTCTTTGTAGCGCTCGTTCTTCGTGACCCTCATAAAAGAAGACGACTTGTTGTTCTGGCAAAATGAACTGGTAATCGTGTAATAACGTGCGATTTTTCTGAAAGACTGTACTCGTTCAAGCGCCACATAGCCTCAGGAGCACTAACACAAGGAAAGTTTGTATTTCGTCATGTTGGAAAACAGAATCGGCTGGCTCCTTCTGAAGTGCAATTGATGCAGCGTCGTGTCCTTTGTAGACATACTTATATAGATACTTGATACATTGAATGGACGAGCACACTTTAACGTTAATGTGAGCATTGCATTTCTGAGAAAGCCAGGTATTGTAATGTACTATCCAACGATTGTCGATGTCGTATTTGCCAACAAAGGCAGTTGTGCCCTGTCATCGGCGGTATATGGGGTACCCTTGTGTGTTTTCTTGTGTTTTCGGCGTTGAAGTCCTTTGGGAAATTTTTGGTGCACTTGTCGTCTTTCATGCAAGGTGAGTTGGCATTGAGCGTGCCACACGGACCATGTAACATGCATTTAGTGACAATTTGGAAAATTCGATGGGTGTATTTCGGGATTTGGAAGCTCAATGCAGACATATTTGTCTATGTCATCTTTAGTCCTTATTTTGCACTGTGAATCAAGTGTCAGTAACATATGGCAATGAGGCAAGCCTCGTTTTTGGAACTCCATGACGAAAATGTATGCGACTACATTGCCGAAAATATTCCTCTTTCAGAATGTCAGTTAGGAACTCCCGAAGTTTGATATGAAAGATGCGGGCAACGACAACAGGTCTATGTTCTGGGCGCTCATGATGGGAAATGGCGTTCGAGATTTCCGGCCAAGCAGGATTGCAGGTGAATGTTAGGAATAAGTCAGGCTTTCCACATTTGCGGACAATTGCCATCGCGTCTTGGTAGTTCAGTTGCATGTAACGTGGACTGCCTTGAAACTTAGAGGGAAGAATGATCAACTGTCCAGGGCGAAGGTTATTGTCTTGTGCTTTCGCAACGATAGCATCCATCAGTCCCCTGTATTGTTCTACGCGCAAATCTTGTTCATGGGAGCGTAGGTAATGTAACCGTGCTCCTTCTGTTCTGACATATGCGTCGACGACATATTGCTGGAAGAGTTTGCCACTGGAATGCAATATGCTGAATGCAGATCTCATGGCAAGCCTGTAAGCATAAACATTGGAGTTGTGTGACTCGGGTTCTGTTCGTGGTTTGCTTTTCTTCAACATGGGTCAATTGTATGTGCCAGCCTAAATCTCCGTAAGTAAATAGTAGTGGATAAACCATGGGGTCACATTTCATATTGAGTACAGAGATACGCTTGCAAGCATCTCCTCTTGGGTATAAGCAAATATCGCGTTGTGCAGGAGGTTCCCCGTCTTCCCCTGCAAAGATAGCAGCAACATCAGTTTGACAGGAGGGCGCGTTATACCTTCTCATAACAAGAGTTGGATTTTCCATGAATACCATTCGTACAGCAGCAACAGGGTTATTATGAGAGATAATGTCGTGATACCATTCGTACAGCAACAACAGGATTATTGTGAGAGATAATCTCGTGCATTTGCATGTAGGATTTAGCGAAGGTGTTAACCTGTCGTAACATTTTGTCTAGTTGCAACAACAACATATCACTGCAAGCACAGTTATAATCATTTTGCAAACGTTGAGTGGTAGCCTCAGCAGAATCGAAGATATATAGTTGACCTTATCGAGGGGGCGTGTTAGGATATGTATACAATGGAGAGACTTGATAATAAATTTGAACGTGGATTCGGAAGGCATACGGTTCATGGCCAGGTGGTTGCACGATGTGGGCGCCCATTGATGCGAAAGCTAAAGCAGAGTTGTATTCCCTGATATGATCACAGAGATGTCGGAACAGCGGATTCTTGCCACTCAAGAGGTTTTGTAATAAAGGAGGAGTTTGGGATAGCGGTGGCAAAGACACTTTGCCGTGACGACAACACTTAGTATAATGTCCGGATTTGTTTACCTCTGATGGCCAATGAAGAGCATTGCAAGAAGTACATAGTGCGGTAGGTAGTCCAATGTTGTGTTCCTCGATGGGAATGGCAGTGTGTTCTTGAAACGCAGCGGAAAGTTGAATGCGATGAATGTGCATGTGGTTTGCGAGAAGATGGCACTGTTTGAAAGAACGTTTGCAATGTACACACTCAAAGAATGTGTCATGCGGCGTGTTTTTGTATGTTTGTTGAGAAGAGATGATGTTGTGAACGATTCAGTGCTGTATTGACACTGGAAGGATTTCGTCAGGGCATGTGTTTTCAAATGGTTAGTAAGATTTCTGAATGCGTGAAACTGTTTGTCGCAAATGCTGCAAAGAAATGTTGTTGAATGTGTTTCTACATGTACATGTTTAGTTTGTAAGTGCTTCTTGAGAGTGCGAATTGTTTTGAAGCATTGCTGGCAATGGTCACATTGCGTCATTCGTTCAGTGGAGTGTGTTTTTAAATGTGCGTTGAGATATCTCTGGAGTCGGAAGGTTTTGGAACAAATGGTGCATTTAAAGTCCTCTGTGGAATGCGTTTGTTCACTGGAGTGTTTTTTAAAATGTGCGTTGAGATTATATTTTTGTGTGAACTGTTTTAGAGCAAATGTTGCAATGAAAATCCGGCGTTTGTAAATGTTCATCAGTAACAGGACAGTGGGAAGGTGACGTCACATCAGTGTGGAGATCACATGGGTGTTAATGTTGGTGCACATGCCGACGTTGTCAACAGATGGCACCAGAAGGTCATCACGTGTGTTTGTGACAGGCAAGAGAACTTCATAATGGCCATGATCCAAAGGACCGCTAAATAGCAGGGATATGGAGAGACGTTGACCCGGATTGTAAACTCGAGGAGGGTCATGCGGACGTTTCTCGGAAGTGAATAGTGATAGTAGCGGGAAGTATTTGAGACATCGCCACAATTTCAGCCTCGCCACCATAAACGCCGGAAGTATTCATGTACGCAGCGTATTGTCGAGCAGAGTGTATGACTGTGCTTCCGTGAGTAAGAACAACGGACAGGGCGTCGCCATAGTTATCCCAATGTTCGCAAACAAAGCTTACAGCCATCTTGCGAAGTTCGAGAGCAACAGTTTCGTCGATGACATTTTTCCAGAAATATGCGACAGATAGAAATAAACAGTTACCTGATGCAGGAATTTCGACTACACTGAAAGACCCGTTGACTCCACGAAATATATGTGAAGCGGTAGCCATGGTTAGGAAACGAATGGCAATACGAAGGGGCAAAATCAAAACAAAGCTTCTGGGACAAACGAAGAGAACAATGGAAAGGCAACGTGGCTCAGACGACTGTAGAAGATAACAAAGCGACTGAGGACACAGCTTGAGCTTGAGCGACTGAGGTACACACTCCTAAGGGTACACACTATTACGCATGCCTGGAGAGGTGGTGTTTATGTTCGCTAAGAAAGGGGGGGGGAAGAACGGGCAAGGAAAAAAGGGGAGGGGGAGAACGGACACGAAACAGTAGCACGAACAAATGGGAACAACGCGAGTGAACGTTGGGGGACCACCGAAGAATTTTTGATAAGTATTTCGGACATCGCCACAATATATAAACAAATATTACAGCCATGAAGCCAAGTTGGGAGAGCAACAACTTCGTCCATGCACGAAATATGCGACCAATAGAAACAGACAGGTACCTGGTGAAGGAATTGATATAACATTGAACTAAGCTTTTTTCCGTGACATGCGAAGCGGTGTTTATGTTTGCTAAGAAAGGGGGTGGAAAGAACAAGCATTAGCATTTTTAAAAATTAAAAAAAAACATATGTTGCCGCTGGGCTTGAACCTAAGACCTTCAGCATGTCAGGCGGATGTAATAACCAATACACTACGAAATACATACACACTGAGCAGGAACATCGAAAAGTGAATGTAAAAAACATTGCTGCTCTCAAGACATGCACCCACTCCACCACTACCTTTGCTTGCCAAACGTTAACTGTGTTTAGTTGACCCGAGTGTTCAAGTTCTTTAGTCTCTGACCTGATATATTCAAGGTCAAGTACACAACGTGTTCAAGGACTGTGGTATGTGACGTGATCTATTCAAGGTCAAGTAAAGTGTGCGAGGGCTGTGGACTGTGGCCTGACCTATTCAAGGTCAAGTACATAACGTGTTCCAGGACTGTGGTCTGTGACCTGATCTATTCAAGGTCCAGTATCAAAAAGTATTTGGAAACAGCTGTCCCCTTCCACACAACGAGGTGTCGGCCTGCACTATTCATGTTCAGTATCCAGCTTGTTTATCTGTGACCGTCGTGTCCATACAACGACGAGTTGGCCTGTTCCACTCGCTTCCATTAATCCAGTGAGCTACCATGACCATGATGGTATGAATTATTTTAAATTTTGATGTTTTCTTGAATGTAAGTTATATTAATTAGAAAGATGGCAAGTCAATAATTTAATTTTAATAACAAACATTATTTTTTGTATATTGTAATTAATTCTCATTGGGTAAAAAAAAAGAAAAATGGAAACTAGAAGCAACCGTATTATATTGAGCAAGGACGTGGAATTATAGTTGTTTAGAAACCTGTGGGAAAACCTAATCAATATGTAAGGAATAAGTAGAAAGAACATCTGAGAAAGAGAGACAAATAAAGAGAGAGAATGACTAGAAACAGAAGTAGAGAGGGGACAACTAGATACATTAAGAATATGAAATAAACAATTACACAGATAAAAAGAAAGAAGTTGAGCAGAACATGACGGGCGAGTCTAGAACAAGTGATGATTACTATTTACTGGAAAGTCTGCCAAAATACGCAGGATCCAAAAACAGGACGAATTCGTCGTTAATTTTAAACGTATTGCATACTAATTAAGAACCAGTAAAGGAATGGATTACAGAATTGCAAGTTTAATTAATGGCTTAATTAAAATCATTTCCAACGGTGGTTGTAAGGCAAACTTCTTCGCTCACTTCATTGGCTGCCTATACAAGCCCGTATTGATTACAAACTGGCCGTTCTCTGCCACAACTTCTTTTCGGACGCATGCCCATCGTATCTTACTGAACTTTTGTCGGTCTACTCACCCACTCGCCAGCTACGATCTTCTGCAGACACACGCGTTCTCTCTGTTCCTACGACACGCACCAAAACATTTGGTGAAAGGTCGTTCTCTTTTTGTGCAGCCAAACAATGGAATTCTCTACCATTATACTTACTTAGTATTCAAACAACCAAGTCCTCCAAGACTGCACTTAAGACACATCTTTTCAAAATTTATTTTCAAAATTAATGAAACTACATTTCTTGTAAATTATTAACGTAGCTTATGTATAATGTACTGTAATTTTTGTGTATGTTATGATATGAAAGTTAATTTAATACTTATAGGTATGTTATTTCTTTCATGTAAAGCGCTGTGAGCCCAGTTCCATACTGGGATACAGCGCTATATAAATAATCAATTTATTATTATTATTATTATTATAAACACTGTCAGATTATGTCACAATTAAATTACTATTTTGACAACATGCATATCTTATCTTATCTATACAGACGCTCCTTCTATGCAGAAGATAGTTGCGTCCACAGACCATGACAGATGATCTGTTGGCAAGTGATGCAGCATTCACAGGCCACGGCTTTGTGGGTTCCACGCATTACCCAGCCGCCTAACTACATGTAGTGTTAGGTACCCATTCGGAGCGGGGTGACTCAGGGACGCCCTAGGCCCCGGGAACAAGCCCTTGCCTTCACACGGATTCGAACCCGTGACCATCGGTACTCGAGTGCTGCCACTCGACCACCGCGTCCCCCGCGTTTAGGGGAAATGTATAGGGAGACATGGATTATGTTAGTGCCTGAAAACGATAATTTTCGAGCATTTCTTTCAAAATTAGTAAGAAGTTTGGATAATTAGGTGGCTAGCTCAAATATTTAGAAAACATTCGAAGAATAGAAAGAATGATTTTGTTGACATAAATTACTATTAAATATGAACGGCGAGACAGCCAATGTGTCCTTACGAAAATTCCAAGAAACGTGAATAAATTGCGACACAAATTGATAATATTAAGTCGTCAGGAAAAGAGAAATTAATTAGCATGATAAATACACCGTCACTTTTTTTCCCTTAACATATGGAAGGCTACCGATGTAATGCTCGATTGAGCAACGTAGGGCAGAGTAGCGGGCCCGTTTCTTTACATGCTGTTAGAAGGGACATCAAATGGCCGATTGCACTTTGAATTATGCCATGCATAAATGACATACCGTAGATATAGAAAAATAAATCAGAAATCTCAATGTGGAAGGAAAAGTCTGATTTACAATCACGACATGTGACACAAACCAGAGAGTATTAAATATCTGTAATATTATGGTTCTATAATGAGGGGGGGGGGTATCCACGGAAAGTTTAAAATGCTTATTATTTGGGAAATAAGTATATGTAACTCGAGTCACAGATTGTGCAAAATTAAGTGGAAAAAAAAGGAATTTGATACCTGGAAGATACATGACTGACCAGACACAAACAGTTAAACTTATGGATATGATAATATAATCATATGAAACTGCTATTTTGATACCCCTTATCCAAGCTGGCGATTTGTGTCCAAGCTTTTTGGAAATCCAGTAAAGTTATTTTAGGAAATGTGACGTCAGAAGAAGACATCATGACACCATTTTAATGTACTTTCCAAGGCTTAAAATAAACGAAATATAGCGGGGAGAATGCCCCTGAAAAACTTTGAGTAGCACTAACATCAATGTTTGAATTCACTTTGATCTCTATTGCCGGAATGTTCTTAATGTGATCCTTAAGTATGTCGTCGGTTTCTTTTATACTTTTATTATAACCGCGGCATTTGTACCATCTATATATATAAACACTGAAAGTATGTATGCATGTCCATTATAGCTGACTAAACCATTCATCCGATCGCCATGAAACTTTTAGAGGCTTTTGTGTACACTCCCGGGTATGGTAACTGGATTTTTTTTTCAAAATTTAACACTCATGGGGCGCCGAGGGCCCATAATGTGATTTTTTTCTCATGTGAGCAATAGAAAAATTAGTTTAAGCGATAGCTACCGGGGATGTTAACCAAACTTTACATTAAACAATTTGGTAACCAATATTAAATTCTAATATTCTAAGGTCTCGAGGTCGATCCGACCGGGGTTCGATACGTCGAGGGACCGAAACTCTGTTGTCGATTTAGCAGGTTCTAGAGATCCAGGATAGAATTGTCAGAAGTCGAAATGACAGACAAACATTTTCTATAAAGTCGAGAACGATTTTTTAAAAATCACTTTAAAAATAAAATGATCGGCTAAAATAAAATCTTGTTGATGTTCGTTTTGAAACTAAAGCTAAAATTATATGCAGTTGAATATGCTAAGGAATATAATTATATTTTAAATTCCTTTCAAGAAATTATGACTTTAGCAATATTTTAACTTTTAGTTTATAAGTCTCGTTAGGGCTTTTGTGTTTTGTTTCCTTTTAGTTTACGTAAGCAAGCTAATTAAACAATGGCAAATAAAATGGGAGAAATAAGGTTAACAGTTATCATCTTAAAGTTATAGTTATATCCATGGTGACTTCTTTGTTTCTAAAAATAGAAATTAACATGTTGAATTACTTATGCATATTTGTAGGTACATATGATTTAATGCATAAATAATTAGTTTTTATTTTTAAAAAAACAAACACAATTTCATGTGTAGCCGTGTGAAGGCTTAACTTTAAAACAGGTTCACAACTGTGGGACTAAAGCATTTAACTTTTTATGACAGTGTTTATTTACACAACAATGGAATTTTATTTTCCACGTTCACTTCTTTCTTTCAAGCGCACCAAAAACCGTCACTATCTCTCTCCTACTCCTACTTCCTTTCTTCTATAATACCAGTGTATATCGGTGCGGTGCACATGGTGCGGCACTGTGTGAGTGTGCACACTACAACATTATTAAATACTTGGGATATCAAACAGTTTTATTCCCAATCTCTCACACAGACCAAGGGCAGTGTGTTACTGGCCCACTGTCGTGTCCTTGCTCATCACGGGACTGACCTCCCCGTGCAGTAAAACACTGGTAGTTGCACAGTCGCTCTCTGTGAACTCCAGTCACATCGAAGGCTGGAGTGAACCTGCAGTGACTCGTGCCGGTCACTTAGGCGGACTGCTGAGTTTTAACTCTAGCATACGGCTACAGTTTCCCCAGGCCCCTGAATGCCAGCGCCCTCGCTGGTCAATACATATTGTTTGCCGAAGCAAACAAAGAAAAAAACGTAACATATAATGCAAAATTAGTCCTGGTCGTAATCGTAGACCTGTACACAATACAAACTTGCATTCCATGATCAGGAACAGTTAGCGTATAATACTAAATCTGTCATGTCAAATGTGATTATAAATTGCTTGACTTTGCGGACAAGTTGACATTTTGATATGATTTAATTTAAAATATCAGTTAACTGATAATATGGGACTTAGTGAAATAGACGCTGTCTTTTCTAACCACTATTCCCTCAGCGCTTTCAGGGCAGCGGCGAATAGTTACATTTATGAAAAATTTGATAGTAAACACAAGAATGCAGTTACAATAGACACACGAAAATATTGATTGTAAATACAAGAATGCACCGGTCTAAAAATAAAC
Source organism: Ampullaceana balthica (assembly GCA_944989445.1). Lineage (NCBI taxonomy): Eukaryota > Metazoa > Mollusca > Gastropoda > Lymnaeidae > Ampullaceana > Ampullaceana balthica. The sequence goes on along the minus strand of CALYLW010000777.1, from coordinate 258,806 downwards.
ACTAGCTCAAGAATTAAAATGAGAGTAATATGTAACTAAATAATGTCAAAGTCTGTGGCTCTCAGGAATGTCTATGTGTCCGTTTTGGAACGTTGGGCGATATGACCTGACCTGCGCGGTGCCCCTGGTGATGTTGGGTCCGCCCCTGCAACGGGCTGCTTGTCTCTGCGTCGCCCTGTGGAGATTACTAATGGGGTATTTGGCGGCTCTATCTCTGCCTCTGGAAGTAGATCTGACAGCGGTGCCTTCGCCAGAATCATATATTTTCTGTTTGCTGTTTACTCTGCAACTCTAGGCAAGGGGTGGCAATCTGTAATCTTGTATGTCCGGTAGGCGGGAAGTGATGCTGTATAAACCTGGGTTCCAGTAATCTTTGAATGTATTGTTCCCTTTACCCAGATGACGTATATAAACCATGTTTCTTACGGTTAGAGGATGTTCACTCTGTTGCTTGTAAGGCTGTTGTGAGTGGGTTATAGTATGGTCTGTTGGACTATCGTACCTGGGACGCACTGATAGGGGGTGGTCACATTTGTTTTTATCCGTGAATGTGGTCCCCGTAGCTACTCTGTCCTTCAGAAGCAGTGGGTCACAATATTCCCTATGTTTACGGCGCTTGACTGGCCGTTCTGTCAATTTGCCGCGGCAGGCCATGTTGTCACTGGCCTTCCGTTTAGTGTGTGACCAGTCACGTTTATTGTGCATATTCCTTGTGTCTCTGTCGTCCTTGTGTCGTAAACACGAGGACGCTGTCACGGAGCGTGACGTTGCTGTGACGTTTTTTATGTACTGTGGTGGAGCGACAATATTTTGGGCTGGAGTGAGCTTCTAAGACCCTCGGGCTATCTTGAACACAGTTTCCTGGTTACCAGGTAGACCTGGGGTTGGCAGGAAATGAGTTGTCCCATTGTGGTGGTCGACATACCTCCTCTTGGCACGACAGTCATTCTCTATGTGCCCTTTCTGTTGCACCCCAGAAATACCGCTATTCGGTGACGGGATTTCCGCTGGCTTAACTTGGGATGTCTGGGTGGTAGTGAATGATCAGCAAGCTGAGAATCTAGATTCACTCTGATCTGGTGTGTAGATGGATTGTACCTTTCCCAGAGTCCTGCAACTTGCTGCTCTATGTAGGCCATTAGTTGGGTTGTCAACTGGGTGAGGTTGAGAGCTGGTGTGTAGATGGATTGTACCTTTCCCAGAGTACTGCAACTTGCTGCTCTATGTAGGCCATTAGTTGGGTTGTCAACTGGGTGAGGTTGAGAGCTGGTGTGTAGATGGATTGTACCTTTCCCAGAGTACTGCAACTTGCTGCTCTATGTAGGCCATTAGTTGGGTTGTCAACTGGGTGAGGTTGTGAGCTGGTGCTGTTAGGAGCTGGGCAGTGGTGGCCACGTCAGTGAGGTCCACTCGCATCCACCTTTGGGCTTCTCTAACGACGTCAACAACGGTGCTGCCTGGAAGTAGCCTTGCGTAGGCTTTGATGCCCCGCCGTAGCGCTGCCGGCTGAAGGTCTTGAACACATACACTCCTCAGAATGTCATCAGCCAGGGTGTCGAGTCGTGCGTTGTTTGTTAATGTAAAGAGGCTGCGCAAGTTAGAGGCATAGTCCTCTGCCTCTACACTTTCATCACCTAGGCCGTGTTGCCGTCTGTATAAAGCAGAGGCCAGGGTGGTGCCGTCCCGCTGATCTCCCCAGTTCTCCGTTATTAGGTTGAGAAGTTTAACCGGGGTGTTAATCTTGGTCGGTGCCCGGTCCAATATGTCTTGGCGGGCACGTCCTTCCAGGGCACCAAGGATCCAGGTGACTGCTGAGGCTGGAGGCATTTGCTGGAACTGCAGGAGCAGTCGGACCTCCTTTACGAATTGCTCTACCCCGCAGTCACCCGTGAACTTCGGCAGCTTCTACAGACGAGTAAATTGTACTTGCTCTGCTTGTTGTTCCATTCTATATTAATTGTGTGGATAATGTTGTTTTAACCGCTATCCTCACCTTTTAAAAACCCAGCTCGCGCGCCAAAATCTGTGGCCGTGTGGAGGCTTAACTTTAAAACAGGTTCACAAATGTGTGACTAAACCAGTTAACTTTTTATAAAACACTTTTTTATTTACACAACAAGGGGACTGTATTTTCCACGTTCACTTCTTTCTTTCTAGTGCACCAAACCGTCACACTCTCTCCCTACTTCCTTTCTTCTATAATACCGCCTAGTGCATATCGGTGCGGTGCACATGGTGCGGCGCTGTGTGGGTGTCCACACTATCACATTATTAACTACTTAGGATATCAAACAATTTTGATTCTCAATATTTCACACAGACCAGGGGTAGTATGTTACTGGCCCACTGGCGTGTCCCAGCTCATCACGGGACTGACCTCCAGTAAAACACTGGCAGTTGGTGAGTCGCTCTCTGTGAACTCAAGTCACATCGAGGGCTGGAGTGAACCTGCAGTGACTCGTGTCGGTCACTTGGGCGCACTGCTGAGGTTTAACTCTAACATACACATAATCCTTTAAGACAAAGTCCTACACAATGAGTCTATACATCATCATTTAAGACAGTGTCCTACACAATGAGTCTATACATCATCTTTAAGACAGTGTCCTACACAATGAGTCTATACATCATCATTTAAGACAGTGTCCTACACAATGAGTCTATACATCATCATTTAAGACAGTGTCCTACACAATGAGTCTATACATCATCATTTAAGACAGTGTCCTACACAATGAGTCTATACATCATCCTTTAAGACAGTGTCCTACACAATGAGTCTATACATCATCCTTTAAGACAGTGTCCTACACAATGAGTCTATACATCATCCTTTAAGACAGTGTCCTACACAATGAGTCTATACATCATCCTTTAAGACAGTGTCCTACACAATGAGTCTATACATCATCCTTTAAGACAGTGTCCTACACAATGAGTCTATACATCATCCTTTAAGACAGTGTCCTACACAATGAGTCTATACATCATCCTTTAAGACAGTGTCCTACACAATGAGTCTATACATCATCCTTTAAGACAGTGTCCTACACAATGAGTCTATACATCATCCTTTAAGACAGTGTCCTACACAATGAGTCTATACATCATCCTTTAAGACAGTGTCCTACACAATGAGTCTATACATCATCCTTTAAGACAGTGTCCTACACAATGAGTCTATACATCATCCTTTAAGACAGTGTCCTACACAATGAGTCTATACATCATCCTTTAAGACAGTGTCCTACACAATGAGTCTATACATCATCCTTTAAGACAGTGTCCTACACAATGAGTCTATACATCATCCTTTAAGACAGTGTCCTACACAATGAGTCTATACATCATCATTTAAGACAGTGTCTATTAGGTCGCTGACAAAACGAGATCCCGTCGGGTTATTCTGATTTCTACTCAGACATGAGCGGGGCCTTCGAAGTAAATATTTATGTTGCAATTTAAAAAATAATTCTTATTATTAAAATGAATTTATGTAAAACTATTGAGATGGTTTATTTATCCAAAATATGAATACTGTATGCTTCAAAACATTTTGTTTAAGTTATTAATATTGAAATGAAAGATATTGTCTGTTTAATTGATTACATTCGATGACCTCTATAAAATGGTTCATATTAACTCAATATGCACTAATTTACATTATGGAAACACCAAAATGACTATTACATTTCATATTTCAAACATTCAGTTTGTTTACTTTGTTAATGCAAAAATGACACATCCGCGCACAGAATGTTATATCAATCTTAAAGGAAAACATTATACCTAAACGTTTTCTTCTTTTAATATTATTCCTGTAAAGCAAATAAATGCGTTTTTGTTATATTGTTAGTGTTCCATTATAAATTGAACATATATTATAAAGAAACATGTCTGTTCTAGTCAACTGTTTTAAAGTATAAACATTCTCTAACCGAATAAAAGAAATAGATTTAATTTCTTCAAATTGAACTTATTTACTTTCTTTCAGTTTGTAGTTTCTAAGGAACTAAATAACTGCACAAGCTATTCGTACTTTAAATATCGTCTATTTGTCTAGAGAAATGAGCAACTTGCTAAATCGTTTACATCCTGACAGATCCGCCTACCTCTTATCTTATTGTTGGGTAAAGTTACACTCATATCTTGTATGGTCTCTTGACATGTTGAAAGAAAAGGGAAAACATGACGACAATTGTGCTTGTGCTTATAATCAACCAATGAGAGCAAAAGAGGGTGAACATACATAATCTCAAGTCTACATGTTTCTCACATCCGTCTCTTGTGTTAAAGCAGATTGCGATAGAGCTGAGTTCTAAAGTTTTAATATTCATCAAGTTCTGCATGAATTATACTAGTTTAATGTCAAGTTTATTTGATATTTTTAACTAGATAAAAAATGTTTCTCCATATCAATTTAACAGCAATACTCATCTTAATTGCTCCTTTCTGTTGTCGAGGTAAGTTAAATCAATGTTGCCATGTAAATTTTAAAAATTTATTATGTAAAATTAGTTTAGTTTTAATATTTTTAGGACAAATTTTAAGACAAATTATTACTATTATTTTTTTTCTTTTTCTAATTATTAAGTAAAAAAAACATTATAATAAATAATATAATAGCCCAAGTCACTGGCTGGCTGGCTGGAGGGAACCGTAAAGCTATGACGTCATTGTTTGAGCTTATATTTTAATACAAGTTGTGCATAGGGGGGGGGGTATGCAAAATATTTATAAATTAAAGATTCTGGACATAAAAAATTATTACATGACGTCATTGTTTTAGCTTATATCTTATTTTTGGAAAAGGGAACGATGTAAAAAGTGTAATTTAGGATTTATAATTATAAAATACTTTGTGTACATTTCAGGAAGTTTAATATTTCATATTTATCAAACAAGGATAAGTTACTTGGGCTTTCGAAAATAGAAGTGGGTGCCTATAGGCGCCCTATAACCCCTAGTTGCTAAATATAAAATTTTTAATATTTTAAAAAATCAGAATTTATTTATATAAATCTGTTATTTGTAAGGAAATGTTAAGTTTTTTTCTTAAATGAGTTAAAGTGCAAGAGACTAAATATCGTCAGGGAAATTTGTTTTTAATCCATGCAAAACCCCATTCATTAAATTCATACTGTTTCAATGACGTTAAAAAGTAATTTATATTTAGGATCCAAATTACTTAGTAGTAATAATAAATGAAAAAAAATATTATTGAATACTTGTGTCAATTAAGAGATAAAATATTTAAAAAAGTTGTAAGGCTTTTAAAAAATTAGCTTTAACATTTTTTAAAGTAAATACATTTAAATAGCTTCCTTAAAGTAAATAGAACTATAGTAGATTATGCTTTTCATATATTTTACCAATCTACCAAAGAAACTTTTTAAAAATTAAAAAAATCTTCGGCAAGATTCATTATTGATGAACATTTATAATTACCAAAATTTACACACATCAGTGAACCTACAGACACTATACAATGCATAAATAAAAATATAAGTAGAAAACTGTTTAAGGGATTAAAATCGAATTGAAATATAAAGTAAAACAATAATAAATGACAATAATCAGAAAACAAAGAGATTTAAAAAAAATTCGTTTTCCATATGTAAGAACAGACACTTAAAAATTGTTTCTCATTTTGTCTTACATTAAGGCGGGGATTGAATTGTCTTAAAATATCAGGAAATATCAAAGAAGACAAACATGAGTAGGATGTCATATTCTTATATATAGAAAAAAAATTTGTGTAAAAGATAAGATATAGGAAACATAAAACATCAAGACTTAAACAAGATATTGAAAAAAAAGTAGTTGGTATAATACAAAGAGAAAAGTGTGTGCGAATTTAAAGGGTTTTTATTTTATAACTATAAAAATACCCGCACTTTGTTGCGGGAGTGTGCTGACCCTTTATCCAAGTAATAGTTGCTGGTTAATACAATTTTTATTTGCAAAGTTAAATTTCAGATTCATCTATTTAGTTAAAATCTTATGAGAAACAGAGATATGCCATTTTACCGAGTGAGTTGTTTTCACTTAATGCAGTGCCTTTTAACACTACCTTACTATTTAAAAGATATGATTTATTAAATAATGATTCTTGCCGACCATAATAACTAAATTTACAATTTAATTCCCACTTGTACAAAATTGACATAACTTATAGGTTTTCCGAAAGAGCTCTACCACCCTCGTCACTCAAAAATTTAATATATAATTACGAAACTGCATCGTATCACAATTGTAAGTTATATAATATTTGTATCCACGTCTATGAGATAAAGAACATGTGGCACTGTTCCTTTAAAAGGCAAAAGCTAAGTGACTTATAGTGCAAATAAACAAAATTATAAATGTACTTTCTAAAATACTTTTAAAACAAAAAACCGGTCGAATTAAAATGATATAAAAAAATGTGCACACCATATTTAGACAATATAGAAAGCTGGCCGCATAAAATAAAGTCTTGTTATAAAGTAAATGTACTGGACCAAAATAACTTCCCCTTTTGACGTATTCATAAATACTTTCACATGGAAATAATATTTAACATTTTTATGTCGCTATATTTTGCTATTTATGTTTACGGTTTATAAGCAATGTTTATAATTTCAAAAAGGAATCATTTTTTTTGTTCCCTATTTTGGATAAGCCATCATATTTTGTAAATTATATTTAATGCACTCACACACACACCAGATTTTATATCTGTAAAATAAAATAAAAATTAAAAAAAAATTCAACCGTCTGTTCATAGCTGCATCTTAAAAATGATTAAACCGCAATTTTAGAAAAGGCCTATGCTATTCTGTATACAAAGGAATGAACATAAAAACATATTCAATTCGCAATTCATATTAATTAAGCGTTTTCAGGATCACTTCATTAAATTTAGTCAAGTTTTGTTAATAAATTTAATATCGAAAGTGTATAATGTATAGTGTATATAAAGCTTAAGTAAACAGTTTTAAAGTGTAAGTTTATTTGACATAGGCCATCACTTTCAACATAAAATAAACTCCCTACATCTATGGTTTTTAATTAAATGTCGAGTTATGAATTACATTTTTAAAAATCCCAATTTTATTCATTGCATGTAAAATATTAATACAATGCATCGTGAAAATAATTGAAATAAAATAATTTAACCGCATATGTAATATATAAAGCTCAGTTGATATTTTTATGTTTGTTTGTTTGTATCCATTAAAAAAGGCCACTGCTTTGTTGACATTTTTTCAAAAGATCTCTACCACTGTCGTCACTAAAAAAGCTCTTATATATTTACGACAATGCATCGTAACACAATTGTTATTAATACAATATTTGCAGCAGCGTCTATGAGATAAAGATAATAAAGATAAATAAAGAAATTAGGCTATATTCCCAATTTAAAATTCAATTTTATGTTAAAAACGCATGTGAAACCATGACAATAATTGATTTTAAAAATGACCTATGTTAATCCATCATCAAAGGAATGAACATAACATATTAAATTCGCAATACAAAATAATTAAGCGTTTTCAGGATCACTTTATTTAGTTTAATCTACTTATGTTAATAGGTCCAGTAGCCTAAATTTAAATAGTATGAAAAAATGAAAAAAATACTGACACAATTATTACATAAATAGGTTTTTATTAAATGTCGAATTATGGAACAGAAAATAATTAAAACAAATTCGCAATTAAATTTAAACGTGTAAACAATTAAATCTAATGCATCGTGTGGCAGTTGTAATTAAATATTTTTACGTGTATATCTAATATATAGAAAGTAACAGTAAAGAAAATGACAATTCTACACAGCTCAAATTATGAAGCGTACACGAAAATGTGCGCACCGTAATTAGACATTATAATATTTTTTGAATGCGCACCGCTGAAAATAAAGTATTTGGGAAAAAAACGTTTACCAAAAGTAACTCGCTTTGAACGGCATTTGAACGTCCACGTAAATTTGTTCAATACAGAAATGAGGTTAAATTTTTTATTCTTTGTCTCTGCATTTTCTAATTATTTAATTTACGGCATTCGGGCAAAATGGGCAATTACAAAAACTAACTTAAAACCACCTTCAGGGTAAAAGGAACCGTCCTGCCAAATTTGGTCCCCGTCCGTCATTTGGTTTTTCCGTGATTGTCTAACAGAAAGTCGAAAAGTGAAACATAGAAACATACAAACATACAAAGATACAAAGATACAAACACCAACTGAGCTTTATATATTAGATATATATATATATATATATATATATATATATATATATATATATATATATACATATACATATATATATATGTGTGTGTGTGTATGTGTGTGAGTTATGCAAGTAGATACTAATTATCATATTTAAATAAATTTATGTCTTTTTAAATCCTTTATATTAACTCGTGGTGTCTGCGGCCGACCGACCGACCGACCGACCTTGTCGCCAAAATTTTTGATCGATTTTTAACCCACTTGCTCGCAAGATAGCGACCTGAAATTTTGCAGGCAGTTTCGTACCGATGATAAAAACAATGTATTAAAATTTCAGATCGATCGCATGTACCGTAATTAAATTATTGATTTTTTAGATTATTTTATTTATTCCTATGTATCATGCTATTTTTTGAGATAGAGCGTCGCGGTGCGTATTATATTGAACAACCTTTCTGTCGCGCAATAAGGTGCGTATTTTATTGACAGCTCTTTTTATAAACATATTGCTGATCGATGCGCATTATATTAAACATGTTTTACGACACAACTGCAATTTTGTATTTCTGGATGGTATGGCGCTGCGTATTATAATGAACATTCTTTTTATTACTTCTCGTACATAAAGGATTTATAGTCAAAAACTTGTTTTTTTACGGGTTTTTCTTATTTACAATTATATTTAGTCAAAAGTATGTAACAACTCATTAGAACATATACAAGTAACACTAGATATGTTATTTCTCATTCGACAGCATTTCTTTGTCTAATAATTAAAAAAACATTGTTTTAAAATGTCAATTAAACGTGTACTTGCACCTATTTAACAAAATGTTGACACCAGAAACGGTTAAACTTTATGAAACAAACTATATTTTTAAAAATACCCTTTTAATAAACGTTTTTATTATTAAAGGTAAATTTTATAAATGCGCAATAAAACATATTTTAATTAAAGACGAAAGTCACAAAAATAATAAATTATCTTTTTTTAAAGTCTTATTTTAATCGCTCTTTCAACTACTTTAATTTTATGATATTGAAAAAATCGATTTCAAATTTGAAAAAAAGGTATTTTGATTTTAAGAGAACAGAATTAAAAATTCACAATTCTCATAATCTTGATCTTAATTAACTTTCAGGTTTTGAATTTACTATGGACAGACGAGAATTTCAGATTAAAGGTAGAAGCTATTGCGGTCTTCTACAATGTCAAGTTGACACCGTCAGTGACACAAATATGTTGAGCCTTAACAAATTGGATATTTATTATTTAAGAAATGAACAACTCCTGGCCACCATGTTAGCTGACAACTCAGAAATTCAAGCTCACACTGGGGATAACACAACCGTTATTGGGTCAATGTCCAAGGACCATGGCGAACTTCACGTGTACTTCTCTGACGTAACCAAATGTTCTCAAACTGCTTTTATCTGCAAAATTCAATTTAAAAACTATACTAGTGGCCTTGAAATGGCTGAAAAAATAACATTCCCCGTTTATTCTGATTGCAGCAAAACAGAAACTTACTTCAAATCTCAAACTTCTTTCGAAGACTGACAAATTTAGTTCAATTTTCAACATTTTAAAATCGCTTCAAACTTCGGTGACGAGTCTTTCTTCAAATGAATTTTTAATGAAGAAAGAAAAATCTTCGCAATCTCCAGGGTTAATTGCAGGTGATAATTTTGAACAAAGAAGAACTGAGTCTGTTTTAAAACTTCAAGAACAACTTGAAATACGTATGATCCAAGTAGACAGTAAAATAGATTCAATCGAAAAACATAATAACTTTAAACTATCTAATTTGGACAGTAAAATTGACAATATCATTGAAAAACAAGGCAATGACTCATTTAATGATCAAATTTTGAACGTTCTGAATGGAGTTCATACAAAAATAGATTCAATAGAAAAATATACTAACTTTAAACTTTCTAAATTAGATATAAAAATGGATAATATCAGTGAAAAAATTGAACAAGGCAATGACTCATTCAATTCCCAAATATTGAACGCCCTAAATGGAGTTAATAAAAAAATGAATTTGCTAATGGTCGAGGACAAACACTTTGAATCAAAGATGTCAAATTTTGAGATTAAAATAACAGAAATATTCAACCATGAAATTTTAATGAACACTTCACTGAAAGAAATCCAGGAACAAGTACATAATATTATTAAACTATTGAACAAAGGAGAAGTGTCGAGAGAGATTCTACAGTCTTTGACGATACTGCGCAATACGCTCAACCAATCAAATTTGTTGGACATTGAAAGCAGAATGGCAGAAGTACTGAGAGAAATGAGCTTTATAAACTTGACAGTAAATGCTTTGAATAATATTGTAAATGAACAATCTTTCCAGGAAGTTACAAGAAATAAAACAGTGCAGAGAATTTTCATTTCAGCCGACATTCTTCAAGAACTGGCGATCACACTTCAATTGATAACGACGTCATTAATCAATGCTACAAAGACTCTTGAAAACAGAAACATTTTTAGAGAAAGCGACTCAAGGGTAAATTTAATGTTTGATACAAATAAAATTGTTTGTATTTTAATATAGTATCATATATTATATCATATATCCAATAAATCATAATTATATATTTCAAATACAAAGTTAGTTGCTATGTGCAGCATCCGTTTAACATAGATTGAACGATCTACATCAAATCAAACATAACAAATTGATGGCAAAAAGCATATATATATTTACGATCAATTATCGCTGATTGTGGCCTAACGCTAAATCATAATCCTTTTGGTTTCCAGATGAACATTAACCAAACAATGCACGAACCTTTGACGTCGGCATTTGTGTTGTAAACAGTGCTGACTGACTCAAAGAGTTATTTTTTCGGTGCAGTAATTTGGTGCGCTGCTTTCTAAAATTACTTTAAAAATCGTGTATTGATTAGCACTGTAAAAATATATTATATACATAACTTGTGTACATTTCAGGAATATTTCGTATTTATCATACAAGGATAAGTAACTTGGGCTTTTGCAAAAAAAAACAAACAAACATCCTGTTATAACATACTTTGTGTACATTTAAGAGTTTTTAATATTACGTATTTATCATACAAGGACAAGTTAGTTGGGCTTTTGAAAAAGGTTTGCACCGTAGGCGCCCTTAAAAAAGGGGGCGCCGCAGGCGCCACGGTGCCGCAGCACAAACTAGTTAAAATATAATAATGGAAAAAAACCACTAAAATCCATTGCTTTCATGTCGGGGCGCTAAATATTGTGTTGGTAAACTTTTAAGACTTTATACCCTCTCCGATGTAACACGATCTTTACAAATAGAGACAAACAAATATATATCCATCACAGTCCACGTTACACACACTCTCTCGCTCTCTCTCTCTCTCTCTCTCTCTCTCTCTCTCTCTCTCTCTCTCTCTCTCTCTCTCTCTCTCTCTCTCTCTCTTTGTCTCTGTCTGTAGAAATTATTTTATTAATGCGATCGTTATGAAACTTTGAAAAGTTGTTGAGTACATTTCCTACGATGTGCTCTGGCAGCCATTGACGATTCTTGAATTAACGTGATACACAAGAACTTGGTTGCTTGCTTACATATCAAAACTAGAGGGCATTGAAACAATGATATCCAAAAGTGATCCAGGTATCCTTACGAATTTCCATGCTTAACGCTCTTATCTGTTGACAAGTTTTCCCCTGTTAAACTTTCTAAATATATCGCTCCATTGTCACGGATTGAGGTAGGCATCCTCTATGCGTAAATCGAAACCGATAAACGTATTTATTTCGGTGATATGACGCCAATGTTGGTCGCCATATTGAACTTGGTATAGTTTTTTCTGCTTATCGCCCATCTTAAAAAAATGTAATACGTGGATTTCCAAATCTAACTGAATTCTCCTACTTCTCCACTGCGCTGCATTTTTATTTTCTATTATATATATATATATATATTAGGGCTGGTAAGGATTTTTTTTTAATTTTCGATTAATCGGGAAAAAAATTGCCGATTAATCGATCAATTCGATAAATTATTTTTTTATAACGCATATATAGTTCTCGTTAAGTCACCATTCTTTATTTGGCAAAATTGTTTAAGTCTTGGTAATTCCATGGCTCCCAAATTTCTGCTGTGCAAGAAATAAGGAAGAAAAAACTTTATATTTACGTATGCCTGTCTAAATAAATAACAATAATACGAGGTAAAAAAGTATGTAAGTAAAAATACATATATATATATATATATATTATTAATAAATTAGAAAACAAAAATATTAGAGATATTTTCTTAACTTGTAATCAAATTTTAATCGATCAAATTACTGTTAATCGATTAAATGTTTAATCGATAAATCGGATAATTAATTTGTTTATATACGCAGCCCTAATATGTATATATTTATATATATACATACATAAATATTAGGGCTGTTAAAGATTAATTTAAAATTAATCGTTAAGTTTTGAAAAATTAACGATTAATTAATCGTTAATTTCGATTAAAGCCAAATATTAAAATTATGACGCCATAAGTAACACTTATTAAACTTTCTTTTTGAAAATCTAAATAACATTGGAATGTCTTCTTTATATGTCATCTTTTTACCGATTACGCTAAATGACAAGTGTGTTGACATTAGTGGTGTGACATAAGTGATTAGCGGGTCTTATCAACATACATAATTTGCAATGTATGTCACGTCCCGTCTGTCTGTCCGTGACGCTACTAATTTTAGAAGGCAGCGCACCAAATTACTGCACCAAAAATAACTATTTTCGAACGTTCCACATAAAATTGTTCAATATGAAAATAAATGAATAAAATAAAAATAAATTAAATAAATAAAAGTTCTGTATTACATTACTTTTTTTTCCGATGTGTATTTTTTTCAAAATAAATAGATTTCAGCTGAAATGTATTTATTTTGAAAACTTCCGTCATTTTTGACGGGTAATACACGAGTTATCTATATATATATATATATAAATCAAAGTATGTCTGTGTGTGTGCATATCCTTTATAGCTGACTAAACCATTCCTCCGATCGTCATGAAATTTTTGGAGACTGTTGGAATTTAACACTCATGGGGAAACGGGGGCCCATAATGTCATTGTTTGCTTATTCGAGCTATATAAAAATAGTTTAAGCGCTAGCTCAGTGTAAATTGTTGGATCTTAACCAAACTTTGTATATAACAACTTGATAGCCAAGATTAAAATACTATAGGGCAATGAACTCCTAATTGTCATTCCTTTGGGGCTGGGGGCCCAAAAAGTCCCATTTCTTAAACGTTTAAGATTTTATTCACCATATAGTTAATACCAATCTTGACAAATAATGACACATGAACACAATAACCTTTATAAACATTTTGAACATTCACGTCAGTCAATAGTTTAAAACGAAAATGTTTGTGTAATCGTCGGGAAATTAGTTTATATTTATCGGCCGAAATATTTTACTTTTTGACTTTCAGTACATTTATAAGTGGTGGGTCGATCAATCGTTAAAAAAAATTAATCGTTAAAAAATTTGAACGATTATTTGAGAAATTAATAGTTAATTTCCGCAGTTTATATATATATATATATATATATATATATATATATATATATATATATATATATATATATATATATATATATATATGTGTGTGTGTGTATATAAATATAAATATATATTATATATATATATTTATGCAATATTTAAGCTTTAACATTATTTTCTATTTTAGAAACTTACAAGTTTAATTAAAAACATAAAATACATAATGATTTTCATTGACCATAACTACGTTGTTACAGTTAGCATGTGAAAAAGGGATGCCAAGATCATTTTTTAAAATAATGACAACTGATATACACAACAAACATGTTTTGTGTGACACAGAAACAGACGGTGGTGGATGGATCATAATACAGGTCAAGTAAAACTTTTTTTTGTCTTTCGATTTCAACTTTAGACTTTCTTTTTCTGTAGGCAACTTTTTGGGTATGAAATTAGTTTTAATTCTTCTTCTTTATTTTTAAAAAATTAAAAACTCTCTTTTTGAGGGAAATTAATGTTTCCACAAATTTTTTATGAGACATTGTCTTAGAAAACCAAAATTATGCAATAGTAAAATCGCTTATTTACATAAATTTATCAAAATAATATCTTGGTATTATTTATTTTTGCAAAAGTAAATTATCGTAAAATGGAATATTTGGACGTTTTTAGAGACGTTTCAATGGACACGTAAACTTCAACAGAAAATGGAATGACTATAAAAAAGGATTTGGATCATTTGATGGAGAATTTTGGCTGGGCAATGATCTTATCTCGGAAATTACTTTAAAGGTATTAAAAAAATTAATAATTTAAAAAAACAAATATTGTAATTTAATGCTACATATGTGCACATATAGACTTAAACTTATAAGCAAACAAATACACACAATAATATGTTTCGTGTATACATACAATATATATTATTTATCTTTACGTCATGTAGCTTTAGTGTAGGTTCCATTACATTTTTCCTCTAGTAAAGCTTTTCTGGATCAATGTTTTTTTTTAAGATTGGTTTTCTTCCCGATTGTAATCAATGTATCTTTACGGCACATTTTGAAATGCTTTTAAGGAATCATATTCCAAAATCCTTCGTCAATCTGGAACAATTTAATTTGCCTTATATCTATACTTTTATACAAAAGAATTATATCTTTTATCATAGTATGTAGTGTAAATATTTGAGTTTCCATTAAAATAGTAAAAATGTAAACAGTTGAACAAAAATGTTCGTAGCTGTGCCTTTTGCTGTGTATACTGGTAGTAAAATCTTTATTAATTTAAATGTTTCGTAGCATTCGTCTTATTATCAATTCTTTAAATATCTCATTCATTTTATAACCGAAATTAATGTTAAGAATTTTAAGGGTTACTCATATTAATTTTTAATAAGAAAGTTATACAGTAGCATTTTTAAAAACTTTTTATGAAATACATCATAATTGTTTCAAACGTTCTCAAGTCTAATCTTATGCAAGCTTACTTTAAAGGTATAATCATTTTATTGATACACGCTTTTAAATGTTACCTTTCATTGAGTGGAATAACATTAATGTAATGTTAATCTTAATATTCTATTCTATCGGTTATGAGCTTGAATTGTCAAGAGGACGGGTGTCCAAAGTCCGGCCGCGGGCCGAAACCAGCCATTTTAACTGGTCCGCGGCCTCAACTGAAATAATTAATTGACTGACGTATTATTCCTGTAATGACATTATATTTATAAGAGATGTCCAAATTTTGTAATTTTTTCAGTACGTCAAATCGATGAAGTTTTATTCTTTAAAAAATTTAAAATAGAAATATTACTGATGGTGCTCTAGCCATGATTCGTGAGCATAGTGGACTAACAACACTTGTCTGTAACAAAGTTAACGAAGAGCGTGGCAAAGCTTTTAAACTTCACTGAATGAATCACCAACAAGTTCTTTGTGCCAAAAATCTTAAATGTGATCATGTCATTAAGTTAGTCATAACATCTATTAACTCTATTCGCTCTAAAGCCCCTTTTCACCACCAGTTTCGGCAGTTTCTTCTTGACATACAGGGATAACATGGAGACGTTATGTATCACAGTGATATAAGATGTATCAGTCGTGGGGCACAACGTAAGCGCTTCTATGCACTAACAAAAGAAATTGGGCAATTCGTGGAGGTTAAGGATCAACCAATTTCAATATTGTCTGATACTGCTTGGCTGGCAGATTTTGCATTCTTTCTTTTTTTGACGTCACATATAAACGCTCTTAACACAAATCTTCAAGGGTACAATTCAGTTGTTAGCAATATGCCCTCTAAGGTTAGTTGGTCCGTGTGTAAAGTGAAAAACTCGTGTGCAAAGTTGCACAGTATTCATTTTTTGTGATATATTTTTAATAATTTGCTGCGCGGTAATTCTAAACTGATGCACGGCGTCTGTCAAATATCTGCGCATCCGCTCAGTCGCGCAGCTTAAAAAGAACTTTGGTTGTAGGCCAATAATATTCATATATCAACGGCTTTGGGAGAAAGCTGCAAATTTTCAAAGGCAACTGTTTCAAATGCAGCCTAATACCACACATTTCCCTAACTTCGGGAAATCATGAAAGTTTTCCGGAAAGAAGCTTCAAAGAGCAAATTCAGAGATATGTTGAAGATATAAGATCTCTTGCTGATGAATTTCAAAAGACACTTTCAGGACTTGGTAACTATAGAAACGGAAATCATGTATTTTTCTTCACCTTTCTCTGTTGGCCTTGATAATGCTCCAGTCAATCAGCAGCTACATTTCAATGAGTTGTCAAGTGATGCTGAATGTCGCAGCAGAAAACTACAGATTTCTTTTATTGACTTTTAACGTCAGCTAGATAAAAGGAGATTCAAAGAGATTCAAACATTTGATAAGAAAATGCTCAGCTTGTTTGCCTCGACATACTTGTGTGAACAAACATTTTCAGTTATGAATTTTAACAAGAACCGTGTCAAGGCGAGAATAAGTGACTCTCACCTATGTGATATCATACCTATCAAAACCAGGGGCTTTGAGCCTGACCTCACATTTTTACTGCTTTCAAGGTCTCAGTTTGACCATTAAAATTAAAATCTTGCAATAAAAACTTATCAATCTATGTCATTTATAAAAATTATTTTAATCTTGCCCTCGAAAATCTTAACTTCAAAGAATATGACCCGCCATGCAAAAAGTGTGGATGCCCCCGATCTTGAGCGAAGGTTGCCTGACCCGCAATAACTAAGGGCCATTTTAAAAATAAAAAATGTGTTGAGAGCCACAGTCTGGAATTATTTAGATATAATATTGCAATTAATCCTCAATTTTCTTTAAGTTAACATTCCCATCAGGGTAATGTCGTTTAGCTAGAAAAAAATATGTCCGAGCTATGCAATAACTTGATACTAGTTGAAGTGAAACCCACTTTGCCAAAAAGAAACAGAAGGTAGTGTCTACTACTGACACATTCCCGAATTTATTTCAGCAAGCT
Source organism: Ampullaceana balthica (assembly GCA_944989445.1). Classification (NCBI taxonomy): domain Eukaryota; kingdom Metazoa; phylum Mollusca; class Gastropoda; family Lymnaeidae; genus Ampullaceana; species Ampullaceana balthica. Next base: position 241,567 of record CALYLW010000777.1, on the reverse strand, counting down.
TGATTTTTCTTCTTAATTCAAATTCAATAAGATATGCGATGCAAATTCTTCCGGACGTTTTCTTTGTATCACTTAAAATTTCAAGCTTTGTAATTTGCTAGCTATGTTTGTCTCAAGTGGCTGACTTTCTTTATCGATAAATGCAAAGTCCTTTTCCCATTCTGGTAGAAAAGTTATATTCGCTTCTTGTAATTTGCAGTCTAGTTTCCCGCTGCCAATTAGAAACCTATAGCTACCTCACCTTTTTAACACCTTTTATTCGTTTCATTTGTGTACTATTTGTCCGTTGAAGAAGGCTCTTTGCCGAAACGTTCGCTGTTGTGTTACGTACTGTCAGGCCTACTAATACCCTGTTTTTATTTTATGCATTTACCTTTTTAACACCTTTTGTAGGTTAAGATTCTTTAAAAAACGTTAATGTAATTTTGATATTATATATTTAAAACGAAAAGTTTTAATTTTTATAAGTTCAAGAGCCTCAGTTTGGCCAACTTTTGTCTAGGAATGTGTATATACGTATTTGCAAGACCCCTGTAGTTTTTATTTTTAAAAAAATATTTTTAAATCAGTGACTGTTGTACATAAGCAAATTTAAACAACTAAACTTGTTGTTAACTGATCAAATGAAATCTTAAACTGACATGTGGTACCTGATACTCTTCCTCTAGGACAAGTGCCAACTGAGGATCGAGATGGCGAACGGGAGTAACACATATTACGTCACTTACGATTCATTCATCTTAGAAGACGAGTCCAGGAATTATACCTTGCTCTTGGGAAAATTCACTGGTGGTAATATTCGAGACTCGTTAAGTTATCATCACAACAAGCAATTCACCACTCTAGATCGTGACAGTAAAACTAAATGCGCATCTCGTCATAAGTCAGCCTGGTGGCACGAAAAGTGTTATGAGTCTAATTTGAATGGTGTATGGGGTGCCAAAGATGATACAGCCATTATATGGCAGGCTACCAATATATGGCTCAAAATGGAATACGTGGTTATGATGTTAAGAATTTCTTGATTGAGTAACTGAATTTGAACGAAAATCAATTTGATGGTGGATTGTAACAGCATAAAAAATGTAATATGTTCATGTAACTAGTAAACGATGACTATTATAGCATGGTGACAACTATCGCACTTCACTTCTGTTACCATAAAAATTAGCGCACAATCATTTATACTAGAATTACATATATTATATTAAAATGTATGTTATTCGTATTACCCTGTGATTCATTGATTATGTCCTTTTTTATGTCTGTTCCGCATAATTTTTTACTTTGATTGTTTCTTGTTGATAAAATTTTGCATATATACTGAACAAAATGGTAACTCACATCATGTGGCTTTAACGAATGGTATTTGTAAAATTGTATATGATATTTCAATGACTCTTAAGTAACTACTTTTATTTTTTAGATATATAATTAAGTCTCTAACACAAGTATAGCACATGCTTATAAGTTAACTCAACATTGTGCTATATTCGAAATAATCTAACCCAGTCAATGCCACCAATCAAACTTTAGACAAACACTTGTTAACACACATGACAAAATACTGAAGAGAGATGAACTTATCAAATACTATCATTGATTCCATTTTAACGATAGATGTTGTTAATAACAAAGACTATTTAATGATTTAGTTTTCTACAAAAGTTTATAAATGTTTAAGTAAGGCTAAACAACAATACCTGCTATACTACACAGAGTTAAAATCAGTCTATTTAAAGATAGCTTTCCTTTTGGAAGAGAATAGGTCTATATAATCGTTAATTTAATGTTATTCTGAATATCTTTAGCTTCAAAACGATTTTAATAAAAAGAAATATTAATTGACTGTTTAACAGGTCAAATGTAAAATACACAAACAAATTGTGCAATGAAAACAATAAACATTGCACAATTTGTTTGTGTATTTTGTATTTTATTTAAAAGCTTTATTGCAGTCCCATTCTATATGAGGTCAAATGTAACAGCGTGTAGATAAACAAATGCCAGATATTGAATGGTAAAAGCAAATAAAAAAACGTAAAAACTAATTTTTTGACTATAAATCCCTTATATATGAAATATAACTAAAAGTATTGATTATGTTCAATATAATACCTATCGCGCGACAAACATTTACAGACTTAGCGTGACTGAACTCCCCTGGCTGTAAAACGCGGGATGTGGTCATCGATTGCTGGAGTGAACTCAAGTGGCACGTGGATGTCAACAATAGCAGATAGATACATAGTTACATAGAGATAAACTAAAAATGCATTTATTTAATTACGGTACATTCAATCGATCTAAAATTTGATACAACTCATTGTTAGGTGACATGAGTCTATGTGCAAAATTTCAGCTCGATAGCATCATGAATAGTTTGACATGTTCGACTTTTGCTTTTCTGCCCGACTGACCAACTGCGAGCCCAAGACAGACGAGACGTTGAAGTTGATATAAGGGATTTAATTAAACAACGCCGTAAAAACAAAGTTTTTGACTATAAATCCCTTATATATGAGACAGAACTTGAAGTATTTATATGGTCAATATCATTCGCAACGCGCGACAAACATTTACAGACTGAAACCGACTGATCTCCCCCTTGCTGAAAAACCGGTGGAGGGGAAGGTGTGGCCATCGATTGCTGGAGTGAACTCAAGTGGCAAGTTGATGTCAACAACAGCAGAGAGATGCATAGAGTTACATTGAGATAAACTAAGATTGCATTAATTTAATAACGGTACATTCGATCGATCTGAAATTTTGATACAATGCATTGTTAGACACGAGGCTATGTGCAAAATTTGAGTTCGATAGGATCACAGGAAAAGGGTCATTTTTATATCCCTTATATTAACTTCGCGGCCGTCTCTCTCATCATCTCTCTCTGTCTTGGGCTCGGCGGGCGGAAAAACAGAAGTCATAAATGACCCACTTCCCATGATCCGATCGAACTGAAATTTGGCACACGGTCCCGTCTAACCTAACAATGCATCGTATCAAAATTTCAGATCGATCAAACGTACCGTAATTAAATTAATGCATTTTTAGTTTATCCTTATATGAGGTATGTAATTTAAATTCACGGTTTGTTATTGTTTTTTTCCCACGTGAAATTTTGAGCTGACGCATTGAGGCGACCCAACGAAGCGACGGGCGCTTTTGTTTACATTTTACGTGTCACTCTGAGCTCGGTCAAGCGAATCGGTGACCAGACTTTTCCCCTCTCCCCCCCTCCCACCCCTCCCCCCCCCACTAGGGTTATGATGCAAAGTTGAGTTAAGACAGATTCAGTCTGTAAATGTTTGAAAATAATCAATGCTGTTAGTTATGTCTCATATATAAGGGATTTATAGTCAAAAACTTTGTTTTTACGGGTTTGTTTTATTAAATCCCTTATATTAACTTCGCGGCCGTCTCATCATCTCTCTCTGTCTTGGGCCTGCGGGCGGAAAAACAGAAGTAAAAATGACCCATTTCCCATGATCCGATCGAACTGAAATTTGGCACACGGACCCGTCTAACCTAACAATGCATCGTATCAAAATTTCAGATCGATCGAACGTACCGTAATTAAATTAATGCATTTTTAGTTTATCCTTATATGAGGTATGTAATTTAAATTCACGGTTTGTTATTGTTTTTTTCCCACGTGAAATTTTGAGCTGACGCATTGAGGCGACCCAACGAAGCGACCGGCGCTTTTGTTTACATTTTACGTGTCACTCTGAGCTCGGTCAAGCGAATCGGTGACCAGACTTTTCCACTCTCCCCCCCCACCCCTCCCCCCACTAGGTTTGATGATGCAAAGTTGAGTTAAGACAGATTCAGTCTGTAAATGTTTGAAAATAATCAATACTTTTAGTTATGTCTCATATATAAGGGATTTATAGTCAAAAACTTTGTTTTTACGGGTTTGTTTTATTACTTTTGTTTTTCCGCCCGACCGTCCGCGAGCCCAAGACAGAGAGACAAGATGGTTACGCCAATATAAGGGATTTGCTAAAAGAAAAGGGACCGATGTATTTGTGAAAATATGACATTTTTTTAGGGCTGCAGAAATTAACGATTAATTTCTCGATTAATCGTTAAAATTTTATGGATTAAAATTTTTAAATATATTTATCATAATTTTTTTTTCAATTTATTTAAAAATAATTAATTATTAATAATAATTTATATATTTTTTAAAGTACATACTTCTCCCGCGTATTATTATAATTTATTAATGTTAAGTCTCGCATGTTATGTGGATTGTTGCCTTGCTCTCCGCTACACACAACACTCAAGAGATGACACAAGTATGTGTAACAAGTCAATATTTATTCTATTATACATAAATGTACAAACTGGCTGTCCTGCCTAGGGAGCAAATACACCTTTATACTACTGGCTGTACACACAGCCCGACATTACAGTTTCTTCACGAGCAGGACCTCGGTCCGACTCGACCGCTCCTGCGCTCCTGCTCAAGTCCTCTTGACACACAGTGTCTAAGTCCCCACGGTCCGACCCGACCGCTACTGGGCGACGTTAAACCTCAACTCTGTGTTACTGCAACCCTGCAGCTACCTGGTCTGCCATGACCTGTCAGACTCTTACAACTGCCTCCTTGTCTCGACTCAACTCGTCTCTTTTAAATTAATTTATGAAGACGTGGATTTAATAAAATAAAATTTAGTTCAAAATAGTATTTTCCAAAAAAAATGTCAATTACCTGTTTTTGTTACTTCCATAGAGATGTTCAGTTTAATGACGTCATAAATTTTTACTTTTGGCCCTTATCGAAATTAACGATTAATTCATGAAATTAATCGTTAATTTTTCAAAAGTTAGCTATTAAATTTAAATTAATCGTTACCAGCTCTACATTTTTTATGTTTAGTTTATGTCGTAGAGGCTGAGGGTATATTTCTAACGACCTTTTATAAACCAATATAAAACTAGAATTTAGTAGAGGCTAGACACAATTATGATGAATGAAGGTAAAATAAATATGTCGTACGTATGTTCTTTATATGCTTATGTGAAACTTCTCTCATATCAGTTACTAGTTATTCATTTGAATCTTGAGTATATTGAATATATATGGAATTTAAAATAAAACATGCATGTAAATAAATGTGTTTTGTAAAAAAAAATCAATCAATTCTTTGTAAAATTCATTCTAGATCATTTTTATTTACTTTATTAAGAGATAATAATTTTTGCTTGCTAGAAAATTAAAAACTATATGACGTCCTTTGAAAGTTACAGAACTTTCAAGTTATAAAAAAATGGTTTCTTCTTTATCACCAGAGCTCTTATTTTTTAAACATCTATTTAAGGCAACACAGATATTTAATAACGTATATATACATAGTATCTTTAAAATTACGTCTAATTTCATAGTACAATCTGGTTAGCTTTTAATCAAACTTAGCTGTTGGATAGTAAAAAAGAAATGATCCATTTACGCTGCAAGGCTGCAAGAATATCTGACCGACGCTGTGCAGTAATTTAAATTTACTGGACATCTTATTTTGATAGGGATAAAATAATATACATATTTGTTAGCGATGCAATTTTTCAGAATTTAAGGATGCTGCGCATTTTGCCCACGAATTTGTTATTTTACACAAGGACCAACGCTTCTTAACGATCAGCAGCGTAGCATGGGTATGTTCCGTCCGGGGCAGAACCACAATTTGACACCCCTTCCCCCCCCCCAACCCGAAAAAAAGAAAAGAAAATAACAAATACCAAACAAACTATATAAAAGCAATAAAAAATTGTTTTAAAGTAATAATAAGGTCACTATATTTTTTATGTTGGAAATAAGACAAAAAGCCTTCATTTCTTGAATAAAATTGAAGTTTTCTATTTTTCGTCATGTCACTACCTTTCATGTATCAATGTTGTCAGCCATGCCATGCTAAATAGCAACATAGCTATAGATTAGTCAATATTCGTGGATTCATTATTGATCGTATTTAAATTTTCATTAACTTAATTTTAGAGAAGCTACATTAATACCTTGCATCAGTGGCATCACAAGTGGCCGCGGGGGAAGGGGCGGGCCGTCACGGTTGACAACATCAGTGAGGTGACACCAAAATCAAAACAAAATTACTGATAACGATTTTATGTCAGAAAAATAGACGACACATTTTTTACGCCTAGAAAAAATTACGAAATACAATGAAAAACGTTAAATGTGAAAACTTAATAATAAAAATGTATCAGTTAACTTGTAATAATAAAACTGTCCCCCAAAAAAATACAATAAGGGGCCGTCCATAAATGACGTCACGCGATTTTTGCCGATTTTTGACCACCTCCCCCCCCCCTCGTCACGCGTCGTCACAAAAACTTATACCCCCCCCCTCTAAAAATACGTCACAAATCTTTGACCCATAAATAAACAAAACATTAAAAACAAAAAACAAAAAATAACAACTTCATTTTCTGTATGTTTCAAATCACTTTTATTGTCATTTAAGTATTTATTATTTATTTAGTGAAGATCTAAATTGTAATATCGTAACCCGCATGAAGCATTTTTAAAAAACATTTAACCGGCCTTCAGAAAACGAACTGTTTTAACATCCTTAGCTTATATTTTATTTTAATGCATACAAATTAAACATTGCCTATTAATCATCACGGTTAACGTCTTTGTTTATAAAAAAATATATTTAAAAATAACATTTTAAAAATGTATTTTTTTTAAAAATCCCTCAATTGACTGACGGGCATCCCGTAAGACAGAGGTCGGCGAACAGAGGTAAATAACCTGAACTGGGGTCAAAAAGGGAATTCTTGGGGGTAATGCAGACTCATTTGGGACATATAACATGCACTACAATCCGTTAGATATATTAAAATACGTCATATGTACGTGTACGCTTGGAACATATGCCCATTATTAAACCGGTTCCTTCCAGAAAATGCATTTTTAAAAAAAATTGACAACTATGTAGATTTCTTACCTACGCACTATATGAAGACATCTAAATCTACACTACTTTCATTTATATTGACACGAGTGACACTAATCTTAATCCACATGACTTCTCTTTATCACGTATCATTTTTGTGATATTTAAAATTAATGCCTTAAAAACTGAGCTAAGAAGAAAAGTTGTTTGTTCTCCTCTCGAATTGCGATGTCAAGAATTTGATGCATTCAATAAAGTTAATGAATACTTGACTAATTTTAAATGGGCTCGTTTACCATTATATCTAGAACAGTGCTTCTCAAACTTTTTAGTAATGCGGACCAGCGGGAATTTTTTCTATTGTACCAGGGACCGGTGCATTATTTTCCCTGCACTGACAATTTTGTCTGTCCTTTTTTTGAGAACATCTGTGGACCGGCAGCGGATGGCCCACGGACTGGCACCGGTCCGTGGACCACCACTTTGAGAAGCACTGCTCTAGAAGACTAGAATGGCCAGGGGCGTTTGACCAAAAACCAATCGAACAATTATATCTAACTTAAAAAGTTGTCAATTCTATCTAATAGATTCCCCTACCCCCTTTCCTTTTAAAGAAAAAGGATATTCCGTGTCGTTTTGACTTAAATATCTACACATAATCCTATTTAAGTCATTTCTAGACACGTGTTATGCTTGTAAAACTCACCAGTTGCATTTTCGGGGGGGGGTGAAAGACGCTCCCCCAAATCCCCGAGTCATGTGAGCAGGACCTAGAGTCTGGGGGGGGGGTAACGCATACATAAACTTGTATATTTTGTGATAACGGCCATGAGAGAACCAAATGGAGCTGCGGTTAGATCACAAATGCTTGCATGTCAACATCAAACGACGCAGTGTAACAATTTCATATGTTATCTTGTGGATTCTCAAACTTAAGGATTATAATTAGATTTAATTTTCGTGTCTTGATAGCATACGCCAACCAGCGTCTGATGGCCTACCGACCGGCATATTGAGAAGCACTGATTTTTTTTTAAAGAAAAAAAAGTCATTAAATAAATTGTAAGCGACCAAATATTTCAGTGGAAGTTTTATTTAAAGTTACCCTTTTGATGTGACGTCGCATTTCTTCACCCCCTCCCTCCCCCTCATCACACAATGTTACAAAAGTGTGACCCCCCTCCCCCCTAGGTGCGTGACGTCATTTATGGAAGGCCCCTAAAACAAAAAGGATAAAAAAGAAAAGAAACAGCTGCACAATTTTATTCAGGACATGAAAAAGGCGTTGTCTTTGTTTTAAATGAAGTAAAGCCAACTCGCTAAGTGGTGTGACCTTGAAACACGGAACTAGCAATTAATGGAAAACATTGGTCATGCTTGAGCAGAGACAAATAGTGTTCACACTGGATACAGGTGCACAAGTAAACGTTCTGCCATACATATTATTTTGTCAACTAAGATTGGGAAGCATTCAGAAATCAACCGCAGGCATACAACATACAGTGTTGAAACATTTCCTGTTGCAGGCAAAGCATTAATCAAATGCTCAGTAAAACACAAAGCAGAGATGCTTGAATTACAAATAATCCAGACAAACTCAAAACATCTCCTTAGTCTGCCAGGTTTTCAGAAATTGAAACTTATTGAGAGAGTGGAAGTTGTTGAACATAAGGTATTGTCTTCTTATGTAGATGTGTTTAGTGGTCTTGGTTCAATGGAAGAAGACCACTGTATAAACATTGATAAAAATGTCAAGGAAGTAGTACATGCTGCTGGAATTGTTCCAGCTGCATTGCAAAATGTTGGTCACATCATAACAGATGGTTGAATAAAACCAGATAATTAAAAAATTGAAGCTATGCCATCAATGGCCTGTCCTTCAACATAAATAGAATTAGAAAGATTTCTAGGAATGATAAATTACTTTGTAAACTTAATCGCAAATTTATCACACATAACAGCACCTTTACGAGACCTGTTAAAAAGGGACAAAGAGTGGTTATGGTTGTAACAAACCAGAAAGCAGTCTAGGATTTAAAGAATTTAATTTAATCAGCCCTAGTGCTGGCTTTCTGTGATGTCAAAAGAGCAATCAAGGTGTCAGTGGATCTTCGCAAGATAGACTGGGGTCTGTACTGATTCAAGGTGAAAGACCGGCGGCTTATGCTTCTAGATCGTTAACAGATTATGAAAAAAGATATTCTTAAATAGAAAAATAAATTACGGCTGTAGTATTTTGAATTGAACATTTTCATTACAATGTCTATGGTTACAAAGTCACAGTAGAGACGGATAATAAGCCATTGGAAGCTATCATCAAAAAGCCTTTGTCATTCGCACAACCAAGGCTTCACAGAATGCTTCTGAGAATCATGAAATATGATATAATTCTTGAGTACAAGCCTGGTAAAGAAATGTTTATTCCGGAGACTTTTTCATGAGCAGCATCCATCGAGTAATTACTGGGACGCACCGGTTAATCTAATTGTCAACAGTCTAACTATTTTGGATGAAAAAAATGAAATAATTTCAACAAACTACATCAGATCAGACGATGATGTTCTAAGATTTTTGAAGCAAAACATCTTGTCAGGATGGCCTGATAAAAGAACAGAGACTCCCAGTGAAATTAGAATGTCTTCTGGATTCAAAGAGGAACTAAGTGAAAGTCATGGCATACTTTTCAAAGGAGATCGAATTATAGTTCCAAAAATACTGCAGATAGAAATGCTTAAGAGACTTCAACATGGACATTTAGGGCGTGATAAGTGTTTGGCTACAACAAGGAAAGTGATATTCTGGTCCGGAGTGTCATCACAGATCAAAGACATGGTCTTTGCAGTAGCTGTGCAGTAAGCAATGAGTATCAGAGGTCCCAGCAAAATGAACCAATGATATCTCATGACATTTCAAAGCTTCCTTGGGAAAAATAGGAGCTGATTTTTTTTATTTTGATGGGAAATTTTTTTTACTGCTATTACCCTACTATAGCAGATTTTTAAAAATTTCAATCTCATTCCGTCTCTCAAGTCATCGGAAGTAATAATCCACATAAAGTCACAATTTGCTAGGCATAAGATCCCACGACAAGTGATAAGTGACAGAGGGACCCAGCTTTACAGTCAGAACTTTGTGCAATTTTCAAAACACTTTTGATTTAGCCACATAACGTCAAATACAATATACACAAAGCCAAATGGCATGGTTGAGAGGGAAATACAAACAATAAAGCCACTTTTAAAGAAAGATATAGGTACGTGTCAAGACTCGTACATAGCATTGCTGCAGCTACAAAACGCTCCGTGTGCAGACGGACTGTCACCTGCAAATGTGCTTATGTGTAGACAACACGGGAGAAATCTACCTGTTACGGATGCTAATTTTAAGCCTAAAATTGCTGACCCAAAAGAAACCAAGAAAATGTCGATTAAGATAAAAGGAAGAGCATGAGAAGTTGTATAAATTATCAGCCAGAATATACAGACGTACACACTTGCAGCCTGGAGGCAAAGCGTATATGCAGAAAGAACCTAAATGCTCGTGTCAGCAGCAACTACTCCAAGGTCATACATCGTTAAGACTAACGATGGTATGACATACCGAAAGAACAACAACATTTTGAGACAGTCATTTAGTGAAAGGATATGTGTGACAGATATTTTTGAGCTGGATACACCGGAATCAGAGCAAGAAGTACACGCTCCCAGTGTCGGTACAAATAGGTCCTTACCAAGCGTTTCAACTCATCAAGCGAAGGTGCCAACAGCAGCAACAGCAACAACTAGATACGGCAGGAAGGTGAAGCCACCAGCAAGATACCCAGATAAAGAGAAGTAAATATATGATGTGCTTTGAAAAAACATTTGAAGAGACATTCAGTAATAGCATTCATATACTGACATGTTTAATTTTTTTCTTGCATTGTTTGCTTGTTGATAATCAGGGCATTTATATGTTTTGTTTAGAAGCGTGCTGTAAGAGACGTGTTGTTGTGTTGACATTGTATGAGCTGAGTATGAAACACGTGATTTGTGCTGTGAATTGAGATCATGCGTGGTCGTAAACTGGGAGAGGATAGCTGGCTATAAATGTAATGTGGAGTTGATTAAAGAGCAGTTGTAATACAGATCACATGATGTTGATGTCTTGTTTCTTGACTCAATTACTTCTAAAGTGGCGTCACTAGGGGGTTGCGAGGGTTGCGGACCACACTGGGTGACACCATTACAAGGGGTGACCCAAAAAATGTAAAATGCTGTGTGTTCCCGTTATTTGCCACTGGTAGACTCGAGGAGTTCTATTGGTAAAGTCGTAAGCAATGTTCCCTTTAAGCAGCGTGGCTGAGCGGCTGCGCAGTTACTCATATATTTTAAATAACTCCGCTAGCAGTTTAGAATACAACGCAGCAAGTTTAGTAAAATATTGCACAAAAAATGAATGCCGTGCAATTTTACACACGAGTTTTTTTTTACTTTGTACACGAACAAACGAACCTTATAGTGAACATTGGTCGTGAAGGGGTGACACCATCAGCTACCACCCCGGGTGACACCAACCCTAGCGACGCCTCGATCTTGCATTACTGAAATCAGTTGTATGCAATGCTCAAATTAATGATATTATTTTAGGCAGGGTAACTTCGAGCATTAGTGTCTTAATAAACTTGAATAAATCAACTGGTGTTGCATTCATTAATTATTTTTTTTACCTCTGAGGTAAAAAATAGCTTGACACTGCCATGTGAGATATTCTTAATACACTTTGAAGGAAAAATTTGAAAGTCCAGTAGATGGACTGGTAAAGGAAAATCATATCTGTTTTCCAAATTCATATAACTGCCAAAACCTCAAGCTATTGTATACAGTGTTCTGATCTGATGGAAGAATATTACTTTCTTCTCAACTGTTTTTCTACATAACATGGATACATATTTGCTTCAATCACCAAAATTTTGCTTTCTCATCCTTTGATTTCCAAAGTTCGATTAAAAGCATTAGGTCTCCATATACAATTTAAGCAAATGTCAAAGCAATCTTTAATTACTCAATTATTTTATCTGTGGGTAGCTTCTACAAAAAATTTTTAGCACATTTCTCTATAATTTTGGACATCATTGACTTCATAAAGTACATGTTTACAAATGTAATGTCAGAAAATTAAAAAGATTCAATTGTGTCTTACAAAGTTCCTGCGTCTGTTCATGTGTTTAGCTTTTCTTCGGTCTCTATCTGTTTTTCTATAGATTTCAAGGTAACCTCAAAATGGCTCTATGGTATTTATAATAATACTATTTGTATCCTGAAGTCTGTTTAAACTGTAATGCCTTTTTTGTAAAAGCAATTAGATAGTCCCAGCGGTGTTTGGGCATTGAAAAGAATGTGTAACAACGTTCTAGTGCACTACAATAGTTAGAGAGTTCGTTTAAGTTAGAGTGAAATGAAAACGAATTAGGTTTAATAAACAGTTTGAGCGACATTTGACATTGAGATTTTATGTTTTTGCGTCTTTCTTGAACTCATGTATACTTTCCAGCCATGAAGAAGGATTAACACACAGAGGGCCATTATTTTAAGAACACCATTTATATCACACAGCTGGGCTTTATTGATCAGTATGTTAAATACTAGAGTGTAATGGGGCGCCGTGACACTTACGGCGCCTACGGAGCCCACTTTTTTAAAAGCACAACTAACTTGTCCTTGTTTAATAAATACGAAATATAACATTTCATAAATGTACACGAAGTATTAAACAATATAATTTGCAATGTCACGTCTGTAGTGTCTGTCCGTGACGCTACTAATTTTAGAAAGCAGCGCACCAAATTACTGCACCAATGCATCAAAAGGTGTGCAAATTAAAGATGCGCTGTAAAAAAATATTAAATGCGGTCATTGTTTTAGCTCATATTTTAATTTTTGGAAAAGGAAACAATGTAAAAAGAGGATTTGATGATGTTTAATTATAAAATAAAAAAACAAAGGGGGTGCCGTAGGCGCCCTTTAACTCCTATTATAAAATACTTTGTGTACATTGCAGAAAGTTTAATATTTCGTATTTATGAAACAAGGACAAGTTAGTTGGGATTTTGTAAAAGTTAGGCGCCGTAGGCACTCTAAAAAAAGTGCATTTTTTCAAAATAAATAGATTTCAGCTGATGTGAAGCTATCCACCTCCTCGAGATTTTTTCCTTCGAGTGTTATTGGAGTTCTGCTTGATGTATTTATTTTAAGGACTTTGCTTTTTCCTTTATGGGTGTTCAGGCCAAGGCAAGCAGAGAATTGTGCTACATAGTTGGTTTTCTCCTGCATCTGTTGCTGTGAGTGCGATATTAATGCCAGATCATCCGCAAAGTCCAGTTCATCAAGTTGTCTCCATAGTGTCCACTGGGTACCATGTCTCTCCTGCTCTGTAAACAGTTTCAGTATCCAGTCGATGGTTAGCAGAAATGAGAATGATGAAAGCAGACTCCAGACCGTACCCCAAAAGCCGCTGTTGTTTGTTGGCCATGATCAATTCTACATGCAAGTCCTTCGTATGAAGCCTTAATTATGTCAGTCAGTTTTTGTGGTATCCCGTAGTGTCTTAGTAACTTCCACAGGGTTGGCCTGTCAACACTATTGAAAGCCTTCTCATAGTCAATAAAGTTGATGTATAGTGGTGAGTTCCACTCCATGGATTGTTCCAATATAATTCTCAGGGTGGCAATCTGGTCAGTGCATGATCTATCTTTTCTAAAACCTGCTTGTTGGTCTCTAAGATGGGTGTCCCTCATTTTGTTTAGCAACACTTTTCTGCTTCGAGTGCTAATCCTTCTATGTAGTTCTTTTTATCTGACTTTATACTACGTTTAACGTCTTTATTGGCTTCTGCGTATTCTGCTGGTGCTCTAGCTTTTTCATTTCTGGTGCGGCTGTTGTTCAGATTTGCCTTCTTCTTTTTCCTCTGTTGGATTTTCTCAATGGTTTCATTAGAAATCCATTCTTTATGCGTTTGTTGTCTGGGACCCAACACTTCTTCACAGGTGGTCATAAGTATTTCTTTGAAGCTTTTCCAGTTTTGGTCAACTGTTTCTTCGTTGCCTGGTTCTTGCAAATCTGGAATTTGATTGTTAGCGTAAGTTTGAACTCATTAAGTTTTGATTCCCCTTTCAAAAGAGTAGTGTTAAAACGTTGGCACTTGCTTCCCTCACTTGTCCATTTCTTTTTCAATTTAGGCCTTAGTTTGGCAATCAGTAGATGATGATCTGAGGCTACTTCTGCCCCTCTTTTTACCCTTACATCTTGGAGATATCTTCTAAACTTTTTGCAGATACAGATATGGTCGATTTGGTTAGCCGTTGCCATATCTGGTGATATCCATGTTGCTTTGTGGATATTTCTATGCATGAAGAGGCTTTCACCGATGACTAGTCCATCTGCAGCACATATATCTGCTAGCCTTTCACCATTTTCGTTCATCTCTCCGAGGCCGTGTGTTCCCATGCATTCTTCATATCAATTCTACTATAAAACATGTAAATAAAATCTATTTCCTCTGTTTTTCATGTTTAATGTTGTTTATAGATGCAGCTGTACAGCATGTCTTAACAAAACTTTTGTTGAAATTAGAATAGTGACATTAAAATAAAAAATACATTATTTTTAATATTATCAACCATTTATTTAATTGCGTCAGCAATCTTTCTTTGCCCAGGGGCCCAACACTATTATTTTGCCCAGGGGCCCAACACTATTATTTTGCCCAGGGGCCCAACACTTTTATTTTGCCCAGGGGCCCAACACTATTATTTTGCCCGGGGGCCCAACACTATTATTTTGCCCGGGGGCCCAACACTATTATTTTGCCCAGGGGCACAACACTATTATTTTGCCCGGGGGCCCAACACTATTATTTTTCCCAGGGGCCCAACACTATTATTTTGCCCGGGGGCCCAACACTATTATTTTGCCCAGGGGCCCAACACTATTATTTTGCCCAGGGGCCAAACACTATTATTTTGCCCAGGGGCCCAACACTATTATTTTGCCCGGGGGCCCAAATCTATTATTTTGCCCAGGGGCCCAAATCTATTATTTTCCCCGGGGGCCCAACACTATTATTTTGCCCAGGGGCCCAACACTATTATTTTGCCCGGGGGCCAAAATGGTGTAAAGATGGCTCTGGATACAGTTCGCGCAATACCATCTTTCAGGAGGAATATACCAAATTGTGTTCCATTGGATTTGATAGCTTTACATATAAATAAAATAATAGTCCAAGTCACTGGCTGGCTCATTGGATGTGGAACGCTGAGGAACGATGTATTAGTATATCATTAGTATAAGTATTTAGATTATTTCAGTTTAGTATAAAGTCATTCTTTGTAATAGCATACGCATCAGAATAGTACTGTAATAAATTATTCACACTACAGTCAAGCATTTAGTATATATTTATTAAATTTTAAAAATTAAAATTCGACACCAACACGTTTACTTTGTGATAAACTAATACTAAATCTGATAATCGAAACTAATACTACATCTGATAATCGCAAGCAATCTCATTTTTCGCTGTAATGCGATATACATGGTACGATGAAAGTTTGTTTGATAATCAGCAATAAAAAAAAATAAATTATGACGTCATTGTAAATATAAAATAGCCTCCATAGACAATCTTTCAAAATTGTTTTTATTGCTAGTTCTCGCGATATGGAGACAGCATAATGATACAAAATGATGTTGAAAGTTTTGAAAAGACGAAGTTTGATCAATTTTTTAAAATTTGAACCCGCTATAAGACCCGTGACACGCACGCTAATTTATCTGATATAAAAATAAATTCAACTCCATGGTGATCCTAACCATTTTTTTTGTCAACGCTCGGTTCCAGTCGTTAACTTTCTTAGAACTCATTATAAGTGAATTTACTTTTAAATATATATGAGAAAAATACAAAATCACGTGACAATTTAGAGTCATTGAACTAATCGTTTACTGTATGGTAACTACTGCTACTAACACACGTGAGTATCGCGCGGTGTGCTGTGATCACTACGTGCAAGGCATATGCGATGTGCCATTTTTACTCCTAGGAACCGTCCATAGATGACGTCACGCACCTAGGGTGAGTGGGTTACACATTTGTGACGATGTATGACAAGGGGGGCGGGACGTTTTAGAACTTTGACGTCACTTCAAAGCTCGAAACTTTGAATAAAAGTTCCTATCAAATAGTTGATTGCTTACAATTTATTTATTGACTTTTTAAATGGCTTCATGCGAGTTACGATATTATGAGGGCCGCATACACTAAAACAATAATAATACACACTTAAAGGAAAATAAAGGGATTTGAAACATGCTCATTTTCAAATAAGAACTACGGCTTTTATGAGGAAGAGAGACAAAATTTTGTGACGTCATATTTGAGGGGGTGGATGCTAACTTTTTGTGACGACGTGTGACGAGTGAGGGGGAATCGGGCCAAAATCGCGTTACGTCATTTAAGGACGACCCCATTAAGAGTTCTACAACGCTCGTCGTATTCTAAACAGATGCATACAACTCAATATGGGAGAATAGCTGCGTGCATTAAAACTTTGTTTAAACCCAGAAGTGGAGATGAGTAGGTCTCTGGATATTGATTCCGTTTTTAATTCCAAAAATACTGTATCACCTGTGCAAGGCGGTGGAACATTTCAAATGCTAAAGCACTGTATGAATTGAAAGACTACTCTCAGGAATTATAATTACATTCTGCAAAGTCGGTATCATTAACAAAATTGTTACAAAAATGCTAATTGTATTGTGGAAACAATATATATGCAAAAGTAATAAAATGATAATACGGCTGTTGAGTCCCTCAGTAATAGCTTGAGAAGCATAAAGTATTGGAACCGTTGGGGGATAGAGGTTCAGAGGTAATATGAGTAGTGTAAGACACCAACTTTTGAGGGAAAAAGATTTAGAAACGCTGGTTATAGGTCAGCTAAAATTTATCAGGACGAAATAGGATACTTAGGCTAGGCCATTTTTTGGAGGGATGATACATTTTACTTGGGTTAGACAAAGTTTGAGAATAGGATGTTGCAGGGGTCAGCCAAAAGATATAGGGACTTAGGGTTTTACCAACCAGAAGAAAGTTGGCACATCTACCATCTAGGGCACTAAAGGTTCACACAATAGAATTGATAGAAATTTAGAGCAGGCGTGGGTGAGCAATGTTTAAATACTGGGACCTAAGACTTATTCGTGCTCTGCATTCCAAACCCTTGTGAAGAGAGCCTTGCTGGTGTGCAGCAAGTAAGTGTAGGTCTAGCATAGCAAAGCATGACTTATTCTAGAAGTGGAGCCCCAGATGTGCTAGTGGCAAAAGTGTGCAAGACGACCCTGAGCCGGACAGAAGACTACTGTTAGTAAACAGTGCAACCAGCTGTGACATCATCAGTCACTTGAGTAGTAGAGGGGCGTGGTGTTGTCGGCCTCTCAGACGATGAATGGGAGCAAATGCACGGAAAAAGGCCGCTAGACTGAAGACGCCCAAAGCTCGCAGGGCGTATAACAGACTAACGGCTGAAGTCCGGGCCACTGTCGACAAAGCGAAGAAGGCGAAATGGGTAAATACGTGTGAAAAACACGACCTCGTAGACGGGAGAAAAGCTTGGCGGCTTATAGATGCATTATCAGGCGACGTCAACACAAGGAACACAAACTCTTTTACGACACAAAAGGTCCAAAGGGCTAGTGAAGTTAAGCGCGCAGGAGCGCTGAACAAACACTTTGCCCAGGTAAACAAGAAAGGCGCCAGCTCTGATTTTAGCCGAACTATCGACCGAATGCGCAGGGAGGGCTCAAGGAGACACACGCATGGGCCCGCAACTAGAGGTTTTCTAGTTGAGGGCAATGAAAGAATTGCAAACCGCTCTCCATTAGTGCAAAGTTGGCAAAGCACCAGGTCCAGTTAAAGTTCACAACGAAATGCTCAAACGTCTGGGCAGGACAGGCCGAATAAAACTATTGAGTTTTATTAATAGAACTTCCGAAGCTATGAAAAAAGGCCAAAATTACCCCAATTCCCAAAGAAAGGAAAGCAGGTGAACACCCGTCCAGCTCCCGACCCCTTTCCCTCACATTGTGTGTGGGGAAGGTAGCTTAACGGTTAGGGAACTCACTACTCTACTGGTTCCTCGAGAAGTCTAAAAGCATTCCAATGACTCAGGGTGGGTTCAAAAAGGGACGCCAACCGTTGGACCAGGCTCTCCGTTTAATTCAGACAATGACAAACGAACCCCAGTTGAGAAATCACACCGTTGCTGTGTTCTTCGATCTGAAGCAGGCATACGACAAGGTGTGGCGTGGAGGGCTACTTTATAAGTTGCAGCAGTTAGGTGTCACTGCAAACCTGTACAGCTGGATAAAATCGTTCCAAACGGACAGAACGATCAAAATTTGAGTGGCTGAATCATTATCCAGCGAAGCACTTCTAGAGGACGGACTTCCGCAGGGGTCCATCCTTAGCTGTACATTGTTTTTAGCCTACGTCCACGACCTACAAGGCATTCTCGAGTCACAGAATGCCATGTTTGCTGATGATCTGGCTATATCGAATTCTGGTAAAGACGTTGCAGTACTGCAGGAAGATCTGAATCGAATTGAAGATTACGCCAACCGATGGCGCCTAGTAGTCAATAAGGAGAAGACGGTCCATTCCATTTTCACAAATGAGATGGTGCTTCAGATATGCGGGAAAAGGTTGAATTGGTATAGGACCCCAGCGTACTTTGGAATCAAGATGGACCAGAAGGTCCAGCTACATAACCATGTGCGTGAATTGTGTGCCAAAGCCACAGCTAAACTGTCCCTGGTGAAAACACTAGCTAGCACTAGTTGGGGTGCGGACGCAAGACTAATGAGAGCTCTCAATCTCGGTATTTTGAGGACTGCCATTGACTACAGCCTCCCTGTCTAGGCCTTTGCGAGCCATACCTCACTCGAAGGACTGGGCCGAGTACAAAATCGTTTACGTTTTGTATGCGGGGCGTTGCGTACGACACCCACAGCCACCGTAGAAATTATGTCAATCATAGAACGCCTGGCGATAAGGCCAGAAAAGGCAATCAAGACCACGGTTGGGCGATACCATAGGTTGGAGCATGACGAACCCTGCTTTCAATTACAAGACCGATAGGTAAAGAGGACTGAAAAGACCATTCTGTATGGATACGTTTCACGAACTAGAACACTCAGTCCCCATACTTAAGCACAGGGAACGAATGCAACTGGTCCCTGCTCGAGGACCACATGAAAGCTTTGACTTGCCTGAACTACGTGTGACACTGGCAAATACGGCGGTGACAAAAGCCAGTCCCGTTGAGCACCAGCAAAACGACACTATGAAGACAATCGAGGCTTATGACGACAGCGTGGTTAGAGTCTTCACGGACGGCTCACGTTTCGAGGATTGAAGAAGTGGATACGAGTGCTAATTCAATACCCCCAACCTGGACCTGACAGTACTGAAGTGTCAGGACCATGCGGATCGATATATAGTAGTCATGATGCCGAACTGGAAGCGATCTGTAAGGGTTTGAAAGAAGTGCGCCGACGTCTAGGAAGAAGAAGAAAGGTTTTCCAGACCGTCCTAATCTTTACCGATTTACAGTTTACGCTCGAGACTGTGAGTCGATCCTCTCTGGCGACGAAAACGGTCAGTGTCATTTCGGAAACAATAGGTGAAATCACAGCACAAAGCGTAAAAGTAGTGATTCAGTATATCACTGAGCAAAGTGGCGAGCCAAATTCAGACAGGGTCGATAAGTTAGAGAGAAATGTGTCAGCTCAACCCCAACCCGACCGCCCGATGCCTCAGCTGGGGGTCAGATCGTGGCTTAAAGACCATTTCCGGGAGAAATGGCTTCAGGGCTGGGTATCTGGAAGCAAGGCCTGAAAAGTATTCCAGTACATGCCGCGACCGAGCAAAAGTGACTCCTGGTGGGAAATCGGACGTAGCAATCAGACGATCATAACCAGAATGAGAACTGAACATTGTCCCACACGTAGCTACTTGTATAAGTTCAACACTAGAAGGGAACGGGCCTGTCGGCTGTGTGGCCACCCGGAGGAGACGGTGGCCCACGAACTCAAAGAATGCCCCAAGATGTGCGGGGATTTGGAAGGAGAAGTAACGGTACCTGCAGAGGAGTACCTCTATGGCGATTCCCGCTTGATGAGGCTCGCATGCGACAAAATGAACCGGGTCCTAAGAGCCTAACGGCTCGACCCAAAAGAGAATGTACATTAACGACGATGAATGGGTTAAGCATCGCTGACCATTGAGGCGGAACACGTACTGACCATGTGACCTGAGACAGTGTGTGAGGTCGGCAGTCATACAACGGGAGCTGGCCCGATTAAAGGTCGTAGTATCGTATCAATTTGTGAAGTAAGTTGCAAAATACTTGATTGTATGAACTATTTGAGTTATTGAGCTATAGGAAACACATTATATTTTATATCTATTTTCATTTATATATATATTTTATGTAAATAAATATCTTCTCTCTGTTGTGTACATCTATTACGCTATACGTCTTGTAAAGAAAATCTTTAAACTTAATATTAAAACTTTGCCAAAAAATAAGCATTTCATTAAATTATTAAACTACTTATTTATTTTTTTAAGTTTTCAAATCTTTTTGATAAAAAAAACGGCCCTAAAACTGAGAAAAAGTTAAAATTGTGGGCTTTTTTGTCCAGAGCTAAGACTTTATTTATAATTGACTTTATTTTATGACGAAATGAAGAAAAAAGACTATAAATATTATAACTAGATATTTCTAAACTGTTGGATGAGTACGCATTGCGCATGTTAAATATGTCAGAAATTCATTTAATTAATTATTTTTTAAAAAAAACATGTTGCAAAAGTAAAATAAAAAGAGATTTCAGAAGCTGTGTTTTTTTTTAATTTGTCTTTCCCGTGCTGATTAATTTATAGCTCGCAAATTTTGTGTGACTAATATTTTTTTACTTTTTAATTATTATTATTATTTTTAAATAAATAAATAATGACGAATTTTGTTTTTTAAATTAAAAAAAAAGTTTAAGGAATTAAATAAATAATACTATCATGAAAGACAAGATAAAATGCAATCAAGGTTTAAACAAAAAATTAATTCTGGAAACAATTTTCTTCATTTACTTTTTTAAACAAATAAATAAAAATCCAAATAATGAAAGGTTTTACGCAACAGCAAGTTTTAAAAGGTTTAAGTAACAAGGATTTTAGAAAATACTCTAAAAAGTTAAATTGTTCGAGATATAAATATAAATAAATTGATATTGTTTTTAAGAATTTTTTAAAAAGGAAGAAATCTTCATTTTTTCTATGAAATTTAAGGTCATATGAGAATTTTTTTAAAATTCATTATACAAAATATGATTTTAGATTATTTTTTTTTCTCTATTTCTTCTTCTTTTAATTATTACATTTTTGTTCTTTTTAAGGTCAAGGAAATAAAAGTTTTAAAATGATATATTAGTTATTTTTATTTCCCAGTTTGCTGCCTCCGTTCAGGTCGTTAAAGTGTATAGTAATCTCAATAATATTTATGCATTTCTGTCACACAATAGTAATAAGTAAGCATCCCATACATACTGTTACGCTATACTTCAGATTTTACCACCTATTAAATAAGATCTTCCATCATTTGATCAAAGATAGGCAAGTCTGTTAAAAAATATATACCATGACGAGAGAGAAATACGGAAATAAGAATCCTCGCTTTCTTATACACGGACTTTAATTATGTTTGTACTTAAAAGTTTACAATAAAAATTAAATTTTTAAAAGCATGTTTACAGAAATGTAAGCGAGACATAAATGTCATAAAATAAACGAGTAATGGCAGAGAAGGTTTCCTCTCATCGGTTAGTTATATTATTTGCTTGTTTGTGTAGGATTGGCTATTGTACGGCCTTGACATGTCAGGTGAAGAGCCACTTGTGTGCTGTGAGTGAAGTAATTATACAAGACATGTTTATCTTGATGGGATTTTTGTTGACAACATGGCTCAACTAATCATAATTGGTAACACGAGCGCCAAGTAAATCAACAGCGTCGAAACCCAGTGGCGTAACAACGGGTTGGCATCGGGGCAGTTGCCAAACATTAAAGCAAGAAAAGTTAAGCTTTGTAACTTTGATATAGGACATAGGAGTGGATCGGTGGAGTTTTACTTAAATTTACTTTTATTTGTGAGTTTCTATCGTTGTGTATGAGATGAGTATGACACACGACACTATTTTTTTTATATTTATAATACATGATACTTCAAGTTTTGTTGTAATCTTTATTAACTCAACAATATCCCGTTTTATCCACCAATTTATTTGGTATTATTTAGTAATTAATAAAATGCAAATTAGTATTGTTCCTGTCTTAAGCATTTTTTATATTCACGTTGTATGACTGTCACTGTCAGACTACGTAATTATTGTCATAAATAAGAAAAAGAGAGGTTCAATTTTTTTTTCTATCAAAAGAAAAAATTGCAAAGCTAAAAATTTTCAATTTATCAAGGGCGCCAAAAATAAATTAGCCAAGAGTACAAAAACCTAGTTACGCCTCTGTTGAAGCCTAACACAAAGAAACTAGGACATAATCAAGAGAGAACATTTACACAATATCGCCCTGTCAAAAAGGGAAATAATTTGTACAATATCTCTCTAACACCAAGTGAAATTACATGTACCTTATCTTCCTATCACCAAAGGAGTACATGTGTACCATATCAGGCCGTATATCTCTGTTAACAAGTGCGATAATTTTTACCATACGTCCCATTATATCTTTAACAAGTAAAGTTAATTTTGACAAGACATCTTATTTTAAGTCAACTATTTCATGCACACACATTCTTCTTCTTTATTTTATTACTTGCAGACCCCTCGTGCGTTGCAACGATCAAAGTAAAAAGGAATAAATTTAAAGAAACCAATGAGTGGTATGTTTAAAAACAATTCTGAAGAAACCTTCGTGGAAGTGTGAAAACAAAATCCAAGTTTCATAGCAAACGGACAATTAAATTAATAATTAAATAGTGTACAAAAGAAGAAACGATATTAAGGGCCCCGGCCCCAAAATGAGTGATATTATAGTTTTTTATTGCCATTGTAATCAAGCTATATTACTCAATATCGTGTAAAATTGAATAGGGAATACAATGATTAAAGTTCAGTAAAAAGACTTTTTCGAAGGAATGGAAATTAAGAGTTCAGTGCCCTATAGTAATATAGGCTCTTAAGTTTTTATATTCTAAGTTTTGTCATAATCCAGTTATTTTCTCAATATCTAACTCTTAAACTACTTTTTATATACCTAAAATAGGGGGAAAATAACATTAAGGGGCCCCTGGCCCATTCGGTGCAAGAGGTCAATTTCAAAAACCTGTTCATTTTAGTTCATTTTTATTGTGGCTATATTTCTTAAGCTCTTTAAAAAGTAAATAGGAAAAATATCTTAAACATATACGAAAAAAGATATTTGGGGCCCCAGCCCCGAAGATATTGGTATTTGAAGTTCAGTGTCTATAGTATTTTAATATAGGCTACCACGTTTTTGAATGCAAAGTTTGGTGAAGATCTATTCATTTACTAAGTAGCTAACGTAGAAACTAATTTTTATATAGCTCATTTAAGATAAAAAAACGACATTAAGGGCCCCAGGGCCCATTCTGGGCAAGATATAAAGTTCAAAACACCTGTTCATTTCAATTAGTATAATAATTGATACATGTGTCATAATTTGTCAAGATTGTTAATGACTGAATGGTGAATAAAATCTTAAGCGTTTAAAAAATGTAAATTTTTGGGCCCCCAGCCCCAAAGGAATGAATATTAGCAGTTTAGTGCCCTATAGTATTTTAATATTGGCTATCAAGTTGTCATATACAAATTTTGGTTAAGATCCAATAATTTACATAGTAGCTAAAGCTTAAACTAATTTTTATATAGCTCGTATAAGCAAAACATGACAATATGGGCCCCCGACGCCCCATGAGTGTTAAATTTTGAAAAAAAAGTGACAGTTACCATTCCGGGAGCATACTCAACAGTCTTGAAAAGTTTCATGACGATCGGGTAAATGGTTTAGACAGCTATAAAGGACATTCATACACACACAAACATATTTTTATTTATATATATATATATAGAGAGAGAGAGAAATTATTTAATAATTTAAAAGTTCACAAAAGAAGAAACAATATTCAGGGCCCCGGTCCAAAAATGAGTGTTACGTTATATTTTTTATTGCTATTGTACTCAAGATATATTTCTTAATATCGTGTAAAATTAAATGGGTAATGCAATTAATAACGTTCAGTTAAAAAGACATTTGAAGCCCCCATCTCCGAGGGAATGGACATTAGGAGTTGAGTGCCCTATAGTAATGTAATATAGGCTCTAAAGTTTTTATATACTAAGTTTGGTCAAAATCCAGTTATTTTCGCATTATTTAACACCTAAACTAATTTTTTTATCTAGCCAAAATAGGAAAAATAAAAGAAATTAAGGGGCCCCCGGCCTATGCGGTGCAAGATGTCAATTTCAAAAACCTTTTCATTTTAATTTAGTTTCATCATGGATATATATTTCTCAAGATCGTTACAACGTGAATGGGGAAAATATCTTAAACATATACGAAAAAAGATATTTGGGGCCCCCGGGACCGAAGAAATTGACATTAGAAGTTATGTGCCCTTAAGTATTTTAATATGGGGCCCCATGAGTGTTAAATTTCGAAAAAAGTTGCCAGTTACCATCCCGGGAGCATTCTAAACCGTCTCAAAAAGGTTCATGACGATCGGTTGAATTGTTTAGTCAGCTATAAAGGACATGCACACACACACACACAGACACACACAGACATACTTTGATTTTTATAAATATAGATATAGTAAATAAAACGACATAAAGGGGGCCCGGGCCTATTCGGTGCGAGATGTCAATTTCAAAAATATTTTCATTTTAATTCAATTGCATCAGGTTTAATAAGATCATTAAAATGTGAATGGAAAAATATCTTAACAGATATGAAAAAATACATTTGGGGCCCCCGGACCCGAAGAAATCGACGTGAAAATTTCAGAAAATTTAAGTATTTTAATATGGGCTACCAAGTTTTTGTATTCAAATTTTGGTTAAGATCTATTCATTTACTCAGTAGCTAACGCATAAACTAATTTTTATATATCTTATATAAGAAAAAAAAGACATTAAGGGCCCCGGGGCCCATTCAGTGCAAGATATAAAGTTGAAAACCCCTGTTCATTTCAATTTGTATAATAATGGATACATGTGTCATTATTTGTCAAGATTGTTAATGACTGAATGGTGAATAAAATCTTAAGCGTTTAAAAAATGTAAATTTTTGGGCCCCCTGCCCCAAAGGAATGACTATTTGCAGTTCAGTGCCCTATAGTATTTTAATATTGGCTATCAAGTTGTCATATACAAATTTTGGTTAAGATCCAAAAATTTACACAGTAGCTAGCGCTTAAACTAATTTTTATATAGCTCATGTAAGCAAAAATTGACATTATGGGCCCCCGGTGCCCCATGAGTGTTAAATTTAGAAAACAAAGTTGCCAGTTACCATCCCAGGTAGGTACTTAACAGTCTCCAAAAATTTCATGACGATCTGATGAATGGTTTAGTCAGCTATAAAGGACATGCACACACACACACACACACACACACACAGACATACTTTGATTTTTATATACATAGATTGTCATACTAGAAATGTAACTGCGCTTTTGTAGTGGGCGTGTACTGCCCTATATGGTTGAATACGTAGTTGAAAATAAGCCAATCACTTTATGTTAAGTATATATGTGTATGCGACAATTTAATTTCGGCATTTTGGTTATAATATAACTAAATGTTGTGCTTACTCTTTGAAATGCAATTTTCAGTTGGTCAGAAATATACTTATGAAAAATTAAATTCTCTAATTCTGAGACAATCTTACCTAATTATAAATGAAGCTTCGAAACGTAACAAACGATTTGAAAAGGGCATTAATTTAATTTAAAATCCTGCAAACAAAACATTTCTCATTGCTATAGATTCAACGTATCAAGAGATTACATTCGGAATGAAACTCATGTAGTTTTTAATACGCTGATAGAACTTAAAGAAAGAAGGTAAAATGAATCAATAAATAACCAAATTAAAATACATCAAACCTATTTTTATAACTTTTTCACTTTTATCCCTTTCATCAAAACGGTCCCATTTAGCGATGGATTCCAACATCTTATATGTTGCTGTTTCACCAAGGGATTCAATTCTTTGTTGATTTCCGTTTTCAGATACGACATTATATTTTTTAAAATTATAGCACTAAGCACACTTTTTCTCTATCCAGGCTCCCTTTTTTCCTTGTTTTTTTCTGGAAATTAGATATTTTATTTGCCAAGTATATTTAATATTGATCCATTCGCTTAAAACGTATTTGAAACGAAGATATACATTTTATAAAATATGTATTTTGGTATCCTGGAAAGAAAGGAGCGGACATATTCAATTTCCGTTGAGGTAAAAATTCAAACTAGTTATTAGGTTCATTTTAACTTAAGTTAAGTATAGATACATCCATTGATCCAGTAATCATATATTATACTGTAATAATTTAGCTGATATAAGAAAAGGCAATTTTTACTCAAAATTACTTTTAGTTCAGAGTTCAGTCGTGCTTCATTTTTTATTTAGTGTGAGTCTGAAAGTTTACAGACTTTTATTCAAATTGGAGGTTTGACCATTTGTGAGAGGGGGCTTAGGGTTTTATTAGTATTGAAAAGGGACACAAAATGAATTTAATCAAGAGAAATAAGAAAAAATATTACGAAAGTCTCTCATTCTGTATAAACTTGAAACACACTTTTTAGAATGGATATATTTTATAATGTTATGTATATATATATCTGAAATTAAAAAAAAATTTAAGAAAAAAAAATCAACTTCTAATGTTCATTACTAATGAGTTGATTTCACTTAGAGAATTGCTTTTGTCATGAAACTCACATACAATTTTAAGGGTACTAAATAAAGTTAACTGCTAAATTTGACAACATCTGTAAAAAAAAGCTTATTTTATTTATGACCCCACATCGTTAAACTATTCAAAGTAATGAAATATTTGTAACAGCAGCTATAAGTTAAGGAAGTACGCTCCCACCTTGTCTCTAAAAAGCAATAGCTGCTTATACTAAAGAGCTAATAAAGTTAATCATAAATGTTTTAATGTAATGAAGTTTCCAAAATAATTTAAAGAAACTAACTCGGTCTTATTAAAAGAGCTTGCAATAAAATTTGCGCACCGTTTTTAGTCAATGAAAGTTAATTTAAAGGCGGGCGCTTAAAATGAAGTCTTGTAATGAAGTACTGCTCCAAAAATAAATTGTATACTTTTTGATAGTCTTTGTTAATTAGTGTTTTAATATGGAAATGATATATAATTCTTTTATATATGTGTCTCTATGTTATACGATTTAAATTTACGGCTTTTATGTAATAGGTATAATTTTAAAAACGAATTCAATTATGTTTTGGATCATGTTGCCCGATCGGACATCATATTTTGTAAATTATATTTCAAACACCAGATTTAGTTTCTGAAAAATAAATAAATTATTTACCAAATAAAAAAAAGGTGATGTGTTTGAATAAAAATTTATTTTTAAAATGGCTTTTGTTATTCCGCTAAAGGGTAATGACCATGGCATATTCAATTCGCCGCCGAAATTAATTAATTGCTTTTAGGTTCACTTGTATTGAGTTTAATATACTTCTGTTTATAAGTCCTGTAGAAAGGCTTAAATTGTAAATTTATTTAGCTTATGTAATTAAAAAAACACAGCATTGGTCCTAGGTTTTTATATGCATGTTATGATCATTGATGATTAACTTTAATAAGTAAATTTAAGGAAATGAGCCAGTAAAAT
Organism: Ampullaceana balthica; assembly: GCA_944989445.1. Classification (NCBI taxonomy): domain Eukaryota; kingdom Metazoa; phylum Mollusca; class Gastropoda; family Lymnaeidae; genus Ampullaceana; species Ampullaceana balthica. The sequence goes on along the minus strand of CALYLW010000777.1, from coordinate 213,646 downwards.
AAGCAATAAAAATTAATAAAGAACACGCAACAAATTTTAAGAAAAACAAAACGTGTAAGGCCTCTAAATTACGATTAAGCTTTTTTGACTTGGGCAATTTCTTTTCACATAAAATTCACTCACATAATTAGTATTTGTTTAAATTTGAGTTATTAGAAACAACATAATAAAACTCTTAATTGAAAAATAAATACCTTGCATCGTGTGACAAAATGTAATGAAATAGTCTTACACCATCTATAATATAAAGAAATTATTAGTATAAAAGGCCACTGTTTTGTACCTCAAAGCCAAACCAAATATGAATGTTATTATAATAAAATTACACTGCTCAATTTAAGATGCGTACACGAAAATGTGCGCACCGTAATTTGACAATAAGAGATTTTTGATAGCGCACAGCTCAAAATAAAGCATTGGAAAAAATACCGCACCAAAATGAACTCGTTTTGAATGTCCGCATGAAGCTGTTCAATATCGAAATGAGAATTTATTTTGTCTTTATTCGGCTCTACATTTTCTGATTATGGGCCCCCTTAACCTAGGGGTGGTTACCTGGGGTTCAAACATAGCCTATGACCTGTCCCGGGTCAAATGAGAGTCCCATGTAAAATTTCATCACCTTAGGTCCAACGGTGTGGAATTCCATTGGTAACAAACAAACTTCATCTTGATATATAACATAATACGCACTTTGTGAACCGAGTTAATTCATTTCATTACATAGAGGATCACGTAGTAGCATATAGCAACTTTAAAGTTTTGCAGAATTACGATTTAAAAAAAAATTTAATTCTCTACTGAGTTCTACGAGGAATATGTTCTTTTTTTTTGAGAATATATCCAATATATCCAATATATCCAATATATACAATATATCCAATATATACAATATATCCAATATATACGATATATCCAATATATACAATATATCCAATATATACAATATATCCAATATATACAATATATCCAATATATACAATATATCCAATATATACAATATATACAATATATACAATATATCCAATATATACAATATATCCAATAGATACAATATATCCAATATATACAATATATCCAATATATCCAATATATCCAATATATACAATATATCCAATATATCCAATATATAAAATATATCCAATATATCCAATATATACAATATATCCAATATATACAATATATCCAATATATACAATATATACAATATATCCAATATATACAATATATCCAATATATCCAATATATTCAATATATCTAATATATCCAATATATCCAATATATCCAATTATTCCAATATATCCAATATATCCAATATATCCAATATATCCAATATATCCAATATATACAATATATCCAATATATCCAATATATCCAATATATCCAATATATACAATATATCAAATATATCCAATATATCCAATATATACAATATATCCAATATATCCAATATATACAATATATCCAATATATCCAATATAACCAATATATACAATATATCCAATATATACAATATATACAATATATCCAATATATCCAATATATCCAATATATCCAATATATACAATATATACAATATATACAATATGTTCAGGCTTAAACAATATATACATTATATATATTATGTTCATGTTTAAAAAATATATATATGTTCATGTTTAAACAATATGTACAATATAGACGGTATATTAAATTTTAAGCAATTTATACAATACATACAATATGTTCATGTTTAAACAATATATACAATATGTTCATGTTTAAACAATATATACAATACATACAATATAAACAATATATTTTACTTTTTGTAACAAGCCCGCGTGATGTTTGTGATGTTTTTCTTTAAACAAGCGGATATGGAGGGAGGGAGAGGTAGGTATGGATAAGCGAAGGTTAATATAACTAAAAACAGGATACTTTTCTCTACATTCATCTACTTCAAATCCTAATAATCAGTTCATATATATATATACTAGTGTATTACCAGTCACATTTGAAAGAAGTTTTCAAAATATATTTCAGCTGAAATCTATTAATTTTGAAAAAATACACATCAGAATAAACAATATAATAGCCCAGATCACAGAATCCGTTGCGCTCCGTAACACTGTGGAACTTAGTACAACAGTCTAAAGCAGTTAAAAAAGCGTTTGTTTTTCTCGACGTAAAATATATATATATATGACGTCATTGTTTTAGTTTATATTTTAATTTTGGAAAAGGTTAACGATGTAACAAGAGGATTTCCTGATTTATAATTATAAAATACTTCGTGTACATTTCAGGAAGTTTAATATTTTGTATTTATTAAACAAGGAATAGTTACTTCGGGTTTTGAAAAAAGTGGGCGCCTTAGGCGCCCTACACCCCTAGTAAATAATATAAAAGCTCAGCTCACTAATTGTTTTATTCAGTAACGCTAAGGGACATAGTACAACAGTCCATAGCAGTTAAAAAAAGGAATGTATCAATTCGGTTTCGAGATTAACAGAGCGTGTGGGGTTTCTCACCGTAAAATATTATATGACGTCATTGTTTGAGAAAGCATTTTTATTTTGGAATAGGGAACGATGTAAAAAGAGGATTTGAGGATTTATAATTATAAATTACTTTGTGTACATTTCAGAAAGTTTAATATTTCGTATTTATCTAACAAGGATAAGTTACTTAGGCTTTTGAAAAACCACTAGTAAAAAATTATGTAATACAGAACATTCAGTTATTTTTATCTTATTCATTTAATTCCATATTGAACATTTTTATGAGGACGTCCGAAAAGAATTATATTTGGTGCATACATTTTTTTTTCAAGGTTTTATTTTTTAGCGATTCGCTGCTTTCTAAAATTAGTAGCGTTGTGGACGGACGGACGGACATACGTAGCAAATTTTGCATATTTATATGATATATATAGTATATAGTCATTGCACTCTCAATCATAAAATTGACATGATTCACTAAGTGACTTCAGAAGTAATAGCGTGGTGTCATCAATAAATTCAGAGTCTAATTCATAATTTCTTTATCTCATCACATTTACGAAATTATCATTTATTTTCAGATCTTACTGTATATGGCAGAACCCCGCCACCCTCCCCCCCCCCATTTTCATTGTGCTTACATACTCTGAATATTTTTCAGTAACTTTATCTGACAGTCAATCTTACAAGCTTGTAGATACCAAAGCTAGCCTTTCTGTATGGTGGTAAGCTTAATCGGTAAAATGTGGATTCCCCCCCCCCAAATGTGAACCCTTGTTAATTGCACTGTTTTGTAAAGACACGTGTCATTCAGTGACAAGGGAAGGGAAGACCGCAAAGTTTACGCTACATGCTGATAAACTTAGCATACTTAAGCCTTTGGTATGATAGCATATAAGACAATCATAGTATTTTTGCCTATTCGTTTTCAGGTCAGGCCAAAGCTGAAATTTGCCATTTTAAAAAAAAAGAAATAAATTTTAAAAAGAGGAAAAACAAGTTGTTCACCTTAGTTGTGTTTAGTTTTATTTCAAATAATACGTTGAGATTCATTTTTTCCTTTGGTATAATTAAACATTTTGTTGACATTTTCCAGGGCATTTACAAACATTCCTTTCATTTCTAAAATATAATATGTATAAATAATAGCACAATAGTCATGGCTGTCATTTCAGAATTTCAGCGTGATAACCATAAAGGAACAGCTTTTTGAAATATAGCGCAAAATTGAAAGCTATGAGTTCACAATAAACGTTATTAAATGGGAATAATTTATATAAATATATGTCACAAATTCTATTTTCAATTTTTTAATTATAACTATTTAATTTAGTCTCCGAAATTATAAAAGTCTCTGGTACATTCATTAGTAAAAGTCCTAAAACTTAACATTTGTAACCGTGATTTTTCATATTCATGTTTAAAAACTGTGCAGTCGAAGTAATAAGAAAGAATGTGTGTAAGAGTAGAACAAAAACACAGTTATTTTGTTTTAAAAATACGTCTTCCATAAATAAGATCATACATATAATATAGTTTCCTAAAATCAAAGGTATTGGCTGAGCTCACATGAGCTTCAAATTACTGTATATTTGATTATAAGAAAACAAGCAAATCCAAAATATAGATGATTTTATAAATGAACGACATCTTAATTTATTGGCTGAAAGAAATGGCTGTTCGATCTTAATCCCGTTAAAAACAAATCATGTGTTCACATGTCTCATTGTAAACATATTACTTGGTAGCGATAGTAGAGATGTAAGGAAGGGAATTAATTAAGAAAAGTTGTAGTCAACAAATATCAAGCACTTGTGTCCATTTAATTATAATTTTATGTATTATAATTGTAAGTTATATTTTACGCTTTGGTCAATCAGTTAAACTAACTGAAAAGTGCGTTAATGTATATTTATTTATCCCCTAGTTTTAGAGGTTATACTATACGGCTAGACACAAAGCTAAAACTATATGTCTTTACCCTAATTTGCTTTGTGATGGCTGAAGTGCGCTGGAATAGTGTGAATTCCTATATCATTTATAAATAAAATAATGGTACACATATTGATAATGTATTATAAATATTGTAATAATGTTATACCTAATTGAAAGTTTGTATTTTTAAATACCAGTCATCATAGTTAAATTATAATTTATTAAAAATTAAGGATACAATCTTAATAGATTTAGATAATTCACGTAACTTTGTTAACATACAAGAATTGTTTTATAGACAACATGAAAATGTATGATTAATAAAAATATAAATGAAATCATTTTATGAATTTCCCTTTTGGTTTTATCTCTAATATTTTTTTAATTATTCATAATGAACACATATTTTCAAACTGAAAATAAGTCGGATAGTGTGTGGATGGAGAAAATACAAGGACAGATAGACACGAGACACACATAGAGGCAGCTCGAGTAGTGGTAGTAGTACTAACTTAGACACTCGGCGAGTTGAGTTAGGGTAGTAATACTAACTTAGACACTTGGCGAATTTAGATAGGGTAGTAGTACTACTATAGATACCAGGTGAGTTGAGTTAGAGTAGTAGTGCTACCGTATATACCCGCGAGTTGAGTTAGGGTAGTTGTACTACCATAGATACCAGGTGAGTTGAGTTAGGATAGTAGTACTACCATAGATACCAGGTGAGTTGAGTTAGGGTAGTACTACCATAGATGCCAGGTGAGTTGAGTTAGGGTAGTAGTTCTACCATAGATACCAGGTGAGTTGAGTTAGGGTAGTAGTACTACCATAGATACCAGGTGAGTTGAATTAGGGTAGTAGTACTACCATAGATACCAGGTTTAGTTGAATTAGGGTAGTAGTACTACCATAGATACCAAGTGAGTTGAGTTAGGGTAGTAGTACTACCGTAGATACCCAGAAAGTATGTCTTGTTATCAAGATGAGGAAATGTTAGATGAAGCTATTACTTTTTTAGTGTAAAATACCACTTAGCGATAATTTTTTAACGTTTCATTAAATAGCAGATACATTATCGTTGTTAATAAAGAACTTAAATTACAATAATGATCGATGCCATCAGCACTTGTTCTTATAGCCTAAACCAGACCGTAACACTGGTAACTAAGTCCAGAATTTGAAGACTCGTTCAGAGACTGCGGTCTGGGGCGTGATCTATTTAATTTCCAGTACACAATGTGTTTTTCAGTCACATTTCGGTCCATACAACGAGGCGTCGGCCTAAACTATTCATGTCCAGTATCCATCGTTTTTATTGGTGAAGGTCCCATCCAAACAACGAGGATTTGCTGTTCTATTCCCTTCCAGTATCCAATGTGCTACATTGAAATTAAAGTTGTTTTTTTTACTTTGGTGAGGACAAGAACACCTTAACTTTATTATGATTATTAACGCTTAGTTGTATGTAAATATTAGTTGAAAAGCATGCAATTGTATAAATTAAAACTTAATTACCATTTTTAATGCACATTGTAATTAATTGTAAGTGGGCATAGAATAAGAATATTGGCAACTAGAATCCAACGTAAAGTAGTGAGTATGAACGAGAAATTATATCTATTTAGAAACTTGGGAGGAAAACTCGCATTTAAGGGGCAAACTATTGATCAATAAGAAATGGATAAGTTTGAAGAACATGAGAGGAACACAAACATTAGAGAAAGGGAGACAAATAAAAATAGAGGAAGTATACAGAGAGAAGACGTGAAGCGAAATAGAGAGAAGACAAGAGATACAGAGAAGACAAGAGATACAGAGAGAACTAGAGAGAGGACAAGAGATACAGAGAGAACTAGAGAGAGGACAAGAGATACAGAGAGAACTAGAGAGAGGACAAGAGATACAGAGAGAAATAGAGAGAAGACAAGAGATACAGAGAGAAATAGAGAGAGGTCAAGAGATACAGAGAGAACTAGAGAGAGGACAAGAGATACAGAGAGAAATAGAGAGAAGACAAGAGATACAGAGAGAAATAGAGAGAAGACAAGAGATACAGAGAGAAATAGAGAGAAGACAAGAGATACAGAGTGAACATGAAATAGAGAGAGGACAAGAGATACAGAGAGAACATGAAATAGAGAGAGGACAAGAGATACAGAGAGAAATAGAGAGAAGACAAGAGATACAGAGAGAAATAGAGAGAAGACAAGAGATACAGAGAGAAATAGAGAGAGGACAAGAGATACAGAGAGAACTAGAGAGAGGACAAGAGATACAGAGAGAACTAGAGAGAGGACAAGAGATACAGAGAGAACTAGAGAGAGGACAAGGGATACAGAGAGAAATAGAGAGAAGACAAGAGATACAGAGAGAAATAGAGAGAGGACAAGAGATACAGAGAGAACTAGAGAGAGGGCAAGAGATACAGAGAGAAATAGAGAGAAGACAAGAGATACAGAGAGAAATAGAGAGAAGACAAGAGATAAAGAGAGAAATAGAGAGAAGACAAGAGATACAGAGTGAACATGAAATAGAGAGAGGACAAGAGATACAGAGAGAACATGAAATAGAGAGAGGACAAGAGATACAGAGAGAAATAGAGAGAAGACAAGAGATACAGTGAGAAATAGAGAGAAGACAAGAGATACAGAGAGAAATAGAGAGAAGACAAGAGATACAGAAAGAAATAGAGAGAAGACAAGAGATACAGAGAGAAATAGAGAGAAGACAAGAGATACAGAGAGAAATAGAGAGAAGACAAGAGATACAGAGAGAAATAGAGAGAAGACAAGAGATACAGAGAGAAATAGAGAGAAGACAAGAGATACAGAGAGAACATGAAATAGAGAGAGGACAAGAGATACAGAGAGAACATGAAATAGAGAGAGGACAAGAGATACAGAGAGAACATGAAATAGAGAGAAGACAAGAGATACAGAGAGAACATGAAATAGAGAGAGGACAAGAGATACAGAGAGAACATGAAATAGAGAGAAGACAAGAGATACAGAGAGAACATGAAATAGAGAGAGGACAAGAGATACAGAGAGAACATGAAATAGAGAGAGGACAAGAGATACAGAGAGAACATGAAATAGATAGAAGACAAGAGATACAGAGAGAACATGAAATAGAGAGAGGACAAGAGATACAGAGAGAACATGAAATAGAGAGAGGACAAGAGATACAGAGAGAACATGAAATAGAGAGAGGACAAGAGATACAGAGAGAACATGAAATAGAGAGAGGACAAGAGATACAGAGAGAACATGAAATAGAGAGAAGACAAGAGATACAGAGAGAACATGAAATAGAGAGAGGACAAGAGATACAGAGAGAACATGAAATAGAGAGAGGACAAGAGATACAGAGAGAACATGAAATAGACAGAGGACAAGAGATACAGAGAGAACATGAAATAGAGAGAGGACAAGAGATACAGAGAGAACATGAAATAGACAGAGGACAAGAGATACAGAGAGAACATGAAATAGACAGAGGACAAGAGATACAGAGAGAACATGAAATAAAGTTGTCAGTTTAATAATTAAGCAAGAAGCTGAGCAGGACACAACGGGCAAGTTTAGAGCAAGTGAAAATTACCATTTAATGTAAAGTCTGCCGAAATACGACGTGATGCAAGAACTGGACGAAGACGTCATTAATTTTGAACATATAACAACTCTAATTAGTGAAGCTAAAATAAATGGGTTACATTATTGCAAATTACGATTAAGGCTACAGTACAAAAATTACTAATGACATAAGATATGAGGCAAAATTACTATTATTACAACAAGCATGGTATCATAGGGGAAAAGTAGAGGAAATAGGTTAATGCATGAAAACGATTATTTACGAGAATTCCATTCAAAATTAGTAATAAGTTAAGATAAGTTGGTGGCCAGCTCAAATACTCACAGTATAAATATAAATAAACAATCTCACTATAGAAGAAAACATCCTATGTACAGCCACGACCTGAAACTATAGAAACATCACAAACCGAGGAGTATTAAAGAATAGAAATAGTATGGTTCTAGAATAAAGGAGGGGTTCAAAATGGGGCGCTTTCTAGCGAAATCGAGAGTTGCATCAAAAATCAACAACTTAAAAGAAATGTTGCACTTTTGGCAGTAATAGATCTACATGTTTTCTTCCTTCTACAACAGAAAAAAATGCAAAACAAAAATTATAATACTTTTAAAACAATAATATTAAATAATGTTAAACATAATACTAAACTGCTACTTCCACAGTTAAAGATGTACATTTATCACATAATAATGGCATCTATGAAACTGTTATATTAACTGCAATATATATAAACATATTATTTCCGTTCTTCAATTACGTGCCATTCGTAAATTTATTTATTGTAAATAAAGATATTCTTACTCTTTTAGTTGACGTTACCTTGTACTTGGGTGCTTTAATTATGGCAAAAAAATATAAGGCATTCTTTTGGTCCCGACATTTACAAAACTCAATGAGAATAAACCAGTTTAAAGTAAGCTTATTTTATAGTTAAGGTGTTAGATTGAATTAGTTATTAAAATTTACACGTTAAAAAAGCATTATTTATAGGTCACAAATTGTTAATTTATATTTAATTTATTTTTGTATAATTAGAACATAGTTATTTGTAAAATATTTTTCATAACGATGTTTGAATCGATTTTTCTGGACTTTGTGAATTGATTGAATGATTTTAATTACGGGCTTTTCTTAACATGTAATATCCATAATGTGCATACAATTTAAATGTAGAATGTAATACAGTGCAGAAAAAAAAATCATTTAACACATCTAACAAATCACCAGTTATAAGAATGTGTATTATTAGATTATTTTAGATAGGGCTTTAAACTCAATCACACAGATGGCGAAAATCCCAGTCAAACGTAAAATTAAATTCCAGACAGGATAAATATCCAAAAGGTGAATATCTTTTTTTTTCTTCAATTTACAAATTGATGCAACTTAAAAATCATTGCCACGTAATTTGATCTTATGCCAACTTTTAAAATTTACATAATGCTAAAATTTTCTGGACTAAACTTTCGTTTTGTTTTGTGTACTATTTTATATTATCATAATTGATTTCACCACTTAGACGACTTCTGTGTTATGTTTTGTAAGTCTACATCACAGGAAACGGTTGGTCACACAGACATGCTCTACGAAACATGATTAAACTTTGTCTCGTATGTAGGCGAAGCTGTGGCATCTGATGAGAAATGAAATCAGTGAAAGGTGTTGGTCCACACAGTCTCTCACTTTGTGTTTAATGTCGATTCATGCGGCAGCGCTACATCGGATATTTTGGATCTCTACAGTCTACTCTAGTTTGTGTAGGTTTTTAAATGTGTAAATATCGATGTGTGTGTGTGGTTGTGTGTGTGTATGTCTATGTGTGTGTGTTTATTTATAATAGTCAGAAACTGACAATGACATCAGCAGTAGTTTAAATTTAACAATTTTGAATTTTGCATGATTATTATTTTTAAAAATGTGTATTCATTGAAAATAATCTAACACCCAATATGAGTCTTATTACGCTATACCTACAACACGTAAGTTCGTGAGATAAATGAAAAGATGTAGTATTTGCGAAAGTAGTGTAATAGCGGGAAAAAAAAGAAACAGAAAATTACAAAAAAAAATAGGGCTGCGGAAATTAACGATTAATTTCTCGATTAATCGTTAAATTTTTTCATCGATTAAAATTATTTTAATCGATAAAAATTCGATTAAAATAAAAGAAAATATGTATAATATTTTATCATTTTTATTAATAAATAATTAATTATTAATAATTAATAATAATTTATATATTTTGTACGTAGAAACTTCTCCCGCGTAATATTATAATTTATTTTATTATTTTATGTGGACCGGCAGACGTCAGCTAAAAAATGGCTGACAGCATCAGCGGAGTTAAATTTAAATATATAACTAGAAAGTTGAGCAAAAATTTTGTTTTTAAGCTAACTGCGGATGGCAAAGTTGAAGATGGTGGAAAAGTTTACTGTGTTCACTGCCATAAACAATTCTCTTTTAAAGGATCAAATACATCGCTGACGTACCACCTTCAGCGCAAACATCCGATCAAGTATCAACACATTGTCATTAAATTTAGTTCAAAATATTCATAATTTTCAATGTCCGTGAGAAATGTTCAGTTTAATGACGTCATACATTTGTATTTCTGGCTTTAATCGAAATTATCGATTAATTAATCGATATTTTTTCAAAAGTTAACGATTAAATTAAAATTAATCGATAACAGCCCTAAAAAAAAACACGACGTTTTTACAACTTCTGATTCGGAAATACACAGTATGAAATTGTACTATTGACTAGTCACAGTTTGAAATTGTACTATTGACTAAACAGTTCGTGAGATTAATTAGAAGATATACATTCTAGTATACTTAGTATTTGGGTAAGTAATTAAATCGCATATCGAGATCCAGATTTATGCAAATCTCGACGATCAACACTGTCTGCTTTGGAAATGCTAAGTTCTAAAATATGTGTGCATGTGTGTCTGTCTGTCTTTGAGGCTTGCGGGCCACATAAAGTCGTCGGTCTATGCCTACATCTATAGAGCAAAGCAAGTCTTACGGGTTAACTGTGTTACATATATTGAACCTGCCCATTAAACTCAATCTGTCACTTCAGGGGAAAATGTCAACTGTTTTCAAGTTGGAAGACAAAGTAGCTACATTTAAAGCCAAACTGGAGTTGTATAGAATGCGAGTGAACCCAGGCATTTGGATGTTTCAAACAATAGCAAGAATTCTAGGATAGACTTAGCATTCATTCTCCAAGTTGGTCCACGATCAAAGTCTTAGCTTTTAAGGGATTTCAAATGCTACTTCGCAATCACTAAAGACACACGCACTGGTAAGGAATAGATCCACGATCTAATTGTCAACGAACCAGGAGAATCTTGCATGTGTGTGCAAGATGAAGATTAAACGCTAGAAATTTCAAATGACGTCAACATTGAAACTACTTTCAAGACAACAACTCTGGTGATGTTTTGAATTTAAGAAATCATGGCGGAATACCCCAAGATTGCCAATATAGCACTTAAATCCCAATTTCCATTTACGACATCCTATCTGTGTGAAGCTGGATATTATTAAATACAAGAAAGAAAATACTGAACACTTTGAGTATCATTGTCTCCTATAACCCCAGATAGAACTTTAGTGTTGCAGAAAAAACACGCTCCAGTTTCTCATATCATTAACTTTCCAGTGTGTCAAATTGTTAAATCAATTTACATTCATTCTTGGTGTTAACTGTATTATATTTTGAAACCAGGTATAAATACAAGTAAATTAAAATAATAAATCAAAACAATCTAAAATACTGGATAATCAACCTCCACTCAACCCCATCAGTGTGCGGCGTTAAAATTATTAAATGATGACCGGTCCGTGCCGATAAAAAGGTTGGGGGCCAATGCACGAACTTGTTCTTAATAGGCTCAGTGTAAACCGGTGGTAGGAGAATGCTAACGATTTATTGACATTGTATCCCAAGTTCTAGGGGTCGAAGTCAAGTGGCGTGCCACTTGGATAAAATATAAGGCGCTCTATTTTGTAGAAAAGTGGGCTAGAGATAGGACGGCTAATTATTCAATTAAAATAACACATAAATTAACTAAATAAATACATTTTATAGTTTCCATATTTTTGAATATTCATGATCTTAAAAAAATATTTTATTTATTTGATTTTATTGTTTTTTTTTGCTTTAACTGTAATTTACATACAATTAAACATTTATAAAATACAAGTGATTAATATTAAGTGCCTTAGCTTTCGCGATATATATTGTAATTGATTGCTTTTTTTATAATGATTTGCTTATTTGTATTGCTAACTCACTTTCCTTAATACAATCCCATATTAAATAAATGAATATCGATGCTTTGTGGTGCGTCACTCACAGGAAATACAGTTCTAATTTACGTCCAATATGATTCTACTGTTTACTACATTTATTGTTTTCTTTCCAATAGATTAAATGTCTTCAATTTTATAATTAAATTATTTTTTTATTTCATGTGTATATTTGTGTTTCTATAATTATGTTAATAACACCATTTGAATCAATCGCATGCTTCTTATATTTCATGGTTTTCTAACTTTTGTAAAAAGAAATTGAACCAACTACAGTATGAAAGTTAACAGCAACTTAGACTGGATAAAATAAACCATTCTAATGAAATACCCAAATTATTTTCAAAGTGTATGAAAACAGTGTTATGTACAATTGCAGATTTTGTTGTCTCACAAAAATCATAATATTACATTCCAATTCTTCATTAATTTTAAATACAATGCCACGTCTAAGACTTTAAAGACGAATTTTGTTATATTTATTAAAAGCAATTTTAATCAAAATTTCATGAAATTCCTTAAAAACAAAAGTTCAAGTCGCATTGAAAATAGACTTTAGTCACTTAGAAAACTATTTTTGTATAACAGTACCGTGGGAAGGAATCATATACATTTCTGCATGTTATAAAAATATACTTTCTTATCTAACAAAATGATTATATTAATATATTATTATCTGCGACGTAAACATGTTGAAAAGTAAATGAAAATTTTATGTCCGCTTAATTTTTTTTGTTTTTTTTTCAATTCCGAAACTATCTTTTTTTTAGAAAGACATTTCAGAAACACATGTCTGCATATTTTAACTATTACTATATCTTTCTTTTCATTACATTGAATACTAATCTAATCAATTTTTTTCTGTTAACATGTGATCATAACAATGAAACCATACTTGTCAGATTACTTTATGATAGTAAGTTATTTATAGAGATATAATAAATTGATTTACTAACATCAACTATTAAGTCGTTATAACTTTAATATAGGAGACCAAAGTAAAATCATCTAATGGACCCTCTTTAAATCTTGGGCAAATGTTTTGGACTACAGCAATGGTCTTCAGTTGATGTGATGACCAGTTCCTGAGATATATGACAGTTGATTTGATTGCGAGTTCCTGACATACTGTGAGTTGCTGTGATGACCAGTTCATTGGATACTTCTCAGGTGATGTGATGACCAATTCCTGAAATACTTCACAGGTGATGTGATGACCAATTCTTGAAATACTTCACAGGTGATCTGATGACCAATTCCTGAGATACTTCACAGTTGCTGTGATGACCTGTTCCTGGGATAATTCACAGTTGTGGTGATGACCAATTCCTGAAATACTTCACAGGTGATCTGATGACCAATTCCTGAGATACTTTGAAACATGCTCATTTTCAAATAGAATATACTGTTTTTAGGGTGGGGAGGGGGGGTTCCACAGCTTTGTGACGTCATATTCGATTATAGGTCTAAGTTTTTGTGACGAAGTGTGACAAGGGGGCAAGAGGGTTAAAATCAGCTAAAATCACGTGAGGTCATTTATGGACGGCCCCTAAAGTAAAGATAGTCTTTATTAGAAAGTAAAAGTTAGGACACAATACATTTTATGATAGAAATAAAGAGAAATGCTTCATTTCTTGAATAAAATTGAAGTTTTATAATTTTCCTCATTGCACAATCTTTCATGCATTAATGTTTTCAGCCATACGATGGTCTATAGCCAAAATTGATTATATAATCATGGTGTATTCTTTATTTATCTTAATTAAATGTGTATTAACTTAATTTTAAATAAACTATTTTAACACCTTACATTGTTTAAGACAATGGTCGAATTAATGATAATATTTTAAGCAGGGTAACTTCTAGCCTCAATATCTTAAAAAAACTTGAATAATTATAAATTAACTGGTCTTGAATTCATTTATTCTTATTTTTTTTACTCGTGGGGTTAGAACATTCCTTGCTTGACCATGACACGTGGGATAGTTTGTATTCTCTAATTTGAAGGCAAAATTTCAAAGCCCAGTATATAAGCGGGTGTTCGAAAATCATACCTGTTTTCTATATTCGATATAACTGCAGAAAGCTCACACGAATTTCTACAGTTATCTCATGTAGGCCTAATGTAGAATAAAAATTACTTCTCAACTGTTTTTCTTCACAGTATGGTTTCATATTCGCTTTGATCACAAAACATTTACTCTCTCGTTCTTTATATTAGAAGATTCGCTTAAAACAATGAGGTTTCCAAATAAAATGTTATTCTTTAGTATTCCATTAATTTCTCTGTGATAAGTCTCTATTAAGCATTTTTAGCACTATACGTATATAAATAATTATTTATTATTTGGGGAATCTTTGATATAAATTAGAAAAGAAAAAGATTTCATTGTGACTAGCAAAGTTCCTGCGTCTGTTCTTGTGTTGAGCTTTTTGTATGCATCTATCAGTTCTTCTATAGCTTTAAAATGAACCTCAAAATGGCTTCATGGTATATTCACTATTTTTATCCTGAATTATGTTAAATGCGTTACTAGTTACTTGTAGAAGAAATTTGATATTCTAAAAAGATATGGACATGGAAAAGAATGCGTAACCACGTTCTAGTGTACTAAAACAGTTAGATAGTTCGTTTCAGTAGGAGTATCATTTAAACAAATGAGGTTAAATGAACTTTGTGAGTGAGATTTGACATTGACACGCAATTTATTGCGTCTCTCTTGTACTCCTGCATACTTTTCAGCCATGAAGAAGTATGAACACACGTTGGAACTCTACAGTCCATTAATTTAAGATCATCATTTATTTAAAGTCATTCCAGAAATGTCGTAAGAACCTCTTGCCTTTTTTGTTTTGTTCTTTATTAATAGTCTATTCTTTGTATCCAATTTCTGATTATTTCCAATCGCAAAAGTCTTTGGTAATGTTGAGCACTTGTTCATGAGTGTCTACTTTTGTGTTTATGTCTGCCAAGTTTTAATTCCATTAGATAAGCAAGTTTATGCATTATTTTTATTTATTCCACAAAATAAAGACATTAACATTAAAATAAGTATGCTTTGAAAGAATAAACCATATAACTACACCAAGGACTTCGTTTCAGTAGTTTACATTCGTTAACATCGATTAAATGTACCAGCACATTATTTTTATGTTCGTACACTACTTCAGTCCGAATATTTTCAGCTCAGTAGCACTAGTGCATGTATTAGAAGTCTTTAGATTAATTAAAGGTATAGGATTTTTGAATTTTTTCATTAGAAATGTCCACATAGTTTAATATAGTTTTTTCCTTTTTTTTTCTTTCTTTTTAAAAAACAAAATATCTTGTTTTTTTCTTTTTTTTGTTAAAATTTATCAAAAAGTTATTTGTTTTTAGAAGCTAATTAACAACCAGGAATTTGCCGCCCCCCCCCTCCCAACAAAGTGCCGTTGGGAGAATTTGATTAGCTTATCTTTCAAATTGATAGGGTTTAGTAAGTGTTGCTTTTACAACAGGAAAAGCTGTCACATTTTAAGAACCAACTAAGTTAATACCACATAAGGCTCTGGTTTTTCAGAAAAGTAGCATTAGTATCAGAAGAATTTAAGACGATTTGGGAGTTGAAACGTTCACATGCTTGATGATAGTTTCTTTATTTCTTTTATTAATTCTTTATTTGGCAGTTATTTTATTTCGATTAAAAGCTCCACTTTATTATGAAATTTTCATTTGTTAGAAACTTTATAAAAGAAAAACTACTAGGAATTAGCCACCCCTGGCAAAGTGCCACCCGGGGCATTCGACCACCCCGCCCCCCCCCTCGCTACGCCACTGGAGGAATTTGAGTTTGAGAAAATTGGGTGGAACCTGCCAACTTCAAAAAATTGTTTGAAATAACCGAGGAAACTTTCCTTGAAATTTTAAATCGTGTCAACCCCCTTATTAAAATTGTGATACGAATTTGAGGCAAGCGATTTCATCTGAATTAAGGCATGTTGTGACTCTTTGTTATCTTTTATCGGGTAAGAAAATGTTATTTATATATGTATAACTTAGTGTCTACTACAAACAAATAAAATATTCAGCCATTTTTCAGTTATAGTTACAGGAGAAAAAAAGTACAAATAAGAAATTTTGATTATAATAAATTAAACAAGTAAATTAAACAGCCCCGTAAAAACAAAGTTTGGTATTCTAAATCCCTTATATATGAGACATTAATAAAAGTATTATGTTCAAACGCGACAAATATTTACAGACTGAAACCGACTGATGTCCCCTGGCTTTAAAACCGGGGGGAAGGGGGGAGGGGGGAGGGGGTTGGTACATCGATAGGTGGTGTGAACGCGTACTCAACTGGCATGTGAAAGACAAACAATAAAAAACTGTGAAATTGAATTACATATGTTACATAGAGATAAACTAAAAATGCATTAATTTAATTACGGTACATTCGATCGATCTGAAATTTTGATACGATGCATTGTATGTGTGTGACACGAGTCTATGTGCAAAATTTCAGCTCGATATCATCACGCGAAGTGTGTCATTTTTTACTTTTGTTTTTCCGCCCGACCGACCGACCGCGAACCCAAGAGGGAGACGGCGGTGAAGTTAATATAAGGGATTTTTTTAAAAAATAGATGAAAAGCCTATGAGAAACCCAATGGCACTATTGAGGAAAGGCACTTCAAATTTTTTCAGTAATTATCTATGAAAGGCAAATGATTTTGCCAGATTGATTAGGTATAAATGTACAATCTATTAATCTATGCAGTACAAAGTACTTCAAATTTCCTATTAAAAATTTAAGGAAGTATTTTTGTAACTTTAAAACAATATGAAGTAATAATTGAAACAATATCTTAATACAGATAAAATCATTGGGCACAAATATTTCAATATTTCAAATATGCTGTTGTAAGATAGCTTACATCTATCTAATAAAATATTGTTTGATCTAAAAAATATTGTGATACAATGAAAATGATCTGCAAATAACATGAAAACTCAAGTATTTGTTTGATATAGATATAGTTGATTTTTTTATGTGATTACTTATTACCATCTTGAAATTAAAGAAAAAGAAAGAAATAGAAAGAAATGAAACGAGTTTCAACTAGGAGTGTGTGTAAAACTTTAATTATTTAAAAATATATTTAAGCACAATATATTTGTATTTTAATTGACATTACAACTACATAACTTGTAATTGAAAAAAAATAATTTAATTTCTCAATTCTCTTCTTCCTCAAAGCTTGTATTAAAACATAATGAATTTTAAATTTAACTTCTTCAACAAGGTCCTCATCAATAATTTTATCTAAATTCCTCTGGAGCATATTTTCCAAAAATGTTATTATCTGAAACTCTCCTTTCATTACCATTTTCATTGTTTAATTTCAATGCTATCGTGTCTAATAGATTGAAACACTTAGAAAGTGGACTAACTTAAATTATTTTTCTTTTATTAACAGCACTAGATTTTAGGAGTGCTATTAGATTTATTTTTAATGTTTTTTAATATGTCAAGATTATCTGAACAATTTTCTTTATTTTGGAAAGAGGCATCTTGCTGCAAAACACCAGTGTTACTAATAATGGATTGTGTTTCATCTTGGCTGTCTTTATGGATTCTAAGTCTAAGCTTCGTTTATCCGTGTGCTAAGTAAAAAAGAAACGCGTGTGCAAAGTTGCACAACGTCAATTTTTTGTGCAATCTTTCACAAAATTTGCTGTGCAGTGATTCTAAACTCCTACATGGCGTCGGTCAATATCTGAGCAGCCACGCTGCTTAAAGGAACATTGATGCCATGGTTCTAACACTTCGCTTACATATCACTTGCAAACCAAACATCCACCACAGTATCAGAAACTTCAGCTATGACAATCTAAAGCTATGTGAACGATTGTTCAGCTCGACTGGTTATATTGTCAATAAGACCCGATCATCACTTGAACCAACTAATGTCAATACATTTGTCTGTTTGCGTTGTTGGTTAAAAGATGTCATATAAAGATGACATTCCAGGATTATTTCGATTTTCGAAAAGTATTTTAATAAATTTTACTTAGGACACCATAACTTTTATTAATTTTTTAATTTTTGGGTTTAATCGAAATTAACGATGAATTACTCGTTAATATTCACGATTAAAATTAAATTAATCGCTAACAGCCCTATTATTATGTATTGTTTTTTATAATATCATTCTATAATTATAAATGTGGCAAAGTGCCCCAAAGTTGTTTGAAGTGTGCGTAAAGGTGACACTTAATGGCCGGGAGTGGTCGACAAATAAAGACTGCGGAACATTGTAGACCACCACGACTGCCCCAGAGCATTTGGTAAACCATTGTATTGACTGGACAAGCTTTGCGCCCCATCCGACCCCATTGTCCTTTGACACATCTCAACGATGTCCTTGATGTGATTTTCTGAATTTCTTGGAGTCAGCGAAGCTGCTGTAAAGAACCACCGCAAAAATGAACATTGCAAACGAACCTAAATGTGGAAGAAAATCAGTAGACCCGAGCCTAATGCTTTGTATAGGTCTTCCCAGAAGACTCCCTCAGCTATCTGGTCCCCAAGGGGACATAATAGCTGAGAGACCCCACAGAAAGCGGTCGCTTTTTGGCTGCCACCTGGGTATCCAAGGGTACGGAAGTTGATAGATTCGAATGAGGCGATAAACAACCCAATCTATGCGTCAAACAAAAAGCAAAAATGCTCATTTGTTTCCCATTATTTTTTCTCAAAGCCAGTATGAATGCAATTGGAGGAAAGTATCAGAAGTCTTCTGGCTTATACAAATCAGTCCTAATCTGTCTCAGTAAAGCCATAGGCGTAACAACGACTTGGCATCAGGGCATTTGCCAAGGGCGCTGAGGGCTAATCCTTCAATAATCAATTCATTATGTGTAATTTAGTATTTTCCCTATTTCTCAAAGGTGCCAAAAATGAATTAGCCAAGGGCGCGGAAAACCCAGTTACGCTTCTGAGTAAAGCCCCTTTTCATTCAGCCCAATCACTAAAATCAAAGTTGATACCATCGAAATTGAAAATCAAGAAATCTTTAAAAGTCTTATGCAAACTATTTTATTGTATCTGAAAGTCTTAATTGACACAATAAATAAAACATCTTCGTTGAAAACGCCGTCGTCACTCTTTACTATCAATTCACAGGTTTAGCTGATCTTCTCTAAGCTGGCAATGCTTGTCCTTAAGTGTGAAATATATTGAATACAAAAGGAAAAAATGCAAAGGCTAAAGAGAATGTCATAATCAAAAGGCTTAAAAAACAAGATAATAATTTTATAAACATGTAGACCTAGGTAAACTAAATTTATATAGAACCATGTCCAAATGCTTTAAGTTAAATCCCATGAAATGTGTTAGAATTCTGCCATACAGGGCCAGTTGAAAGTTTGAAAAGGAGACCTGGCAACAAAAAACACTAAATAACTTAAAAAATGACATAAGCCGTATATGCTAATATTAAATATTGATATCATTATATGTATATTGTTTACCTTACCACATATGAAAAACTAAAGAGTTCACTTTACTTAAGAGTCGCATTTGAATAAGAACGTCATTGTTCCACACGTCCTCTAACAGCACTGTTCTTACTTTTATTGATGTGCAATATTTCTTCTTCAAGATTCCTTTATCTCAAAACTTACCCCAGCTAGATGAAATAAAAGGAACACCTTTTATCCAACATAGCTACAGGGAGGATTTCGGGTTTTAGATTCTCCTTCTCTAGAAATACATTTGCACTGCATGACCACCAGATGACAACCTACGCGAATTGGGGGAAAAGAAAGTGTGCATTAAACAATATAAACATCTTTATTCATTTTACTTATACAACGGTCAGTATGTCTTGGTGCTAAAAATTAGTATCGATTAAACAGATAACCAAGGTTACCTGAGTTTAGATATGACCATATTAAGATTCGCAGCATTCCCATCATTTCCATTTGATAAGGCCGGTATCGTTCAGATACATCCGAGAGTTTGCTCTGTTTACGTGTCTCCGAGGCCAGCCAGCACTTCCATTCATCAGCTTCTTATCAAAGTGCAAGGACACGCATTGGTTAAACGTTGCACTTGTTGAAATCCGCTCAATCAGTCTCTTTCATCCCACTCACAGATAAATAGCTAGACATGATCGTGGTGGCTGTCAAGGCCTGGTTGACAAGAGAAAGCAATTAATGTTTCGTCAAATCTTCCCTAGGTTATATTGTAATTAGATATTACTATTACAGCTTAAGAGTTACAATTTGTATATTGCAGTTATGCTTAATTATTTGCAAATGTTAATGTTTTAGCTGTTAGTTAATCTAGGGTGTATCATTTGTTCATTTTAGCTAGTAAATTTGGAGTATGGTTGAAGTACAGTTGACGTTTAGTATCAGTATATTAGGAATAACCGTTTGGGTTAAATCAGTAAGGATCAAGAAGATTCAGCAGAAAAGATTTTTGTTAAGGTCAGTGTCGGCAGAAAGTCACAGCTAACTTACAGATCACCGGACTGTTGAGCAAACAGAGTATAATCAAAGACTTCACGTAGAAATCAGCACTGGCTTGACAGCGTAGCTGGTTGAGACGAAGCGGTGTTCGTGTCGTTTCACAGGAACCACGGTGTGCGGAGATCAACCTAAATGAGAATTACCTGTTAAAAAGGAATCAGGGTTAACTTTACTTAATAGTATCTGTATTCCTGTGTTAAGATTGGTTTTGTACTAGTTGGAGTTATATTTCTATGTGTATGCATCTGTATTTTATGCTAATAATTATTATTGTATTGCGTGACTCGTGAGACAGAGGTGTTTTGTAGTTATTTATAAGTCGAGTTATAGTTTTATATATTTATATTTTAAATACTGGGAGCTCAATTGGAAGAGAAACACTGAGAAAAGCTGCATTTCTATTTGCATTTTTAAAAATTTTATAGATTCTTTTAAAGCAGTAATTCTACTTCTAAAGAAAAAGAATTGTGTTAGTCTAACATTTTCTTTTCTCGCTCTAATTTTAACATTTTACAGTACATTTTTCACTTCTAAAATTGTAAAGTATTTAATTCTGAACTAATAACTTATGTCAAAAATATTTGTCTTTCGGATTTAATTTAATTATTATTTTCCGCGTTTAAATAACTGATTTAGAACTGCCCTGTGCTTAGAAAGTTATTGACCTTTGTATTTGTCTCATTTAGCCTGTCTCATTTAGCCTGTCTCACTTAGCCTGTATCATTTAGACTGTCTCACTTAGACTGTCTCACTTAGACTGTCTCACTTAGACTGTCTCACTTAGACTGTCTCACTTAGACTGTCTCACTTAGACTGTCTCACTTAGCCTGTCTCCATCACGTTAGCAATTGGAGTGGCTCCCCTCTCTTAGAGAAAAGCATTTCCCACAGTCAGTTATCAAGTTTTCATCAAGAGGTACAATTAACCGAAAATAGTCAAAATCTCCACCACTTACAGTAAAGTCAAGTGTCTTCTTCGATGTGGAAAAAAAATACAGTAGTAAGTATACTTAAACTAATACTACTAATGACTATTGTAATTAATGCAAACTACGGGGAGGGAATCCCTTTGTAATAAATGAAAATACGCTGCGTGTGTTTCAATTAATCTCCAAGTAGTCAGGCATATTTAAAGATAATGCATTACACTTTAAAATTAACAAGCGTTAAAGAAAGACAAGATCTACACGGCAGATTCATTATTGAGGACGATACGACATAATTTGTACTTACCCAAGGAATGCGTCTCATCTTTAAAAAATTGGTTCGTCGATGAGTGTTCCAAATGACAAAGAGTAATCGGAAATCTTCGGTAAAATGTTTAGGTCTAAAATTGATTTTTTTAAAATAGAAAATATCGCAAAGACCGACACATATCGAAACACGCAACGCTATATACTATAATACGACTAGAGTTCCATTCATAAAAAAAGCTTAAAAGGAACTCCAAAAGCACATGTGTTTATCTTCTCATTTATGTAGAGCACATCGTGTTCATAAAAAATTTAAGCACATGTTTAAAATAACTAACATGTGTGTTTTCATTTATGGCGATCGTTTGCTATCTCGAGCATTTTTGGCAACCCCATAGGCCAAGGGTCGGCAATCTTTTGAGACGGAAGAGTTAAAATTTACGATTAACAAAATTCCCCAGTTTTTAAAGAGTCACTAACATGAGTTTTGAATATGAAATGATATAAATTTTTTTTATTATTTATACTTGGAATAGGAGAGCCGCATCTTGACATCGAAAGAGCCACATGCGGCTATTGAGCCGCGGGTTGCCGACCCTTGTCCTAGGGCGGCGAGATAACTGGTTTTTTGCTGTACTGATAAAGATCCATAACTCATTTAAAAAAGTACAGTATATGCTGACATACACATCAATTACCCACCCCCTAGTAATGTTTTATCCTTCATTTTCACAACGATATCCACAGAAATTGAATCACATGTGTGTCATATGATTCTTTGATACCTTTCCGCTATTGTTTCATACGCACTTTATGACAAAAAACTGGTTTTGATGATAGTGGCATGAGTGACAGGATTAAAGGTCAAGAAACGAGTTTTTTACTGTACTGATAAAGATCCATTATTCATGAATAAAATTACAGTATATGCTGACTTACACATCAATTACCTACCCCAGAATAATGTTTTATCCTTAAGTTTCACAACGATTTCCACAGAAACTGAATCATATGTGTGTGATATGATTCTTCGATACTTTCCTCCGACTGTCTCATATTCACTTTGTGACAATAAACTTGTGTTGATGATAGTGGCATTATTGACAGGATCGATGGTCAGGAAACGAGGCTCAACACTTTCTCTTGAACTGTTATTCTGAAAGTGGAGCCATCTGGCACGGAAATTGTAAACAAAAAAATGTTCATAAAAACAATAAACACAAACATGCGTCTAACTTTCAATATACATACACTTTTGAAGACAATTTCCATAAAAGGTGTATGTATTTAAATTTATTGGAAACTGCTAATTCATAAAAAAATCTTTAATTATGACATGAAATATACAATTCAAATGAAATAAAACAAAATCAACATTGATACATTTAACAATTTCAATAAATAATAGATCAAAAAATCTTACTTATAAGAGAGGGTCTGTGATTCATCTGTTGTGGCGATAACGGTAAGGTCTATGACATCACCATGATCTATGCTCTGCTCTAGGGCAGGTTGTTGCTCTATTGTTATGGGCACTGTATTATTATTATTATTTTTTAATTTATTTCATGTACCTTTTGCTGCCAAATTATCTTAGTTTATTTAAATTTTTAAAAAAGTCTATTTGATATTAGAATTAATTCTTTGTTGAAATAATTTGTATACACAAAAATGTTATTGGCCATTTTAAATAAATTTAGTTAAAAAACGTACATAGAACATTAAGACATCCATCTCCCCATACTGTTCCTTGACTATTAGTGACTGAACACTGGACACACAATATATCTCGGGCCTTGGTCACCGACTTGACAGTCAGTTTCTTGTTTTCAATGACATATTTTCTTCGATCTGAAATATAATCATAAATTCTATTTATTACAAATGTCGGTATTGAGGCAGTAAAAAACCAAAGTCCTTAAATTAATGGTTTATAAAAGATATGTAATCAGCAGATTAACTCACCAAACTCATGCTACTAATAGACACATCAACATTACCCGTGTGTAGACCAGTAGCTTCACCATTGATGTACCAGGTTGGTGCTGATGGGGCTTGTTCATTAGATGCAGATCTGGCATCACAGTTAAATACAACATCTTTTCCCTCAGTTACTGTCTGATCCCATGGCCCGTCAACAAATATAGGGTCAGCTACATTTAGTAGAGTGACAAAAACAACAAACAATGAAATAAAGTTTTTAGTGAAAATGTTTTTTGAAGTTCATTTAATTAATTAATAGCTAGAGCTAGGGACTATTTTCCCCAAATTTTTTGTCAGCTATGGAAGAAATATGATCTTTGTTATTAGTAATTTAAATATGCGGTTTGGCAAAGGAGCCAAAAATGTCTAATATGTTGCGACTATTAAATACCGTAATGAAGGTTGGATTTGAGACACCAGGAGTGTGTTTGAGATAACTATTTAAAGTTATTTTCAAAACATAGCTTTTCTTCGTTGAAAGTAAACTCCAACAAATATTTTATAGTATTAATATAATAATTTTAGAAGCATGCAATTTACAATAGACTAATAATTTTGCCGTGTAAACCTCATTCTAAAAAGACAGCTAAAGACAATATACTAACGGATAGATAATACAAATATGCACTGCAGGAGGATGAAGACAGGGTGTGAATTTCTACAAATCTGAAGTTCTATGTTGATTGCACAGACAACAGGTCAGGTGTAAAAATCACAGTGAGGTTGTTGCTCTTATTAACAGTGTACGTCATGTTGAGCAACAAATGTGTGTGTTCTCCAGAGCACAGCGTAGCATGTTTATATTACTTGTTATGCGTGTGTTTTGTGACATCTTAAATGATGCATTATTTTATGGATATTCTTCTTGTGTTACAGCCATGTAGAATTAGTGTGTTAAAACATTGTAAAATATAATTACTTACATGTATTTTATGATTGTAAACAGTAAACTGAATTTAATTCTTATAACGTTATTATAAGTTTATTTTGTGTAATAAACTAGAATGCAAAATAAACGATACAGCAAAGTTTTCACTACAATTTAATGTTTAACTTATCCTATTGCAGAGTTTCTAAAATGTATGAAATTTGTTAAATTTTGTTAACTGAAAAAATACTTGCCTCCGATATTGAACTTATCTTTACGAAAATATACAAAATAGATATTTTTGTGTGTTGTCAAGAATATCAAAATTCAATACATTGTTGTCAGGATATGTAGGAAATTTTGCAATGTATACGTGTTTAACAAATAAATCTAATAATAAGATTATCTTTAACTTAAAGTAAAATAATATTATATCAAAATGTTAAGATTGACAATTGTGTTACGTGGATTATAAGCTTTAAGTCTTATTAGTCTGAAATATATGCAATATTAATATAAAAACATTATGTTATTGTGTGTAAACTGTCTGGTCAATGAGATTTGTTTAAGTTGGTTTTGGTTAAGGTCAATTATAATGAAGCAATACAAATCTACTTATAATCAAGACAAACTAATGGAAATATATTTTTAATTATTATGCCAATACTTTATAAGTGAATCATAATCCTTTATTTACGTTATAAAATAAACAATAAGTTATGGATTAATATTCTAGAGTAAATATTCTGGGGGCCAATGGCGCCCACGTTTTTCAAAAGCCCAAGTAACTTACGTGAATGTTATTGCGTGCGTTCGAATTAGTGCGTTCGTTAACCAAAAATTGGTATGTGAATGAGTTCAATAAAAAGAATGAATAATTAAAGTTTAGTAATCTTATCTTATCTTATCTGTTTACAGACGCTCCTTCTATACAGAAGATTATTGCGTCCTACGCTTATCTATGGTTTGTGTTTAGTCCTGCATTTTTATTAGAGATTTAAATGTTTGATAAAGTGTTGGTTTTCCTGGATTCTTCAGGCAACCCATTCCACGCCCGAATTCCGGACGGGAAGAAGGAAAATTTGTATGTGTTTGTTCTTGCATACGGAATAAGAAAGGTGTTTTTATCCTTATGTCTATCTGAGGGTTGTATTAAGTTATCTTTGTGTTATATTTCTAAATTAGAATTAATTGCTTTATGTATGATTACTACTTTGCTCTTGGTTCTTCTATCCTCTAGTGTTTCAAGGTTTAATGATTTAACTAATGGTGTTATTCTTGTCAGTTTTGAATATTCTCCAGTAATGAATCTGGCAGCTCTTGTTTGAATTTGTTCTAGTTTATCAATGTTTTCTTTGGTGGATGGGCCCCATACAGAAGATGCATATTCTAGTACAGGTCTCACCAAAGTGAGGTAGCATTTTAGTTTTATATCTCTATTACATTTGTTAAAGTTTCTTTTTAAAAAGCCTAAGGTTTTGTTTGATTTTTTAATAACTTCATTGACATGGGGATTCCATGATAGTTTCTCATTTATTAAGACTCCTAAGTATTTTGCATCTTTAGTTTGGGTCAGTTCTTTTCCATGAATTTAATATTTTGAATTTATTTGTTTCTTTTCTTTGTTACTCTTAACAGTTGACACTTTTCTGGGTGGAAAGAGATACTCCAGTTAGTTTGCCCATTTTATCAATTCATCTAAGTCTTTTTGTAAAATTTTGCTATCTTGTTCTGATTTAATTGTTCTATAGATTATACAATCATCAGCAAATAACCTAACTTTTGTTCCTGTTGAGATGTTATTGGGTAAATCATTTATATAAATTAATTTTTTTTTAAAACCGTAAAAAACCAAGTTTTTCACTATAAATCCTTTATGTACGAGACGTAACTAAAAGAATATTCTTTATAATACGCAGCGCCAGACCATCCAGAAATACAAAATTGCAGATGTGTCGTAAAACATGTTTAATATAATGCGCACCGATCAGGAATATGTTTATAAAAAGAGTTGACAATAAAATACGCACCTTATTGCGCGACAGAAAGGTTGTTCAATATAATACGCACCGCGACGCTCTATCTCAAAAAATAGCATGATACATAGGAATAAATAAAATAATCTAAAAAATCAATAATTTAATTACGGTACATGCGATCGATCTGCAATTGTGATACATTGTTTTTATTATCGGTACAAAACTGCCTGCAAAATTTCAGCTCGCTAGCTTACGAGCAAGTGGGTTAAAAATCGATCAAACGTTTTGGCGACAAGCAAGGGCGGGCGGCCGCAAGGGCGGGCGGCCGCAAGGGCGGGCGGCCGCAGAGACCACAAATTAATATAAAGGATTTAAAAAGAGTAAGGGATCTAGCACAGTTCCTTGTGGAACTCCTGAGTTAACCGTTTGTTTGTGCAGATTTAGATATATTAATTATTATAGTTTGCTCCCTGCCCAAAAGTAAGTCTTGGATCTAGTGATGTAAGGGACCTGAGATTCCAATGTAGTTAAGTTTTTTAAGTAAAATAAGGTGGTGAGCTTTGTCAAATGCTTTTGAGAAGTCTAGTAATATTGTGTCTATTTAATCATTATTGTCTAGCCCTTTGATAGTTCATCTATTAAACCTATTAATTGTGTTTCACATGATCTGTTTTTTCTAAAGCCGTGTTGATCTGAGCTTAGGGCATTATATTTGTCTAGGTGGCTAACTATTCTACTATATATTATGTGTTCTAGTAATTTACAGGTGATAACAGTAAGTGATACAGGTCTGTAATTACCAGGGTCTGATTTATCACCTTTCTTAAAGAGTGGAGTTACGTTAGCTAATTTCCAATCCTGGGGCAATTTACCCTGGTTTAGAGAGGCTTGAAAAAGAACTACAAGGATTGGGGACAGTTCATTGCTTAGTTCTTTTAATAACTTGCAGCAAATCATCTGGGCCAGTGGCTTTGTTTATTTTTATGTTTTTTTAGGAGTGAATGTATACCTATCTCGTCTACAGGTATGTTACATATTTCTTCCATTTTATTTAAATTTATTAAACTTCCTTGTCGCCTGAGGCAGAGAATGATGATGCAAAATATGTGTTAAGGATATTAGCTTTAGTCTCATTATCATTATACGTTTTATCATTTGATCCTTTTAGTGTGGCTATTCCTGTAGGTTCCATTTTTTTAGATGTGATAAAGGACCATAAGTTTTTATTGTTATCTTTAGAAATTAAATTGTTTATATATTCAATTTGGAGGTTTCGACTAAGTTTTTGTGTCAAGTGTTTAATCTTTAAGTACTTTTTGTGTATACTTTTTGAATTGGTAGCCTTAAATTTCTTACATAAGTTCTCTTTTTGTTGGCATAGCTTTTTAAATTTAAAATTGAATCAACATTTGTTAATTTTATTTGATGTTAATTTTTTTGGAACATTCTCATCCATAAAAGTTTTTAGATTTGTTTTTATATCTTTCCAAATTTCTTCCACTGGGCTATTTGCATTAAATTTACTTAGGAAATTTTGTTGGAAGTTAGCTGCTGATTGGTGTAGTTTTATGGAATTACATTTATTCCAAAGATATATTATTCTTCTAGGTATCTTATTAATTTTAGTTTTTCATTGTATTGGTGACCCTAATAATATCATGGTCGGACGGTCCAGGAATTATTTTATAGTCTAACACTAGTACTGGTCTATTTGTTAGGAATAAATCTAATGTTTTATTTTTCATTAGAATGATTTATTTTTCAAAAAATGTCTATATATATCCCTTTTCCAAAATTAAAATATAGGCTCAAACAATGACGTCATATAATATTTTACTGCGAGAAACACCACACGCTCTGTTAATTTTGAAACCAAAATGATTATGATTTTACGTCTATATTTTCAATTTACAAGAAAATAAGAGTGATGTCCCTTAGCGTAACAGAATGCGTCTGGGGTTTTAATATATTGATTTTTTTTTAAATCAATGCATCATTTTTAAAAAAATTTTAAAAAAAAACTATTTCATGTAATTTTTAAACTAACTTTTCAATTTTATCTTTTCAGGCAGAAAAAAAAATCACTTTCACAAAGTCATCCGAAGTCCCTGTTCTATTTTTAACATAATTAAAACAAGATACAGGGAGAAAAAAGACACTGATGCTAAGTTAGCAAGAAATAACAATTACTCACATGTTACATTCAAGAACACAGATCGAGGAGTAACACTGCCTGCACTATTCTCAGCCCAACAAAAGTAATTTTTTTCATCTTGTTCTGTTAAAGCGGATATGGTCAGCATCCGACCATCATTTGATATCCTGTATTTTGAATTCCCTGTGATTGCCTCGCCATCATCCGATGACCACTTAATTCTTGGTAGATGTGGAGCTTGGGGGTCACTAAAATTGTTTTTAAGAATTTGTAATCAAATTTAGATTATTATAAAAAAATATATGACTTGCAATATGGTTGCAATGCAATAAAAATGAACAAAAACATTATAAAAAGATGAGGCCCAGCTGCATTGAGGAATGTAGAATCTCGCATAAAAAAGCAGAAAATAAGTTTTTAGTCACAAGCTAAGCAGTCACACAGGGGGACGCAGAACTCAGAAGTTTTATTGATAATTATTGTGATCGATTGTGGGATTTAATGGGAGATATAAAATTTGATGAACTAACACAAAAGTTCTGAGTCCCCCTGTGTGACTACTTAGTTTGTGACTAACAAAATATTTTCTGCTTTTTCATGCGAGATTCTACATTCCTCACTGCAGCTGGGCCTCATCTTTTTAAAAAAGTTTTTTTTTCTTTTTTTTTCTACTTTTACGCGTTAACAAAAGATTTGTAAAACTTAATTTCATTCATGAAAATTTAAACTCTTTAAACAACCCGGTAAAAACAAATTTTTGACCATAAATCCCTTATAAATGAGACATAACTAAAAATTATTTATCATGCTTAAACGTGACAAACATTTACAGACTGAGATTGCCTTAAATACCTTTTGTTGTAAAACGGATGGGGCAGGGAAAAATATTGGTCACGGATGGCTGAACTACATATACGTAAACTACGTAAAATGTCAACAAAAGCTGTCCTCTACATATAGAGATAAACTAAAAATGAATTATTTTAATTACGGTACATTCGATCGATCTGAAAATTTAAAAGCTTAATCCTCCCACAAGCCAAACCTACTGTGAAAATTTACTCTTTCTAGCAAGTCAGAAAATGTGTCAACGAGCGTTTTGATGACGACTGATCCGGAAGCTTTGAATTTGAATCCGGAATCCTGCACGTGTTAATAGGATAGGGCCCTCAAAAAATAAACTTCTTGATAGTATTCAAAACTTGTATTGTACAGTATATAGGCGAGTATTTTAGTATACCCACTGAGAAAGAACACTTTTAAAAAAAAATTTCTACTGAATGCTTTTGTAGGTGTAACCATTAAATACCAGTAAAATCAAATCACTTTAACGCAAGCAGCTGAACATGCCGGAAAGCGTTACTAGAGTCATAGCTATGCTTCAAAGAGAGCTAAGTGGAAGATACCTCTATACTACTATTAAGCAGTTTGCCAAATCTTTTTTTTCAAAACATTTAACTTGTCTTTTAATTCAACGTACGTTTAAATTTCACATTGGAAATCTCATAATAGTACCTTTTGTCTAATCAAATCAAGTTTTTATATGTCTTTCCCTTTTTAAAGTTATGTTCTGTGGCATGGTTGGATTCAACTCAAATACTCTGACAAGTAAAACATGAGGCAAACTAAGCATTTGGTTATTTTCATAATTGCAAAACAGTTATAAAATGTACAACGAAAGTCAACTTACTATCCAGAAAATACACATTCCAGGATTGCCTGACCGTATAACTTGGCTTGTACACCAGAGTTAGTATATTGGACTTGTGGTTTTACAGGGGTTGGATCTGTTCACAAGTGTTATGAAAATTGTATCATTAAACAGTATCGATTTCCTTTTATTATTCTTAGAAAGCATATCAGGGACACTAATACTTTAAATAATGTGAGTCACGAAAGTATTTCATAAACACATGAATTAAACAGAGGGGAAAATACCCCTCAATTCAATATCATTTAATTAAAATAAGTTTTAAAAAACACCATAAGTGGAAAGAATCAAAGATGTTTAAGCAACTATATTCAAAACTAATTTGATGTTAAAATACTAATTTTAAAAACTTAATTTTTTTTTAAAATTTAAGTTAAATTGTTATCATTAAATTTCAGTACTTTTACATTCAAGTATAAAAACTCACTAGTAATCTCTTTAATCGTTAGATTGATGGTCCTTCCAAAACGTGATACCCTATCTATTAAACTTGAAATGCCACAAATATAAGTAAAGCCTGTTGTCTGATCTGATTTTTTGACATAAGTAAAGTGAAGGTTTCCTGTTGAAAAATATATAATAAGACTCAAACCGCAACCCATTTTTGATATATTTGGATCTCGTCATGTGTTTTTCAGCTTCAGTTTTGTTAGTCATGCTTGATAAAACCTTTTCTAAATACATATCTATTGTAGGAGACTAAACTAATAATTAGCTATAGAATAGACTTCAACAAAAAAAATAATTTAAATGCAAACTTTTAAAAAAAGTATTACCTTGTTTATGTTAATGATTTTTTTTAAATTGTTGATATACATAATATTGGACTTTAAATTTTAAAAAATATATTTCTATCATATTTGTTTTACAAATAAATAATGAAAATGTTCAGCTGAAGAAGTACTTAATACTATGGCAATGTAATTTTATTACATGTATTAAAAATTAAAATGATCTAAAGCCTACTAATTGCTTAAAATAATCAATTTATAAAGTATGGATGGGGGTTTAATTGGAAATAAAAAGTATCCATTAAAAATCTATAATTTCTTTCAGCCGAGTCAAAGTTCAATCATTGAATTTCAACGGAAGAAAAAAAAGCAATTCAAGACTGATACAAAATCAGGATAAATCAGGATGAATTTTGAGTCATAGATATTTATAAAATTAGTTACTAAAATCACATATCTGAAATGTAAAGGTGCACACAAAAAAACTACATAAAATTATTCATATTAGGAGTAACCAGATCTGTACCTACCTAAACGATCAACGTATAACCGACCACCGTCAGTATCAAGCTGTTTGCTGGTCTCATGATCTGTGTACCAGTTAAAAACTATGT
The DNA here is from genome assembly GCA_944989445.1 of Ampullaceana balthica. Lineage (NCBI taxonomy): Eukaryota > Metazoa > Mollusca > Gastropoda > Lymnaeidae > Ampullaceana > Ampullaceana balthica. Next base: position 181,552 of record CALYLW010000777.1, on the reverse strand, counting down.
CACTTCCAACAACTTCACCTTTATTGGCACATTCCAAGTTCACATATGAATACTCATCCACAGACTTAGACGATGGAGTTACGTCTGTGAAGGGACCCACACCTATCAAAGATATTTGTACTTACTTCAATTACGAGTACAGGCTAACAACAATCCTATCCAATTATAAAGGTTACTGAATAAACTAAGTGAAATTGCGTTTAAATATCTTTTATAAGGTAAAAGATAAGAATTGTATTTTTTTGTTATTTATTTTGTTAGCAAAGTGTGTATTAATAATAGCAATAAAAAAACTGGACTTTTTTTCATTGTTTAAAAATTCAAAATGTGAAAAAAATGTAAATAAAATTTAACAAGGAATGAAGCACGACAAAATAATATTTTTATAACCTGCGTTAAATAAATAGCTACTACAACGATTTTTCTCTGAAATTCAGCACTAAAATTTTACATCACGTCACGTGACCTGTCACGCTAACCGTTTCCCTTTATTGGTAAAAAGATCCCAAAAGGCCAAACTTATTAAAACACAAGTTGATATTTTTAACATTTGTCACAGGAAAGGGAATTCAATATTTAACCCAGTAAAGTTTTTTTTTAATGCATATACAATAATAAAAAAGAAAATTAAAGCATACTAGATAGAGATCGACCCAGCGGCGTAGTGTGGGTATGTGACCCCCGGGGCAGAACCCAATTTTGCCGCCCCCGCACATCAAAAAATTTCTAAATGCTTTAAAGTAAAGATAGTCTTTATTAGAACGTAATAATAAGTTCACAATACATTTTTATGTTAGAAATAAAAAGAAATGCATCATTTCTTAAATAAAATTAAAGTTTATGTTTTTTCTCATGGCACAGGATGCCGTCAAAAAATGACGTCGCGTGATTTTGGCCGACTTTTCACCCTCCTCCCCACATCGTCACACTTCGCCACAAAAACTCAGACCCCCCTAAATTATGACGACAAAAAGCTTTATTCCTCCCCCCCCACCCCATAAAAGCCGTATTTTCTATTTGAAAATGAGCATTTTTCACATCACTTTTTTTGTTATTTAAGCGTGTATTAATGTAGGCTTCACTCTAACATGTGTAAAGCCATTTAACTGTCTTTAAATAAATTGTAAGAAATCAAATATTCAAATAAATTTTTTATTTAAAGTTGCGCATTTTGATGTGACGTCACATTTCTTAACCACCCCTCCCCCTCGTCACACATCGTCACAAATGTGTGACCCCCTTCCCCTTACCTTATGTGCGTGAAGTCATTTATGGACGGCTCTCAATCTGTCAGGTAACAATGTTTTCAGCCATATCATGCTCAATAGCCAAAATAAATATATATTAGATAATCTTGGTGTATTCGTTATTGGTCTTGATTAATTTTTTTAAATTAACTTAACTTTAAAGAAACTATTTTAACACCTTGCATTACTTAAGACAATGTTCCAGTTAAAGCTATTGTTTTAGACAGGGTAACATCTAGCCTCGATATTTTAAAAAAACTTGAATAAATTAACTTGTCTTGAATTAATTAACTTGTCTTGAATTGTGATATACTCTATTGTGTATACTCTAATTTGAAGGTAAAATTTCAAAGTCCAGTATATTAGCTGGTGTACGAAAATCTGTTTTCTAAATTCGTTATAACTGCCGAAACTCACACGAATTTCTACAGTAATCTCGTGTTATGAAGAATACAACTTTCTTTTCAACTGTTTTACTTCACAGCATGGATCCTATTCGCTTCGATCACCAAATAGTTGCTCTCCCATTCTTTGATTAGAAGATTCGATTAAAAGAATGAGGTCTCCACATAAAAATTTATTAAATGTCAAAGCATCCTTTAAGTATTCCATTAGTTTTTCTGTGATAAGCCTCTGCTAAATAAATTTTAACACTATACATTTGTAAATAATTTCGGGCATCTTTGACAAAAATTAGAAAATAAAAATATTTCATTGTGTCTATCAAATTTCCTGCGTCTGTTCGTGCGTTGAGCTTTTTGTATGCATCTATCAGTTCTTCAATAGCTTTAAAAAATAACCTCAAAATGGCTTCATGGTATATTTACTATTTTGTATTCTAAAGTCTGTTTCAAGCCTTGGTTGTAGAACAATTAGAATGGCCTATTCCAAACGATGTATGGACATTGAAAAGAATTGCCATTTAATTTATTTCGTATTTCTTCAACTCCTGTATACTTTCTAGCCTTGAAGATGTATTAACACCCGATCGGGCTCCTGCATTCCATTATTTTAAGATCATTATCTATTTAAATCATTTGAGAAATGTCGCCCGAACCTCTTGTCACTTTGTTTTGTTCTTTATTAATAGTTTATTATTTTTATCCAATTTATTATTCTTTCCAATTGCAAAAAATTGGTTATATTAAACACTTGTTCGTGAGTGGCTACTTTTGTATTTATGTGTGCCAAGTTTTAATTCCATTAGATAAGCAATGTTGTTCATTATTTCTTTTTATTCCACAAAATAAAGACATTAAAATAAGTATGCTTTGAAAGAATAAACCATATAAGAACGCCAAAAATTTTGTTCCAGCATTTTACCGACGTTAAAATCGATTAAATGTACTTGCACATTATTGTCATGTTCGTACACTACTTCAGTCCCTATGTTTTTCAGCTCAGTAGCATTAGTTTTAGAAGTTTTTAGATTAATAAAAGAATAGGAGTTTGAAATTTTGGCATTAGAAACGTCCACATATTTTTCTATAGTTTCTTCCCTTAAAAAATGTTATTTTTGCTTATCTTTTATATAATTAAACTTTATCATAACGTTTTATTTATTTTATAAACTAATTAACAAACAGGAATTTGCTGCCCCCTCCCCCAATCCAAACAATGTACCGCTAGGAGAATTCGATTCATTCATGTTTCAAATCGATAGAGTACAACCAGGCTCAAGTTTTACAGAACAGTAGCATTATTATCAGAAGAATTTAAGAAGTTTTGGCAGTTGAAACGTTCACATGCTTTATGATAGTTCCATTATTTCTTTTATTAATTTCTTATTTGGCTTTTCTTTTATTTTGATTAAAAGCTCTACTTTATTATAATTTTTTGGGGGTTAAATCTATAACAAAAAAAAACTACTAGGAATTTGCCGACCCTGGCAAAGTGCCGCCCGGGGCTATCGCCCCCCCCCTGCCATCCTCCCTTCGCTACGCCACTGGATAGACCTTTTGGAATCTCAGAGCTTACTGACTGCCTCAACACACATACTTACCGATCTGATACACTGTTACTGTTTGGGAAAAGCTGGAAGCCATGATTCTAACACCATCCTGGGAGGCGAAGACAGTGCTGGCCAAACACATGTAAACACCCTCTTCTCTCTTGGTGAATGCAGTGAAGGTCAGGTCACCAGTTGTTGGGTCATAGTTCACATACTCGTTGGGGACAATGGGTGATTGACCTTTTAGCCATTTATAACTAGACGAAGCAACAGTATAAAAGAGAAAATCCATCTAAATAGTAAATACTGTTGGTATCAAATAAAATAAAATGTACACAAACATAGCACCGCAAATACCATTTTTTGGACTTACTTTATAATTTTTAATGACATTTTTTAAAATTGATTTTCGTTGTTGTCCTCCTTAAATTTTCTTGTATAATTTAATTTTATTATATTTTTTTAATTAAAAGCAAATAGCTATAACTCTACACATTTCATTTTTTATAATATTTAATATTTATATTTTGAATTCCAAAAAAGTTCATTTTACAATGATCAAACAAATACACCTGGCTTCGATTCTTAAAAATAATAAATACTAGACGCTCATGAAGAGTCCAAAGAAAGTGGAGAAAGAACGGACACAAACTACAGCACGAAGAAATCAAAACAACGCGAGCAAACGTCGTGTGGGGGGGGAGGACTGCCAAATCATTGTTGGTTTCGAGACATTTGCACTCGAAATTCGGTACATTCCTAACTTCTGTGAAGTCAGCTATAAAACGATAATCGGTTTAAAATCGGAGTTATATGATCGATAATCAGTTTCCAAAAAAAAACAAAAAACAACAACACAGGCAATTAACAACCATAAATATGACTAAACCCTCGCTATTGTCGGCCAATCACAGTTTATGTTTAATGGATGGGAGTATTAAAATTAAATTGAAGGTGGGTAACAACAACCTCAGTGTGCATGTCTTTACATTTTCTCGCTATTTTTTATTTACTTAGTAACGCTTTTTGTGTCTGTACTCTCACCCCCCCCCCAACCGTTCTTTGAAATGTCTATGATGAGCAAGTCTGTGGCGTATGCTACGCCGCGGGTCTCTCTAGTGTTCCTTCTTTTCATTCACTCACAGTTGTTTGCTCAAAGCCCCCCCATTTTGACAACTGTGTCTTTCAGGAAGTCTTCACCCGTCACTAAACCAGTAGCGGCGAATGCTGCGCCGCGGGTCAGCTAGTGTTGACAATAAAGGGGTAAAAGAACGGGCTCAAACTGACATTTTATTTTTTAAAAATTAAAAAAAAACAAGTTTTCGCTGGAGCTTGAACCCAGGACGTTCCACGTATGACGCGGACGTGATAACCAGTATACTAAAAATATCACGTTTCTGTGAATAAACAATGCAAGTGAACATAAGAGCTTTGTTGCCACCCACTCCCACCACCCCCCTTTTTTCCTCTTTTCATCCCACCACGCTTGCTAACAGTGATTAGTTGACCCAAGCGAAGGTCATTCGTCATGCTCGGTTGCACATATTTTTGCAGCTTACTTGCCTGGCATGGTCCCATGAAGAGAATTATATATATAGATATAGATATCTAGTGAAGCATTATATAAACAACAAGAAATCAATCAAATTTACTCTATAAAAGATTTTAATAGAGATTTAAGGTTTCAATAACACCTAACATTATTTAAATTATTATTTAACAATTCGATCACAAACAATTAAACTTACGTTGGAGCTGCAGGTTTACTTTCAGCTTTGCATTTCATTACAAATTTGCTTTTGGAAGCACGATACAAGTAAACGGCTTCGACAGGTTCAATAATGTTTGGTGGCAATCGGACTGAAATTTTTATTTAAAAAATAGTAACACAAATGTTATTTACATTAATGAATTAATTATTACGTTAAAAGTATAGTCACAAATCGAACAGGTTTTTTTTTCTAGACTTTTAAATATATTTTCCAACGCTGATATTTGAAATAAGTATATATTTTTTTAATGTGGATTTCTTGGCATATCATATACAAAGCCAAACAGAAAGTGTCTTTTATCTTAGTTTCAAATTCAAACATGACTGATGTTAAGAGAATTCAAGCTAAAGCTTGACATTTAAATGACACTGATGCATATAAATGTACATATGACAAAAGTATAACTTTAATTTTTGCCACATGCAAACATAAAATGAGGCATTGAATTAAATCTGAAAATTAAAGAAAAGTTTTTCAGTAGTTTAATTGCAAATGTTTTTAAATATGGCAATGCACCAACCTTCAGCATGACTGTATGATATGGTACATGAAACTAACCCTATTGAAAATAACCAAACCATCTTAGTGAAGTTGTGTATTTGAAGACAGCTGTTGTCACAAGTTAACATCTACAAAATATAAAGGCGTTTGTTATGCTTTATAAAATGACAATTTATAAAAAACATTGTTTTTAAGTCTTTCATTAATAGTTTTTTCATTGGAATTTCTTTTTAAGGAGGATAGCTCTGTAGGTCCAACTCAAGCACCCTTATTTTATTATCATTACATTAGACTTAAAAGTCTAAACTTGTATATTACCTGGACAATATAATTAGAAAATATGTGTCTAGCGAACGGTCTCACAAAAGGAACAATTTTTACTGTCTCGTACTAATTTATGTAGAAAATTCGTAAAAAATAAAATATATTTTAATAGTCAATGACAGTTAAAATATCTCCTCAGAGAAAGCTCAACTCTATCATCGTATTGTTGATTTAGAATGTATAGGAAACATTAAAATTAAGATTTCTTTATTTTCTCACGACATTTCAACATGAAACCCACATAGACGTTATTTTAATAGTCAAAACTAAAACTCCTCAAGAAAGCAATCTATCAGTATTGTTGATTTAGAATGTATTGGAAACATTAAAATTAAGATTTCTTTATTTTCTCACGACATTTCAACATGAAACCCCAATATGACGTAGAGATTTATTTATATTTATCAAATTAAGGAAAATTAAACAACTAAATATTACATTTTGAAATTTTTTTTCTTTATTATTAAGAACTACCAAAATTACCGCGCTGCACAGCTGTGCAGTTGGTTTCAGTTTGTTTAATTAAATCCCTTATATTAACTTAGAAATCTTATCCTCATCTCTCTCTCTCTCTCTCTCTCTCTCTATCTCTATCTCTCTCTCTCTCTCTCTCTCTCTCTCTCTCTCTCTCCCTCTCTCTCTCTCTCTGTCGTTCGCGGGCAGGCTGAAAAACATAAGTATAAAATGACACACTTCCCATTTTGCTATCGAGCTGAAATTTTGCACATAGACTCCTGTCACCTAACAAAGCATCGTATCAAAATTTCAGATGATCGATCGAATGCACCGAGATTAAATTAATGCATTTTTAGTTTATCTCTATATAACTAAATGTCTGCTTTTGTTTACATCTCACGTGTCACTTGAGTTCACGCCAGCCATCCATGACCACATCTCGTGTTCTACATCTAGGGGAGTTCACTCAGTTTCTGTCTGTAAATGTTTGTCGCGTTTGTACATAATCAATACTTATAGTTATGTCTCATATATAAGGGATATATAGTTAACAACTTTGTTTTTACGGGTTGTCGTCATTTCTCTCTCTCTCTCTCTCTCTCTCTCTCCTCATCTCTCTCTCTCTCCTCTCTCTCTCTCTCTCTCTCTCTCTCTCTCTCTCTCTCTCTCTCTCTCTCTCTGTCGTTCGCGGGCGGGCGGATGAACAAAAGTCAAATATGACACACTTTATCGTGACCCTATCGAGCTGAAATTTTGCATATATACTCGTGTCACGTAGCAATGCATGGTATCGACATTTCAGATCGATCGAAAGTACCGTAATTAAATTAATGCATTTTTATCTCTATGTAACTCTATATAGCCGTCTGTTTTTGTTTACATTTTACGTGTCACTGGAGTTCACTCAAGCTATCCACGACCACATCCTCGTGTTTACAGCAAGCGAGAACAGTCGCATTCAGCCTGTAAAATGTTTGTTGCGCTATGGGTATTATATTGAACATAATCAATACTCTTATGTCTCATTAATAGTCAAAAACTTTGTTTTTACGGGGTTGTTTAATTTCCCAAGTTGAATAATGTACCTTTAAATCATCGTTGGAGTGTTTGCGTTTGAATGGTACGTTAAAGAACATTTTAAAAATATAATAATGTTTTCCCTAGCATACGAATATTTAGCTGCGTGATGACGTAAACCTCCTTGATTGGGCAGCAGACATATGATAATTTTATATTTCAGTGTCATGGGATCTGGCTATTTTGAAAGCGCTTCTAAACAGTACTTTAATTAATTTCGTTTTATACGAACATCAAAACTATTCTCCAATTAGTATACTCTTTTTATTTTATATCAGTTTTTTTTAATCTGTTGAAAAGTCTGTTAATTCTTTTTGGAAGGATTAATAATCAATCGTTCATGGTTACCTAAGGTTAATAAACTTCACCTACTCAATCACAAAACGGCCTTTATCGTATACATATATTTGAAAAGAGAAGTAAATATTGCGTTAAAAAAATTGTTTGCATTGAAGTAAATAACATAATTGTTAAACACCAAAATGTAATGAAATTACCGTCTATGATTCTATGTCACAAAACAAGACAACTGTTTTCGCTTAGAACAAAGTGACGAAGTGGATAGACCACTTGCGCCTATGTTCGGCAGCTAAGTATAGTTGATTGTTATTTTTTTTTGTTGTTTTTTTTAAACAAAACATGCTGGTCTAAACAACGCCTGCCTCAGCTCAGCGCATGCTCAACAGCAGCGACAGTTTCAAGAGGCTGTTAACGCTTGGTGTGACTCATGGTAAAGAATTTTTTTTAAATTGTTTTTTAAAAAAGGATATTTTATAAATTGTCTGAAAATAACAAAATAAATGTTTAGCTCACTCCTTGAACTTCGTTCAAGTTCGTTCATTCAATTCATTATAAAATTGTTCATCACTATAGTTGACAGTGTCACAAACCATCATTGCAGATAGCATATACTCTCCATTTGTTGGATAATAAATATTTTTAAAAAATATTATTAAATACTAGATATAAAATACACCTTCTTAGCTCTTACACTTAAATGTGGAGATATCCGGATCCGGCAAATATAAGGGCCAAACTAGCCGGATCCGACAAATAGTAAAAAAACCATATCTGGCTGTTCCCTGCAAGGGATACAATTAAGTTATATAACACCAGGTCTGACAATCTGAAAGCTCACAATGGAGGCAAAATCCCTAAGTAACCATTGGATAAAAAAACAAGTTTAAAAATTAATTAAAAAATAATAAGTATACTTTGGTGATTGGGTGAATTTTGATTCCTCAAACAGCTCACCAGTGGACAGCTATGTTAGCTAGTCCTTTAAATTTCCATAAAAAAAGAAGATGCAAGAAGCTAAACGGTGTTGAACTATAGCAAATGTATTTAATGTCCTTTGGAAAAGAGAAGATTAAAGTCAATAACAACATTAGCATTTATTTCTGACAAACTCTTTAGATGTTCTTTTAAAACCACGGTTAATTATTATTTGCATGAGATGAGCAAGCATCGAACAAATGGTCCCAACAAAGCAATGCTCTATTGCTAATTTTTTTTTCGATTTCAAGGTTTAATCCTACGGTCATTTTAACAAATTTATAGACTACAAGAACTAGAGAATTTTAGCTTTTCTTGCTAGTATTTTGCACAAATTTTGTATTGCTGGTTCAGAGTAAAATGTTCTTTTTTAATGTGTTTAAAATGTCACAATTCAATATATAACTCTTGATTGTTCTTGAAAGGACAAGACTCCCCTTTCAAGCGCATTTTTATACTTATGTTGCCATTGAGATTTACCGGTGACTGTGTAGTGTATTGCAAACTATTGACACAGATTATATTTAAGTAATAATCATAGTCATCCATTAGACTTATCTTAACCCAATAAATTCAGTTCACATATTATTGTCATTTTACGTCTGATTCTATTTAAGAAAGTGTTAAAATACTATGTTAAAATCTAAGAATTTTTTCTGCAAACATTTAAATCACTGATTTCAAAAAAAGAAATGTGGGCACTGGCAGAAGCTGCATCGATCCAGGTGTGCTGTGATGAAAACAAGTGAATTGGCGGGGCGAATAGTAACTGCCGGAGGGCGGCGAAAGCATAACAGAAAGAAAATAATATTTTAAAAATCTTGATTTATGTATTCCACTCTTAATTTTTATGTTTTCTTTGAATAACGTACTGGACGTTTTCTCGGGTCCCACATACTCATTTACTTGCATTAGGGTATGTGCAATCGCGCATTGCTACTGTTTTATACCGGCTAAAAGTGAAGTAAAGTACTGCTGCACAAGCCAGCATCTAAAAGTAACAATAATATTTCTTTAAACTTTTATACAGTGCAAAGAAGAATTGATGAAATGGCTAAAGATTGTGTAGATTAATCGTGTAGGTATATTTAAAAACATATCGATTCTCTAATCAACTTGATGAGTCAAATCTGCCAGGAAATGAAGCTTTACTTTTAGCATACGTGCGGTTCACAAAGGAAGAACACATTTTCCAAGAATGACTATTTGCTAAGTATTTGCAAACTTATACTGAAGAAGTCTAAATATTTCTAGAATGGAATGAGTTTTTTAAAGAAAAACACAACAACCTCTGATTAATAGTTTATCAGTACCCAAAGATGGTGCTCCATCAATGGTAGGGCGCTACATGGGTTTTCTTGGATATTTAAAAAAAAAGGTGTCGAATGCATTCACAGCACACTGTATCTTCGATTGTCTACATCTAGTTGCAAAAAATTTAAGTGCACCCCTACATATTCATTAATATAGGTAATTAAAGCTAAGAAGACAACTAGAATCAAATCATAGAATTAAAGATTATTTAAACAGCTTTGTATTGAAAACGATGAAGAATTTAATCATTTACTGTTTCATACAGAAGTTCGTTGGTTGTCAAAGGATGTATGTTACGATAGGTTTTATAAGCTGTCTAATTTAATGCTTAAGGTCTTGAAAGATTAAAAAGGATGCTTTATAATCAAATCGAGTCGTTGAAAAATTTAATGAAACGCATCTTCAGCTTAAAGGTGATGAATTGAATTTAACTAACAAAAAAAGATTGTTATTTCTGCATTTGTGGCAAAAATTATTCTGTATGAACGAAATTGGACGAAGGGAATTCAGCCAGTTCCCAAATGTGTCAGGGGCAGAAAAAAAAGACATACATTCTTATTTGAGCACTTCGGTGCTCTCCATTCAGACTTTAACCAACGATATGACACTTTAAAAATGAACATATCTTATTGGATTGTTTGATCATTTTTAAGTGAAAACACAGAAGAATCTCCACAGTTACAAGAAGAGCTGATGGAAATAACTGCAAATGATGAATTGAAATTCGAAAGCGGCTACTAACAATTTTGGTAACAAATGGCATTCCTACGGGTTATCTTGAAATATAAGCTTTAATTCAAAAGTTTATAATTGCCCTTTCATAATTATATTTAGTGGAACTTGGATAGAGTGCGGAAACAGATTTATTAACTTAAAGAACAACAACAACCAAAAAATAAACATACAACGTAACAATTAGTAAATGCTGTAGATTTAATATTGCCACTGGCGAAAATAGAGCCGAGACTTAATAAATTGATACTAGCACTTCAGGTTCATACTTGTAATTGATATGATTTCGAATGTTTTAATTTTTTTTTATTAACTATCTAATTTGAGTTCAATAAATAGTTTCAAAATTTCAATCTTCTAGTCTGCACCTTTCCTCTCTTTATTTCAGATAAAGAAAAAAAAATAGTATATTAAAAAAATAATATATAAATCTTTCTCTTTTAATAGCCATTAAAATTTTAAAATTTAATTTCCAGGGGGAGGGGGGGCTGAGAAATATTTTTTGTATTAGGAGCTTGTTGCCAAATAAGTTTGGGAACCACTGCTTTAAAGCAACTCAAATAAAACCTTTTTCAAATTTGCTAAACCTCACGAAATTGAACGAGTTGTGTTGAACTCTATGAATGTACATGGAAGGGTCATCCTAATTGTGGAATTAGGCAGTAATTTCTAAAACATTTTCACACACAAAAAAATGATGAATTGATTTATTTTAAAAAAAGAATGTCAAAATTCATAATTAGTTTCTGCTAAATTTAATATTAGACTTTTTGTTTAGACTTTTTTAGAAGAACTCTCCACAAGTACATATTTAACCTTTTTAAAACAATTCTGCACAACTAAATATTTCACGTCTTTAGATTTTGAAAAGAAAATGATTTTTTCTCACAGTACCACAATTGAGTCATAGGACCAATGGGGAATGAGGGGAGGGGCGGGAGGGCATGCATTTAAATGACTTAAATCACAATATCAAAGTGTTGGCTCGAAGCCTGTAGGATGTAGATAAAAATATTTTAATGATTAAACAGACACTGAGTCATATTGACAGTGTGCAGTACATGCTACATTGTAAAAGTCGTAGACCAAATGTGGACAAACTGCGGCTCGAGAGTAGCAAGCGGCTCTTCTGCGTTCACATTTTGTGTCTATTGGTAGCAGGGTTTTGATGAATTAATATGCTGATTACATATTTTAAAATTTAAGTAGTGGCATACTTACAATTGCAACCTCAATAACAATTTTAATAAGTATATTTCATTTTTTTTAGATGGAAGTAAATATTTCACTGGAAACAAGAGACTGACTGTCAAGTCGCTGACCAAGGCCAGAGATATATTGTGTGTCCAGTGTTCAGTCACTAATAGTCAAGGAACAGTATGGGGAGCATGGTGTTTTAATGTGATATGTACGTTTTTAAACTAAGTTTCATTTTAAATGGCTTTAATGATGTTTTGGGTATAAAAATAATAGTTTTTTTAAAGAATATAATACTATACAAATTTATTCCAATAAACTAAGTTTGTAAATATGAGAAATTAAAAATAATAATAATATTTCTTTTTTTTCTCCCAAACTGTATACAATGCCCATAACAATGAAACAAGAAACAGTCTTAGAGCAGAGCATAGATCATGGTGATGTCATAGACCTCACAGTTATAGCCACAACAGATGAATCACAGACTCTCTCTTATAAGTAAGAATTTCTTTATTATAATGTTTAAATATATGAATGTTGATTTGTGTTTACTTAATGTCATATTTGAATTGTTTCTTGTTCGTTTAAATTACAATTTCGAATGTTTGTTCGTAGTCAACAATGACCACTCTCATCGTATTAGACCAGTGCTTGACCACCAAGTGTGTCCTCTGGTGGCCTTTAAGCCAAATTCTTGCACGAAATTTGAGTCCGCATTTCGGACTGGAGATGGATGGGATCCCTTCAGGGGGGCTTTGTACACGGTTCTTCCTAGCTTGATGTTTGGTCTTGGCAGCCTGTTATCTATTAGCCTCACAGACAGCTGCGCAATTCTGTATCATATTGCGTCTGTGGGCTCGGTTAATGGCTGCTGCTTCCCAGGAGTCATGTCTAATGTCAAAGGTCTTTAGTGCTGCTTTGAGTGTATCCTTGTAGCGCTTTCGTGGTCCTCTGTATACATTATGCCCTTCAGTAAGCTTACAATAGAAGAGCCTCGTGTGGAGGCGCTGGTCGGGCATGCGCACTATATGCCCCGCCCAGCATAGTTGTCACTGCTTGAGGATAGTGTTGATGCTGGGTAGTCCTGACCTGGCAAACAAATTCTAATAAATTAAATGCAAAGCTCTATTCGCGAAAAATGTTTAAAATTGTTTGTCAGACTTGAGTGTTTTTTCTTTTTAATGAACATATTTATTGAATTTGTCCACTTTCAGAATAAAATTTCACAAGTTGGGGTTTAGCCTCGTTTCCTGACCATCGATCCTGTCACTCATACCACTATCATCAACACAAGTTTATTGTCACAAAGTGAATATGAGACAGTCGGAGGAAAGTATCAAAGAATAATATCACACACGTATGATTCAGTTTCTGTGGATATTGTTGTTATACTCAAAGATAAACCAGTACCAGAGGGTACGTAATTGATATCTTTGTCATCATATACGGGAGAATTTGGTTATGTTGTCAGCATTTGGGGATGCCATAAAGTGTTGAAATAACATGTGATTGAGATAAATGAAAACCAATATGGCGACAATAATATATTAACATGTGCTACAAAATTTTTATGTACATGATGTGCGCTAATAAATTAGAATGTACATGCATGCACTCTTAATTTTTAATTTCTTTGATGAAGCTAATTGCATTTTTTTAAAATTATTTTTTTCAATTGACTTTATATTATAAATGAAACCCTAGTAGCAGTGGAGTCAAAATCAGGCTAAATATACTGTTGTCGATAATGACTAGCTAGCACACAGTACATTGTGTCATTTTATAAGGTTACCTATTTGTGGGTATTTCCCTGCTTTAGTTTTTGGTGTGTCAAATTAATTAGATTTCAATTTCAATACAAGCAGTCGAAAAATAATATTACATTTTAAAAAATGCCATTTTAACCGTTTAATTCTTACATTAGCTCAAGTTTTCAATTTTGTTTCCCCTGTGAATTTGCTAAGTTGACGGGATTTGCACAATCATAAAGTATATTGTGGTTCATTATTATATTAACTCTGCAGTGTTTAGACACAAACATTTAGTACTTAATGGAATTTATCTGATGTAAGATCATTTTAAAGACTAATTATGAAAAAGTAAACTGTTGATTTGCCATTTATTTGAAGTTTTCTGTCAAATAATTATTTAAAGGGGCAAGAGTTAATAATACATTTAGCTATACACACCTGGGTCATAAGTTGATTGCACAAACGGCACTTTAATGTCACAACTATTTTTGGGAAGCTAAGCGATATATTGGATGTTAAGTTGGAAAATTGGCCCCCCTTTTGTGCTCGAAGTATATAGGGTTTAGCAACTTTATAAAAATCAATTTAGCCACTGAGAAAATGAAAGCCAAAATAGATGATTTGGCAGCTACATTTAAAAATAGCAACTTAATATTGTATCGAGCTAACCAACTTTACGACTATTGGTCACTTCCATATTTGTTATAGTAATTGTGTTCTTGATTTCACTATATTAATTGGTAATTAATGTAATTGCTTAACTGGTTTATTCATACTTTTCCCTAAAAATGTTGAATTGTCAAACTACTATGTTTTTTTTCTTAAAATTCTCGTAGCTTGTCACCATTTCACCGTTAATTATATTGTCACTTGCATAGCACTCGCAACTTTGGAGCGTCTTTATTTTTCTTATCAGCATATGGCATTGTTCTGAAGTATATCAATTTTTAAAATGCAGTTATTTAAAAAAAGACTGCTCATTATAAGAAATATATATATATATATATATATTTATACCCGAATACAGTCAATAGTGGTACTTTGGAAATATACTTGTAACAAGTTAGTTCATAAATTTCTGCGGAAAGAGTAAAGCATTCTGACGTTAATAAAATACTGAACATTTTGAATTTTGGGTGGTGAATCCTCTAGTGCAGGGGTCTCCAAACATTTCAGCCGGAGGGCCACATTAACTGTCTAACAGCAGTTTGGGGGCCGGCAACTAACCCCCAATGACTAAGTTTTATGGTAAACAATAGGTAGTTAGTATCTTTTTTTTTAGATTTAAAGGTCTCCAAGGGCCGGATGAGAGGGCCTCGCGGGCCGCATCTGGCCCGCGGGCCGTAGTTTGGAGACCCCTGCAGTCTAGTGCAAGGGTCGGGAAACTTTTTGTCTGAGAGAGCCATAAACACGATAGATTTTGAAACTTAATTTTGGGGGAGCCCTACATGATTTTTAAAACTAAAAATTCAAGTAAATGTGTGCATTCTGTGTAATTTCAACACTTAAAGTGCAATAATTGTGTCGCTGAATACTTGTTAATAACATTTTATGCTGTTTTTATACGCAATTAACATGTAGATCAAATAAGTCTGAATAAACTTTTTTTGTTTTTTAAAAACGAACATTTGTCTGAGAGCCAGATGCAGCCATCAAAAGAGCCACGTCTGGCTCGGAAGCCAAGGTTTCCCGACCCTTGCTCTAGTGGTTAGTTAAAAAAAATTAACATGTAGCGTATTTTTACACAACTTTTTATATTTGACAAAGAAGAATTAGGTTCTAATTCATTATTAGTTTCCTTGTTATTTTATCAGAAAAAAATGTGTGAATGAGCTTTGTCAAATATGTTTGACTAATTATTATACCTTATTAAATATTTCAGCGGCAGCCATGCAAAGTGGAGGTATAGACATGTGGATAATTGGCCTTGTTATTGGAGTTCTCTTTCTTATCATAGTCATTATTATAATCATATTTGTTATCTGTCGTAAACAACAAGAGGGAGAATACAATGGTAAGCTCCTTTATTATCTCTCTGTAACTACCAAAATAAATAAATGTAATCTCATTTTGATCTATTTATTAATGAGGACGCAATACTCCTCTTAGAGCACAACTACTAAAAAATCACTTTTTGAAGCAATGATTAAAGTATTTTATATGAATTTTTTAAATCTCCAGTGGATGAAATAGAGACTAGAGCAGGACTTGATCCTGAAAAGGAACTGAAGGATAAAGGATTTAGTGAATACTCATGACCGTAAAATTTATACTTCTTATATTTTCCAAGTTTGTTGAACAAAATGTTTGGAATACTTGATAAAAAATTTTTTTTTCGTCAATTCCGTCAAAATTTAAAACATAAAATTATCAATAAATATTAACGAAAAATCAATATAAGGTTTTAATTTTTTAAAAATGAAAAGCTGTAAAATAGTTAGGAGAATATGAAACCTTTTTTTTTCAATCACCTGCTTTTTAAATTTGGAGCAGCAGTTAAGGATTACAGCCCAGCTAATCTTTTTTACTTTTCACACATGTTTTTTTTATTTTTTTTAATTTTTACTTTACACACCGAGCAACGAACCTTATAGGTTACATTGCTCATGTCAGCACCATGTCATTTATTGATTTATTACTATAACTATTTGATGTTTCCAACTTCATCCAATTAAACATAAAAATTACACCAAAAAAAACTGTTTAAAAAATCATTGATTAAAAAAATTAAAAATTAAATTTCTGTTCCACCTTTGACAGTGCCTATGACAGTGATTATAATTATCCTGACAAAAAAAAACAAGAGTTCACCCGGTTTATTATGATGGTCCCATTGGCGTTGACGAAAATCTAGGCGAGTAAAAAACAGAAGAAAATGAATACATTTTAAAAAACTATTTTGATTTGAGTGATTGAAATAGTTTTGAATTCCATCTTTTTATTTCCCTCTAAAATTCTGATTATTTAAAAAACAACCTTTGTGCTGTGATTGATAGTCCAGCCTTTGTAAAAGATTTCGCTTTCATGGAACTTTGACGTTACCTGTTTAGATGAAATATAGCTGGCAGCGTCGTCCTATTGGCTTAACTCAAGGATTGGTTTGAAAGATGTCAATATCTTCAAGAAAGAACGCAGTGGTTTGCACAATTTCTTTTTCTACGGATGGGACATCCCAGTACAATGTAAAAGAAGAAACTTCAAAGAGATATATTTATACCAATAAATTGTAAAATTTTAAAAGAAAGGAAAAATAAAAGCTTAAGATCTTATAACAGCTGAAAGCAATTTATTATGGCTTGTTATATTTGGTTTGTTACCATTTTAGATAGAACTCGTAATTTGTACATGCTGTAAATATTAGTATTTTGCATTCAATCAATGTTCATTTGTTGTAAGCTTTTTAACCATTGAACAATCTTCTTTGAAAAATAGTTTTTTTTACTAAACTTTAACATTTGTGAAAGTTAGTATGACTAAACTCTCTAATCCAAAGCTACTACTTACAATGGCATTGTTAAAAAATATCTATATTACGTATACTCTGAACGTATTATTATCACTATTTAGTTATAACAATGTTTTTTACAATTTAGCTTGCAAAGAAATTATCCATTTTTTAATCTGAGTATGAATGTATATTATATAATTTTTTTATAGACAGTAGATATTTTGTAAAAGAAATATTTTTTTCTTTGGAATTAATGTAAAATGTTGACAGTTTTTGTATGATAGGCTACTTCAGCTTCATTAATTTTGCGCCCACTCTTTCTATAATGATACTTTTCTTTCAGCTAAAAGAATATAAAATAATTTTATTCAACATAGATTTTTAAAAATGCCTTGAAGTGCTCATTGTTCTTCCTTCATTTCAAGTGTATGAACTGACAAGCATTTGATAAGATTCCACTGATCATGATGTTATGTGAACATCAAAGTGTTTCTGTTTGTGAATGACATACAATTTTATATTAAATTTTATTGCAAATGACAAACATGTTAAAATTAAAAGTTAAAAACCTGAAGATTTTTTTAAAGATATAAACTCTAACGCCCAGCGTTATTGGAAAAACTCTCCGTATAACGCCCAGCGTTATTGGAAAAAATCTCCATATAACGCCCAGCGTTATTGGGGAAAATCTCCGTATAACGCCCAGCGTTATTGGGAAAAATCTCCGTATAACGCCTCCCATTGTCAAACTCTCAGTAAACACCTAACTAATTATTATGAATATGAATAAAATCAGGCCTATAGTTATAGCTTATATGTAGTCCATTCCTAATCTAATAAACTATGACTGTGAGTCAATTTCCTTTTTTATTAAACCGCCTCCAATCTGTTTTAGGTCTTCTGGGTAATAGTAAATGGGTCCCAGATCACAGACGCATACTCTAAGATAGGCTGGATAAAGGCTTTATGGGCTCTTTCTTTTACCCATAGAGTAACAGACCCTCAGATTTTGTCAGTGTACTGTTTGCCAGACTTAACACTACACAATGTCAGTATGTTCATCACAGCAAATAGGGTACATAGAAGGTACCTTATTTAGGAAACGGACTTAAGCATATGTTATATGGCTGCAAAGCTGGCCAGAGTGGGGTAAAGATTTTATGCTTCTGGAGACTCACTGGGTCTGGAACTTAGCAGACTAGTTGAGATTGTGCTGTAACTTTAAGTATAAAATAATAATTTAACCCCAATTGCTAGAATTCAACCAATTTAAGCTAAAATATAAATGTATTATAAAATGTAATACATTTTTTATGTCACTTTATCTTGAAGCACCTTTTTTTCAACTTTTCAATATGTCAACACTAGTCAAACATCGTCAAACTCATTCCCCTTATTTAGTTGTCATATGTTATGGATATCCCTTGCGTTATGACAAATTTGTTCTATTAATTTTAAAAAACGCATGGAAGAGGTGGGGAGGGATAGTTTTGACAATTAAAAGGAAGCACTTTGACCATATTTTGATAACAACAAAAAGCTATTTGACATAGGCACCAGAAACAAAGTAAAAAGACTACATCCACGACAAGCATATGGCCATAGGCTCACTACTCTTAACTAATAGACCAGTAACTGGACCAGAGGTGGACAAACCTGTACTGGGAGCCATTTTAAAATATATTTAAAAATTGTTGAGAGCCGCATCTATACAGATAATTAGTGCATCCTACACTTATCTATGACGTGTGTCTAGTCCTGCATTCTCATTAGAGTTTTAAATGTTGATAAAGTGTTTGTTTTCCTGGTTTCTTCAGGGCAACCCATTCCACGCCCCAATTCCAGACGGGAAAACGAGAATTTGTACGTGTTTGTTCTTGCATATGGAATAAGGAAGGTGTTTTATCCTTTTATCTGAGGGTTGCATTAATTTATCATTGTGTTGTATTTATAAATTATAATTAATTGCTTTATTTATTATCACCACTTCAATCACAGTTATTCTATCCTCTAGTGTTTCAAGGTTTAGTGATTTAACTAATTGTGTTAGCCTTGTAATTTACACCTAAGCACACACACGTACACACACACATACATATATATATTTATAAATTGTATAAGCGAAAAACGTAAGGCTATCACAAAGTTTCGATTGATAAGCCATGTTATTTAAAAGCACTCATTTCTTTTTTGGGACGAATACAATGAAATCCTGATAGACAGCAATAGGTCTATTGTTATACGAGAGTTCGCAGTTAAACCGTACAGTCGAGTGTGGTAAAGTGCAAGAAACGCTTTTCAACTAGTAAAAAAAGTGACGCAAGCATACGTCTATTAATATATATTACTAATCAGATTAAAATATATTTTACATTAATGTGCTATATATATTGACTAAACATAAACATTGGGTGATTTTTATTCATTTCAACCTTAAAGGAGAATATCAAAAAATTGAAGTCTTCTGATTGCCAAATTTTAACTAAAATCGATTTGAAAAGAAATGAAGTTAAAATTTTCTAATTATTAATTTCTTGACTTTATCATACATTTAGTACTTAACAGATTTGCATAGGAATAATTTATTTTTAAAAAAGAATCATAATAACAAAATAAATAATAACATAAAAAAAGCACAATGGTGTCTGAAAATGTATACTTTTTCATAACTTTTTTTAAAAAGTAATCCTTATAATCATGGGCGTAGGGAAGGGGGGCAAGGGGGGTCATTTGCCCCCCCCCTTACATTTGAGAAAAAAAAGTCATATAAATGCCATAAAGTTGTTACAATAAAACTGAACTAAATTTCCTGAAAGTATAACTGATTACATTACTGATTGTTCTAAATATTCCAGTTGTTTTACCAATATCTGTAACATTTTCAGCAAAAATCCGCAAACTTTTATATTTATGTGACCATCTAGTTTCACATAGCAAAGGAACATTTACAATAAGTTTTCTTTGCTGATTACTTCCTCGGAAAAACACTATAATTGACTTAATTGTTCCTATTGTTTTTCGTACAACATTCACCTCATTTAAATCGTTCACAACAAGATTTAGTTTACGTGAACTGCAATGTACAAATGTTGCTTTTGGGTATTTTTTTTCGAATTATTGTTTGGACTCCTCCTTCTTTACCTGCCATTGTAGAACATCCGTAGTATCCTTGACCAACAAGCTTTGTCATATTAAATCAAAATTCTAATGAATTAGTAATGATGGTGTTGGTTAAACCTTCAGCTGTTCTATTGACAATTGGAATATATCCCATGAATTCTTCTGTGACCAACATTTTCCCATTTTGTTCTTTGACAAATCTAACACCAAATGACATCTGCTCAATGGCTGAAATGTCATTTGTCTCGTCGGCAAGTATAGAAAATGCACCTGAATTATTTGCTTCATCAACAATGTCTTCACGCAAGAGAGACCCACTTATTTCGATTATAGTGTTTTGCGTAGTTGCCGAGATACACTCAGCGGTTACCCGTCAAAACGGCCCCAGACAAAACGGCCCCAGACAAAACGGCCCCAGACAAAACGGCCCCGACATAATAACCCCGGTCAATACAGCCAGAGACAAATTGTTGACATTTTTTAACAAAAATATATATTATTTTTTTTGCATTTTAAGCTTTCGTCAACTTCTTCACCCTTAAAAAAAGTGGTAAAATTGTAAAAGTATTTCTTGTGATGTTATTATATTGTTTCTTGTCAACAAACAACCGTTATTGGTACCATTTCGCGTAAAGGCTATTAAATTAAACATTTGTGGTGTTATTATTATTGTTTATTGTTAGCTAAACCTGAAACTGAATAGGTGAGTATACGAATATATTTGATTGTAAAATGTACTATTAGTCCATCTATGAGTCCAGGGCCGTTTTGTCGGGGCCGTTATGTCGGAGCCCAATTGTCGGGGCCGTTTTGTCCGGGGCCGTTGTGTCGGTGAACCATACTCAGCACTACAAGAACCAATTGACAAACGATTACCAAGAACTTCATCTCCAGATTCAACACGAAACTCTAACAGTTCATAAAAATTACCAGAATTTGATTACGTTCCACGAAGTGCTAAAACATGCATGCAGCAAAACGGGATTGTAGAAATGATGGGACCCATTTCGTTGCGATTTTCTTGAATTTGTCTTCTAAATGATGAGTCCAACTGCTCATCTATAGAAACTGCTTTGGCTGCCAATAAAGCAAATAAATCTGCTTGCATCTTCATGAGAGCCTTTGTTCCATAATGTGCTTTGCAGGTTGCTACGTGCATCTTCGTTGAAATCTTTATATTTTGTACATGGTTTGATGATAAATACCCACTGAACTCATAGAATTACTTTTTGCAGAAAGAACACGCATTATTTGCAAAAGGCACCTATTAACATTTCCGAGTATACAAGCAACGGTGAATAGTCCGAATAACCATGCATATCTAAAAACTAAAAACTCTGTTTCCCTCACTGTCAGCTCTAAAATCATAATTTCTATCAAGGGAGTACAACAATCACGAATCAGCTGCAATTTCAACTTATTTGAAAGGTCGTATGTCCAGACATACCTTCCAATATCCAATTTAGGAAATGAATAAGTGTCAGCGACAATAAAATTAGGAACAGTTGCTTCAGTTGTGTCTGGCTGTTGAACATTTACTGTTATCCTCGATGCCAATGATAAGTCAGATGCTGCAGACGCCCCAAATTCTTCTAATAACGGTATTTCGGAATCCCGCGATTGGTCTACTTTTCTATTTTTTTTAAGCCTGTAAAAGAAAATTCTGATATCCATCCTTGGTAATCCTGCAGTTTCTGCACCCAAATATTTCACAGCAAAATTCAATTTTCTCGTGAGAACTTAAGTTTTTTATTTATTAAATGCATTAATAAATGTTGTATTTTAGCTATTATAGCACTAATTTGTTTGTCTTATTAATTTCGAAGGCTTTTTTCGACCCTTATTTTATACTGAACTTGAATTTAATTGAAAATTGTACCTGTATGGTTTGTCAGTTAAATTTAAAAATTGTTTTTTTTTCCCCCACTGGAAAAATTCCTAGCGACGCCCATGATTATAATTGGGTGTGTTATTAAACAGCAGAAATAGTAATAATATATATCGAACGCTTTTAAATAATGGCATGCGTTTTAATCATTAAAGGAACACAAACACACTGCTTAAGAAGTTGTCGTGGGGAGAAATACAAAGAATTCGCCTTTAAATCATTATCACAAACTTCTCCGGACTACTGTTCATGATAACGAAATCATTAATTAGAAAGATCGAATTCTGTTTGAGGTTTTATGTTTGCAAAAGCTTTATGTTAGCAATTTTTTAAAACAATTGCAAGCGTGATTAATAAATCTATACGGTGACCAAGCTCTTCTATGGCAACTATCACTGCGTCCCTAGCGACGGCGATGCTTTTACAGTGATTGGCTTAAAAGCGAGTAGAAGGGCCGCATCATCTGCAAGTAAGAAATTAAGGAGCAGTCCAATCTTACAGGGGGCGCAAAACGGGATTTATTTTGTACTTCTATAGGTTAGATAAAATTTTGTATAATTTGCCATCAGCCGGGTAGATACACAATGTACACAATTTTAATATTCTTTATTATCATAAATAGCCAGTGGTGTGATGGAAAACTACGGCACGATCAAATTGGAATTTTCAAAATATATTTAGTTTCAAAAGAATTTTAATACAGTTGTTCAAGTCAAGCAATAATATTTAACACAATCTCTGATAGAAGCAGCAATATGCTACTGATATTTAAAACACCATCTACAGTGGAAGCAGTAATATGCTACTGACAATGCATGTCATTAACCCATAAAATACGCCTTGTTGTACCGCGAGGCAAATAGATTTGTTCAAGTCATTTTTTGAACATGATAAATATTCATAATTTTTATTGAGTAAATAAAATTCTTGCCCTTATCTTTGTGTCTAGACTTAGAATTCTATTAAATATAACCTTCTGTTGGTGAATAAGACATAACTTTCGCTAAGTCGCATATTAATTATCTGTTAATCTTGTTGGAAAAGCACGGGATATTTCTATTCAAGGATACTTTGTGTGTGTGTGTGTGTGTGTGTGTGATCAGTTTCACAATTTTAACACAAATCACTGACCTCCACAGGATTCAGAGGATGACTACGGCTAAGTTATTTCTAGGTAAGATTTGCCAGACTAAATCGTCTCAGTTTAAACCTATGTACTTTACATAATTCAAACACACGATAAAAACAATGATTTTACTGATGTTAGCCTGTTACTAGATGAAATCAAAATAACACTGACGGAATTTTAACTAAACGTAACTCCACTAAGTATTACATGTCCCTCCTTTCTACACCGCATAGGTCAGGGGTTGGGAAACCTTGGCTCGCGAGCCAGATGTAGCTCCATTGATGGCTGCATTTGGTTCTCAGAAAAATGTTCAGTTATATAAAAATAAAAACACGTTTATTCAGACTCCTTTGAACTACATGTTAATTGCAAATAAAAAACAAAAACAGCATAACAAAGTTATTAAAAAGAATTCAGAGACGTAATTATTTTACTTTAAGTGTTGAGATTACACAAAATGCTCACATTTACTAGAACTTTTAGTTTTAAACATAATGTATGGCTCTCACAGAATTGCTTTTCAAAATATGTGGTGTTTATGGCTCGCTCAGAGAAAAAGTTTCCTGACCCCTGGTATAGGTGAATAAAATTATATTATTTAGAAATTACACTCAAAACTATGGCGCCTACACATATACCCCCCCCCCACGACAACAGCCTAGAAATAAAATAGCGAAAACCTCTCGTGAGCATCACAACAGCTAAGATCTCTTTCACAAAACACAAGAGTGAAATTGAAAAAATAGACATTCGTATTCATCATCATTTGTCCTTTGAGTTCCTTGTGGAACATAGGGCCTCTGTCAAAGCTCGCCACTCTACACGGTCCCTTGCCAGTCGCTTCAGTTCTTCCCAGCTCTTCCCAGTCCTTCCAGCCTCGTCCAACATGCTCCGTCTCCATGTACGCTTGGGTCTTCCTCGTTGTCGCTTGCTCTGGGGGTTCCAATTTAAGGCCTGCCTAGCCCTGCTGTTATCTTTCCTGAGGGTGTGTCCAATCCATCTCCACTTTCTTTCCATGATTTATTGTTCTACTGTTCTTTGTCCACACCTCTCCCACAGCTTGGAGTTTTCGACCTTATCGAACCATTTTATTTTCAGAATATTTCTGAGGCATCTGTTAACAAAGGTCTGGAGTCTATTTTTTGTTGTCTCTGTCGTCCGCCATGTTTCGGATCCAGCAAGTAGGACCGTTTTAACATTGGTGTTAAAGATCCTTACTTTAGTTTTGACAGAGATGTGTGTAGATCTCCAGACCTGTTTCAGATTGGCAAAAGCCTGTCGCGCCAAATTTATTCTTCGTTCGATGTCCTCATCTGTTCCCCCTGCTACACTGACCACACTCCCAAGGTATACACAGTTGTTAACTTGCTCCAGGTTGCGGTTTTCTACTTGGATGACTCCATCTTGTAGGAAGTTTATTTTCAAAAATTTTGTTTTTTGAATGTTAATCTTGAGTCCTACTCTTTTCCCAGTCTCGCTCAAGGCTGTGACTTTGTCTTGCATGTCTTGGAGTCTGTGGGACAGAATGGCCAAGTCATCCGCAAACTCCAAATCTTCTAGTTTTTTGCATTAGGTTCCACTGGATTCATTTTCCTGAGCTTGCATAAGCTTCTTTTGTGACCCAGTCTAACACAAGAAGGAACATAAGTTGTGAAGGGAGGCATCCTTGTTTGACTCCAGTTGTGACATGGAATTCATCAGTTAGTCTACCATTATGTACTACTTGGCAGGTGAAGTTTTCGTACAGATTTCGTATGATGTTAGTTATTTTATTAGGTATTCCATAGTGCCTCATTATTGACCATATAGTTTCTCTATTTATGCTATCAAAGGCCTTTTCAAAGTCCACAAATGTGGCATAGAGTGGAGATTGCCATTCAATAGATTGTTCTATAATTATTCGGAGTGTTGCTATTTGGTCAATGCATGATCTTCCTTTTCTGAACCCAGCGTGTTCTTCTCTCAGGAGAATCTTTTATTCTGTTTAGTATCGTTCTGCTAAAGACCTTGCTTGGTACTGATAGTAGAGTAATTCCTCGCCATTTCTCACATTGTGACAGATCCCCATTCTTTGGAATTTTAATCAGTAAGCCCCTTTTCCATTCTGCAGGAGGGGTTTCAGTTGACCACATTTTGTTGAAGATACTGTGGAGTTGGTTGATGATTTCAGCTCCTCCTTCTTTTAGGACCTCCAGTGGTATGTTGTCTACACCTGCTGCTTTCCCTGTCTTCATTTGATTGATGGCCGTCCATATTTCTTCTTTGGATATCTGTTCCATATTTATGTCCAATGTTTCTCCTGTGGTCAAAACGGGTGGGTTCAGAAGGTTCGGTCTGTTTAGGACTTCCTGGAAATATTCTTTCCATCTTATAAGCTGGTCATCTATGGAGGAAGTGACTTTACCTTGTTTATCTCGGACTGGTACATTGTAGTTAGATTTCTTGCCACTCAAGAGTTTAGTAATTGTGTATAACTGTTTAGATCTCCTTTTCCTGCTGCTTCTTCTGCTTGTTCAGCTATCTTATTATAAAATATTCGTTCGTCATTTCTAAGCATTTTTGTGACCTCTTTTGAAATTGTATGGTATTCTTGTTGAGTAAGTTGTTTATGTTTTCTTGTTTTAGCTTGATTCACGTTTTGTTTTGCATGTTTCCGATCTTCAATTCTTTGCCATGCCTCATCGCTGATCCAGTGTTTTTTGTTTTCCGGGGCAGGTTTTAGCTTTTCCTTGCAAGATACTGTAATAATTTCTTTGAAGTTATCCCAGGTTTTGTCTGTTTCCTTCATTATCATCGTCTAGTTGCAGTGCAGCAAATCGGTTTTTAAGGGTTAGCTGTAGTTCGTTCTTTTCCTGTGGGTTTGGGAGCTTGCCTAGGTCAAATCTAATTCGCCTGTCTGTTTTTGGCCTTTGGTTGGCTAGCTTTATTTTTAGCTTGGCCACAACCAGATGGTGGTCTGATCCAATGTCTGCTCCGCTCTTTGTTCGTACATCCTGCAATGTGCTCCTACAGGCGCAACCTATAGTGATGTGGTCTATTTGATTCTCTGTTTTGTTGTCTGGTGAGACCCACGTTACTTTGTGGCAATGTTTGTGTGGGAAGATGGTGCCTCCAATCACCAGCTCATTGAATGTGCAGAAGTTTGCAAACATCTCTCCATTTTCATTCATGTTGCCCAGTCCATGTATGCCCATTACCTTCTCTCTCTCTATGTTGTCATTGCCAACTTTAGCATTCAAATCGCCCATGATGACCAGTATGTCTCTTTTCGGTATTTTATCCATTATACTTTGAAGTTGTTCATAGAATGCAACTTTATCTTCCTCAGGTGCAAGATTGGTTGGAGCATAGCACATAATGATATGGACATTTTTTTAACTGGATAGGAATTTGGCTCTGATTATTCTGTCTGAAATTGGCTCCCATTCAAGGAGGCTCTTAAATGCGTCTTTGTTCAATGGGAGTGCTACTCTATTTTCATGAGTGTCTTCTTCATTTTCTTTTCCAGAGAAGAGCAGGATTTCACCTGATTGAAGTCTAGTTTCTCCAAATGTGTTCCACCGTACTTCACTTAGTCCCAGAATTTGTAGTTTGTACTTTACCATCTCTTTGGCGACTTGGGCGCATCTGCCTGGTTCTAGTAGTGTTCGGACATTCCATGTTCCCAAGTTGAGAGGTGCCTTGTGGATGAGGTAATTTTTCTTTTTCATCGGTTTGAGTAGGGTGTTCGGCCTTGTGGGATTCTGTTGACTTTCCCCACAAGGCTTCATTAGTCTCCTTTGCGGAGCTCTACTCTCGCCTCTGACTGTGTTATGTGTGTTTGCTTTGCTTTCAGTTTCAGTAACAATCTTCTTTTTACATGGCTGGGTTGTTGGCCCTGCGCAAAACCATCTGGGAGGGTTCCCTTTCAGCTCTCTGGATAACTGCCTTATTTTTCGGGTAAGGTTCCCTAGCCTTTGTGGATCCCTCCACCTCCTGCAAGGCAGCAGTTGATTTTATTTCGGAGTTTTCTCTCCTAGATGAATGCTATCCCTAGCTAACGGCCTCATCTGTCCGGGTTTAGAGTTTAAGCGCTCTATGTTTCGCTTTTTGCAGTCATTTCCTGGGATTTATGAGGCATTTTTTAAGAGTATCCTTACCAAGGGGTACCCCACCTCATCCTCAACGACAGCAAACCAGTTGGTCCGCGGCCGCTTATTCAATATTCACGGCTAACCTTTATATCTAAAGGTCGTTCCTCTATCCACCGCCTGAGGACGCGCTTGGTAGGAGATGGTAGCTCCCCCAAGAGACATTCTTATTGAGCAACCACAGGTATTTTTCACGCCTCAGGGTTTATATATGTTTGAAATTATTGTTGACAACTCTCTTTTCGCATCGACTGTGACATTTCCGTCGCAACAAGAAATTTAATTCTATATTGAACTCAATGTATTATTTAAAAAATAAATTTTCACTGATTTATCACCACTCTTTGTGTGTTTATTCCCTTTAGTAGTAATGACACTTTAAAAGAATACGCAAACATTACTTATAGCTTTTTTTAAAAATTCAATTTGTAGAATGAAATTTTATTAATAAAAATATTACCTTTAACTTAATATAATTTTATTTTAATTTTTAAAAAAAAATATTTTAAATAACACATTAAAAAACAATCAAAGTGTTAAAAAATATTAAAGTGATGATCAAAGAAATTCTCATAGCACATAAACAAACAATTTGTATTTATGAAAGTTTATTTACTTTTTTTGTGATTTTTTTTTAAAAGTTGCTTTGTGTGCCTACACTGTTCCGAATTTCTGCTTTCTTTACTTCTTTCTCACTTTTAAATTAAAAAAAAATCTCTTCTAAGTGAGTTTATAAATTTGTAAAATAATTTATCAGTCAAGCACGATCGATGTACAAAAATAAGAACGATAATTCACTATTACATTACCTGATACAGCACTTTTTTACTTTTCAGCTGTTGTCCTTCTTACAATTGGCTGCGGTGAGTGAATACAAACGAAACTAAGTCTAACATAAAATACCCATACATATCAATTACGAAGAAATAAAGGTCGAAGATAGTTAAATCTTATGCTTTCTGGTATCATTTAAACTGTTGTTCAGAATAAAACTATTTGTACAACAAAACTAGCAAATTATAATAATTAAGGATAAATGATATATTACAGGAAGTTATCTATTTATTAAATGTTATAGGAAATCAGAATAGAAGCACTTATACACATATATATATATATATATATATATGTGTGTGTGTGTGTGTGTGTGAGTCTGTGTGTGTGTGTGTGTGTAAAATGATAAAATAAAATAAAAAATTTATTTAAAGAAATGTGTTGCGCTTTGTCGTCAATAATTATAGTATTAATATTTGAATATAATTAATATATCTTGTTTAAACATCTTGACTGATCCTAAAATAAAACAGGTGTTGTGTCCGAGGATGTCACCACAGAGAAAAGTCTCCGTAAGTTGATTTAGAAATGAAGCATGTAGGCATACAATTTGAAATATAGCAAAATTAAAATGAGATAATTTACGACTTTAAAATAAAAGCCGAAACATGCAAATATGTGGACGAATGGCAAGATCCTTTATTCAGAAAACTGTGGTCCATCCTTGAAACATTAGCCTTCAATAAAGACTTTAACCCCGCTTTCGCCATAGTCCTCTATTATCTATAGATCTTCGTCGTGCTAGTAAATAGGTACCAAAGTATGCAAATAGAACAAGTTATTTGTGTAGCTTTGCAGTTATTTTTTTTTAAGTTTAGCAATGCGAGCAGTAAACCATTGTACGCCAATCATGTCACTGAAAGGATTGGAATGAGATTCTTTCCCTATGGCTGTATGGACGGATCAACGCCAAAGTTTTTGAAGGAATTAACATCGGAACATATACCTCTAAAGGGGTTGCGATCTTCTACGCCAGGTGTCAGTAAAAAAAATTTGTCTGCGAGAGCCGCAAACAGCACATATTTAGAAAAGTAACTCTGTGAGAGCCATAAATTATGTTAAAAACTAAAAATTCAAGTAAATGTGTGCATTTTCTGTAAACACTAAATGTACTATAATTTTAATTATATCTCTGAATTCTTTTTAATATCATTGTTATGCTATTTTTATATGCAATTAATGTGTAGATCAAATAAGTCTGAATAAACTTTTTTTTTAAAAATAAACGAACATTTGTCTGAGACCAGATGCAGCCATCAATAGAGCTACATCTGGCTCGCAAGCCATGGTTTCCTGACCCCTGTTCTACGCAGTCCCTTCTGAAACATCCCGAAGTGGATAGAAACAGGAGGAATTACCTTGGCTATCGCTCTTTTGAACAGTCTTCCAAAATTTTGAAAGAGAATGAAAACAAAGAAAATCTAAAAAAAAAGAATTGAGCATTGGAACATCAGAGCGCAGAGAGCATGATAGTTAAGCTCGGATAGTGTTCACGCCATAGAAAAAAAGCATTCATTCAAATAATCGATATTTAGAATAATTACATAGTGTGTTAGCTGTTTGAATCATATTATTTTTTTTATTTTCACTAAGTGACATCTGAGGACCACATAAAGCTTTATGTAAGACAAGCCAATGATAAATGTGATAATAATTGTCAAGACACATATGAGAAAGTTATGACGAGAACAAAGAAAAATGACATTTGCGAGTAAGTTTTATATTATTTTTTTTATAAATCTGTATGGCAAAATAACATAAAACATTTCAGAACTGTGCTTGAGAGTATTAAGAAAAAATAAATAAAACAACTGCATTACAGTTTTATAAAAGAATAAATAAATTATAGGAGTGGTTATTTGAAAGCTTTAAAACAGTTGACACTGTAAATAGAATGATAAGATATTTCAAAGTGTTACAAAGTCGAATCTTACACTGAAATGATGTGATGTATGACCATGGAGAAAATGGAAATCTCAGTATGTAATCGAATCTATATTATCAAGTGTTGTTTTAAAGTTAAAGTTTTAAATAGTTTCAAAATACAACTCTTATATGAAAGACGTTCTCAAATTCTATCTTGACACTAATGATGCGCTTGTCTGTGTGTGTGATACATAAAAGTAAATTAAAATGATTATACACATATGTACATATTAAAAAAGCATAAATATGTTTAATAAAAATCACGAAGATGATAGCTTAGGGTGGACAGTGGCTCAGGCAATGAGCACCAGTATTCCCCCCTCTCCAATTCGAAATCAAAAACATCTTTACAAAAGTCTTTTAGGGTGGCGACTACTAAATCCCTCCTTATAAAGAGAAAAAATTTCCCACGAGTGAAAGCCCCTTCCACTCAACATTTTCTACACAAGTACCGGTATCTTCCCATTAGGCAAAATACTGATAAGGGTAGGGCCAGTCTTGAATGCAGTGGCTTAGCTAGAGGGGGGCGGTCCGCCCCGGGCGGCACACATTTAGAGGGCGGCATTTGATAAGTAAAGCCATTTCTGACAGCCGCCTTTTTTCTTTTGAAGGGGGAAAACCAAGGTGAAATAAGAATAATCTTAATTTTGATTCTTAAAGGATTCGCGCAACGTCTGTTTGATTACATAGTGTCTTTTATATCTAACGCAATACCATTCAAAAATTTTAAATCGCTCAAAATATTTTATACGAAATCTGCACACACAAAAATAAATAAATCACCGCTGGGCCGAATAATATGTGCTATTGATATCGCCACGACTAATTTCATGTGGAATTTCGACATGCGCAGAATGATGCGCTGACAAGTACCTAACATGGCATGGTAGTTCAAATTGTGTGTTTAACTTGCAACTAGTAATTTATATTTCTGTTTCAGTTTTTAGATAATTATTGTAAGGTAACTTACACAAATTTAATTTATTTTGTTTTTATTGCATTTAAGTAGCATGCATAATTTGTGTTTTTCATTAAAGTACGGTTATTAATTAATTTTCTTATGCCTATCCAATTAAATTAACGTGTAAATAATTTGAATTGGTCTATTTTATGAAAAATTATTAAGATTTATGTCAAGAAAATGAAAATATTAAAATTTCTCTGTTAATAAACACCATAATAGCATAAATAATTTCGAAAAAGACATACTTTAAAATTTCAAGCGTTTTGGAAAAATTGACTTCTGAAGAAGTAACTAGTAAAATGTGAGATGCTGGAATTTTACTCAGTTAAATGCAATCTTTTTCTTTTCTTTGTTATCTCAATTTATTGGAATCCGTCTTTTAAAAAAAATTAATGCAAAGCCATTTCATGTAACAAAGAGATGTGCTAATATAGAAAGTTGTTATAGAGCGTTGTGGATATCAACTGAACGCCGAGTTAGAAGGAGAAAAAATATGAGCGGGGAAAATTTTAGAAGACATGGTTCTATCTTGAGAGCAAAAGTTAAAAGGAGAAATGTTTTTATCCATGGATGGAATTATAAAAGAAAATAAACAACGCGTTGATGAGTTGCATATCCTTGCAAAAAAATATTCGTGTATAATACAATGTAACCAACTAACTGAAGAATTTGAACATCAAATAAATTTCTTTATTGACATTGATGAAGTATAGTTCAATATTGAAAGAAAAAGGGTCCAAGTTTTTATAGCTGTGCACAGGGCCGGTCTTAGCAATGGCGGGGCCATATGCCGCTTAGTATGTGAAAACGCTTTGCACATGCACAAGGCCAAGTTTTGGTAGGGATAAGGTATTAATAAGGATATTAAGTGAACAATAAAATAGTTGAGGCCAATGAAAGCGCGGGGCCCACTGTGGCCGCATAGGTTGCAATGGCCTAAGACCAGTCCTGGCTGTACCTACTAGAAGAGGCATTATGTTAGAAAAACGGGGGGAAAGGCCCCCTTAATGTATAAAATATATTCAACAGTATAGGTTGGACAATTCTGTACCCAACATTATAATTTTGCTAAGAATTTGTTCAACAATTGCTATTAGTGAATCTAGTTATGAAAGGAGCTTCTCCAAACTGAAGTTATTTAAAAAAGTTATTATTGTTCCACAATGAGTGATTTAAGACTACAAAATCTTGCAATATTATCCATAGAACAAGATAGTTCAAATACTTTAAATTTTGATAGTATAATACACGATTTTTCTACTATGACAGTTAGGTAAGTAAATGTATAAATATGTTTACATGCTAATGTATACAACTTCTTTCATTATAAAAAATCATATATTTATAAATAAAAAATAAAAGCATACTAATTTTTTTAATGTAAATTTGGAATATGTTTTGTCTCATGTGGGGGGGGGGAGCTGCGACCTTAATAACTTTCTTGTGGCCTTAAAAAAAAGTTTTTTCAATTTTTATAAATGTGTATTTATAGGTTTATCATCTTATGCGGCCTCTTTTATTACTGCTTACATAAATAGTGCTTGCAATGGTAAAAATGTTCCCCACCTTTACGTCGTTTCAATTACAATTATTTTTTCATGTTTATTAATTTATAAAAAGCATCATATGATTGACTTAAGGGGCAGGGCCGTCCATAATGATGTCACGCGATTTTGGCGGATTTTACACGCCCTCCCCAGTCGTCACACATCGTCACAAAAACTTCAATATGACGTCACAAAGCTTAACACCCCACTCCCCCATTAAAGCGTTAATAATTTATTTTTGAAAATGAGCATGTTTCAAATCAATTTGTGTCAATTAAATATGTTTATAGGGTAAGGCTGCACTCTAATATCGTAAACACGCGAAGCCATGTAAAAAGTCATTAAATAAAGTGTCGGTAATCATATATTTAATAGGAACTTTAATTTAAAGTTGCGCTTTTGGATGTGACGTCAAATGTGTGACTCTCCCCCCCCCAGGTGCGTGACGC
The DNA here is from genome assembly GCA_944989445.1 of Ampullaceana balthica. Classification (NCBI taxonomy): domain Eukaryota; kingdom Metazoa; phylum Mollusca; class Gastropoda; family Lymnaeidae; genus Ampullaceana; species Ampullaceana balthica. Next base: position 148,517 of record CALYLW010000777.1, on the reverse strand, counting down.
CATTTATGGATGCTCCCTAAAAGGGGGGAAAGTTTGAGACCGCCCGGGCGGCAAAAGTTCTAGCTACGCCACTGGTCGAATGGGGATCAGATGTTCAATAAAAGAATAATTCTAGTTTGATAAACCTAATTGATCAAGTGTAAAAGTATGTCTAAAATTAAATGTAAAGATAGTTGTAAAATTTTTATAGCCATCCTATCTAGTGTGGCTGGCAACAAATATTGTGTCTTAGCTACTTTCAAACGTGTCAAATAAAATATGTATGCAACTCTTTTAAAGTTTTAAATGTTATAATCATTTTAATAATAAATGAAACGTACATAAAAGTTAAACAACATGTAAATTAGAAAGTAAATCTGGTGTGTAAAATCCAAGAGCTCTTTTTGAGTTCAAGACTGGAACCCATTCAATTTCTTCGGTTATGGTTTTTTTTCAGTGCCTTCTCTGTGTACAAGTTGTGTATCCTGATCCCTTGCAGTGCTGTTGCCACGTCCGATGATCTCAAAGACGCTAAAGACATTTGCGGTAACTGTCACCGAAACAAAGACCTGACTGTAGAGCTTGCCGTGTAACTGATCACAAACTGACCCTGACCTGGCTAAACATCTGATATATAAATGAAGCTTAGAGCCGAGAATTGACCAAAGTATTTATACACTAAACCAAAGATCAGACCATTCACCTCATCGAAGACCTAACCCTGGCCTGACAACTCTTTTAATCACTAGCCTGACTGTACAACGAAACTTAGGGTGGCATTTAAGAATAAAATATTGTTGTTTTTTTTTCGTTCACAGACATTTCATGTTACTTTGAAGAGGTCTTTATATTGAATTAGTTTAAGGTATTCTAAAACGTTATGAACACAAAATTAGGCCAAAGGTTTGAATGACATCGCAATGTCTGTGACGTCAGGAAATGTTAGATTTTTTGGAGCGGAGTAACAAGTTTTGTGTAAAGACATTTTTATAGGGATATTAAAGATAACGTAGCGCTATACAAAGGGGGGGATCCACCATTACACACTTACGAAATTCATCATTTGCTACTTTTTCTCTCTTTCAGACGAGTCCAGTGGTGTTCGTTTTTCTACGGTGGTTCTTACACTGGCAGCCTTATTGAGTCTTAGAATACATTAAAATATTAGTATAATAAACCATTTGATGTTATTTAAAGAAACATAGAGAAACTTGATTTATCTTAGCACAAATTTTGTTTATGTGAAATGTCTTTTGATAGACATCTGTTATGTATTTCAAACATATATGTTTTCACAAGGATTTTTCATTCAAAATTAAACTAAAATATTTACCTTCACTTTCTCTGTGTTTAATAGTCATTTAGAGCATGTGTTAAATTATATGATTACTAGCGTACACCCGTCAAAAATGACGGAAGTTTTCAGCTGAAAGCTATTTATTTATAAAAAATGCACTTTTTTTTGGGGCGCCTATGGCGCCAACCTTTTCAAAAGCCCATCTAACTTGTCCTTGTTTGATAAATACGAAATATTAAACTTTCGAAAATGTACACCAAGTATTTAATAATAGGGGTTGCAGGGCGACTAACGCGCCCCCTTTGTATTTTTAATTTTAAAATTAACCATCATCAAATCCTCTTTTTACATTGATCCCTTTTCCAAAATTAAAATATTAGCGAAAACAATGACGTCATATAATATTTTTTTACAGCGCATATTTAATTTGCACACCTTTTGATGCATTGGTGCAGTAATTTGGTTTTTCCTGCACGAATACAATGAAATCCTGAAAGACAGCAATAGGTCTAATGTTATAACTGAATCGATATTTTGTGTCTATGTCGTTAGTTGGACGAGAGTTCGCAGTTAAACCGTACAGTCGAGTGTGGTAAAGTGCAAGAAACGCTTTTCAACTAATCAAAAAGGTGACGCAAGAATACGTCTATTAATATATATTAGTAATGAGATTAAAATATATTTTACATTAATGTGCTATATATATTGACTAAACATAAACATTGGGTGATTTTTATTCATTTCAACCTTAAAGGAGAATATCAAAAAATTGAAGTCTTCTGATTGTCAAATTTTAACTAAAATCGATTTGAAAAGAAATGAAGTTAAAATTTTCTAATTATTAATTTCTCGATTTTATCATACATTTAGTACTTAACAGATTTGCATAGGAATAATTTATTTAAAAAAATAATCATAATAAAAAATAAATAATAACATAAAAAAATCACAATGATGTCTGAAAATGTATACTTTTTTATAACTTGTTAAAAAAGTAATCATTATAATCATGGGCGTAGGGAAGGGGGGTAACCCCCCCCTTACATTTGAGAAAAAAATGTCATATAAATGTCATACAGTTGTTACAATAAAACTTAACTAAATTTCCTGAAATTATAACTGATTACATTACTGATTGTTCTAAATATTCCAGTTGCTTAAAAATATCTGTAACATTTTCAGCAAAAATCCGCAAACTTGTATATTTATGTGACCATCTAGTTTCACATAGAAAAGGAACATTTAGAATAAGTTTTCTTTGCTGATTACTTCCTCGGAAAAACACTATAATTGACTTAATTGTTCCTATTGTGTTTCGTACAACATTCACCTTATTTAAATCGTTCACAACAAGATTTAGTTTATGTGAACTGCAATGTACAAATGCTGCTTTTGGGTATTTGTTTTCGAATTATTGTTTGGACTCCTCCTTCTTTACCTGCCATTGTAGAACATCCGTAGTATCCTTGAACAACAAGCTTTCCCATATTTAATCAAAATTCTAATGAATTAGTAATGATGGTGTTGGATAAACATTCAGCTGTTCTATTGACAATTGTAATATATCCCATGAATTCTTCTGTGACCATCATTTTCCCATTTTGTTCTTTGACGAATCTAACACCAAATGACATCTGCTCAATCGCTGAAATGTCATCTGTCTCGTCAGCAAGTATAGAAAATGCACCTGAATTATTTGCTTCATCAACAATGTCTTCACGCAAGAGAGACCCACAAATTTCGATTAAAGTGTTTTGCGTAGTTGCCGAGATACACTCAGTGGTTACAAAATTAGTATTGTTCCTGTCTTATGCATTTTTATAGTCACCTTGTATGACTGTCACTGTCAGACTACGTAATTATTGTCATAAATAAAATATGAGAAATTAAATACAAACAAATGAAAACATCGCAAGGCTGAAACTTGTCAATTTATCAATCAAGGGCGCCAAAAATAGATTAGCCAAGGGCGCCAAAAACCTAGTTACGCCTCTGGATAGACGTGACGCTTCTTGGATAGGGGAGTCTGAAGTCAGTAGAGTGTTTGAAAACACATAATGGTCCTTAGTGCTGAGCTCTCCCGTGCGACTGATTGATGGCACATTGACGGCCCCGCTCATAATTGAGTACAATGGTGTAAAGTGTAGTGGGAGTCTCGTCGTCCTATCTATCTGGCCTAGCTGACACGGGTTTTTCGGAAGACGTGTACGAATTCTTGTGTAGGGCACCATGGTCCTGCCTCCGGCTGTGGTAAGGGCGCCGTCCCGTACGGAAATTCTGGCAGGTTGACAGTCTAGACAGGAATGAATGAGCCAGGGCGTCCAGTAATCTCTCGGTGATCCGTGAATGGTCAAAGATGGGCAGCTGGCTTAACTTGCCAGTCTATTGACTCGCGATGCTGTGAGATGATAGGAAAACGATGAAGTGAATGACGTAGCCCAATCCTGTAGGTTATCCTGCCCCCACCCCCAACACATTCCGGGTAAAAGAGACCAAGAACGAAATTTTTGCATACTCCTCTGTTTGAATTATTGAATGTCAGCTAGATTCTTTTCACCCGTCGTGAGCATCACTTTCTGCCGCCATGCCCCCCCCCCACGAGGTGGTAGATTTGCTCACAATTAACTCATCGAACTGAAAGTAGGGGAGTAAAGAGTGTTTCTTTCACATAAGTGTCCAATTTACGATTCAATGAGTGTGTTATTTAGGTCGAGATTTGAGAGTCCGCTAAACTTTTTCACATATGCTTCTAATTTTTTTTTAATCTTCAATCACATTAATTTAAACTGTTGATTTGTGTTTGATTTTATTGGAGGTGTTTTTTTCTATTTGCAACAATTCAATACATTTTTTATATTATTTATTTTCAAATTAAAAAAAATAATATCTACATTAACAATCTAGTTTCACCTAACGTTATATCTATTTTGAACATCAATTGAATGTGGGAAGATCCCATATGCTTATTTACGTTCTTACACGTCCTTCATATCTTATCTCTGTGTGCGTCCAGTAGGCTGTACAGAAATACATACCGTACTTCCTTAGCTCTAAATAAACCTCAGGGAACGTTATCTCCTAAATTAAAACCTTTCAGCCGTTTATTCTATTTCCTTCCAGTAGATAAATAACGTTTCAAGTGTTCCCTTGTTTATGTTATATCCTCATCATAACCAAACATTCATCGGCACGTTACAACAGATATTGAATAAATCAAACGTTTCAAGATACTGTATTCAACACTCCTTTGTCCATTTATTTCAATTTACACATTTTAACATCACTTTGTCTATATGTAATAATGTATATTCTTTAACATGAATTCATACTTATGTTAAAATTAGCACCATTCAACATCACTTCATTCATATGTTACAAATTACATTTATCAAAGACATTTTTAAAAAATTCGATCTTTAATTTGTTTGATTACTCATAATGAAAACACCACTTTATTCTGTCGCTGCCTCCAATGCTTTCCTACCAAAGACAGGGTGTTTGTGTGATTGTATCTTCACTAAACCATGTACGCGTACATGAGGTGGAAACACCGCACGAATCATGCAGATATCAGCACAAATTTTAATCGAATTACACAATTTTAGTACATTAAGTCAATGGCCATTGAAGTGCAGTAAATGTAAAAAGAAACAGAACTTATTATGTGAACTATCCTAATAACTAACAATCACTGTTGATCCTACATGTGGAAGAAAATCAGAAGCCCCGAGCCTAGTGCTCTTCATGGGTCCAGGCTCCCAGCTATCTGGCCCCCTCCCCCAGAAAAGGACGTTGACAGCTGGGAAAACCCCCCCGGAGCGGTCGCTTCTGAAGCGGCCACATGGGCATCCTCGACTAACAATCACTAATTAGGTCGACTAACAGTATGTTACTTATTAGGTCATCTAAAACATTTTCTGCGCCGAAGGTCTAAACGGTAGACTTTGTCATTTCAAGTCGGAAACATCTTAATAGAGATATCCGTTTATTCCATTGGAACGCTTTCAGTATGATGTCCTTAAATAGCAGCGTGTTCTCTATTGTCATCAAGGCATTTGTTAATTTTATGTTAAATTAAGTAAGAATTGTGGACTTGAACAAGGAACACACACACACAAATGCAATTTTATTATACAAAAGTTTGAAATATATATTAACTTACATGTTTATGCAGAGAAATATGTATTTCAATACAAAACCTTATCTAAAACGAAACGTTCGCTGTTTTGTTACGTCCTGTCAGGCTAACTCATACCCTATTTACATGTTATTCATTTATTAATCTATAAGCCTGATTGCAGTCTCACCCACATTTTGTTCACTTAACTAAGCCTATTAGGCTATCATTTAGTAATGAGAGATGGCGTCTATAGGTCTGAGGAATTGCATAATTTTGCTAGTTGTTTAACGAGATTCAGGACTTTTCCTTTTGTGTCTTGTTTTGATATCATCCCGCGGCTTTAAAGTTTGTCTACATTATAGTGACTTGATAGGTCTTTAAGAAATAGAGGATGGAAAAATGAAACTGACTCTAAAATACGTCTAAAATAAATCCCTTTTTTAAACTTAAAATAAATTTAACAACAAAAAAAATATTTTTTAAAATTTCCTTTATTCCCAATTTCTTGACCTTTTAACTTTATTAATTTGTTCCGCTCATGTGTCGCTTTTAAGGATATAAGGAGATAAGACACTCAACATAACAAAATTATTTGTACTGTATGTTTTTGATACTCAGTACTAGAGTTAGTAAAAAATACTTATGACACATTACCGATAAGAATGTGATGCACAGTTTCTAAGGGGTATAGTTTGGAAGTTATTTTAAAATGACAGGAAGATAAGCTGGTAACGGAAATGGTACATTGAAATGAACTCGTAAGGCGGGTTTCGTCATAAATGCCACGACTAGTCGCTTCTTTTCACACATATTAATCGGAGCGGTTGGGGGAATTTATCTCTAGCCAAATCAACCGAGGTAAGTACGCCATATTTGTTTTAGATAAATATAACAAAGTTTAAAATTTAACCTATGCCAATACCAATAATAATAGCCAGAGCATACGGCTGTAGGATAAAGAGAATGGTCCTCGTCGATCGCAACAGACAAACAATAACAAGTAATACGTTTTTATAAGTGGACTAAAAAGAAGAAAATAATTTGGGGGCGCTTATGAGGTATAACTGTAGCTGTCTGCTAGAGTTGACCTCAGCTGTCTGCTTTAGTAACCTTCACGGGTCACAGCAGGTTAACTCCAGCCCACGTTGTGGCTGGAGTTCACACAGAGCGACTGACCAACTACCCGTGTTTACTGCACGGGCAGGTCAGTCACTTGATGAGCGGGGACGCACCGGTGGGCCAGTAACACACTGCCTCTGATGTGTGAGAGTTGAAGCGTGTTGAGGTAGCGCTTAGAGAGAGGACTGACTTTGTAACTTGTTCACGACGCAGTGTTGTAGTGTATTGAGATTAAACTGTTTGATATCCTAACCCAGTGAATTGAACTTTATTGTTTTTAATTTAACTTAGACACCACTCGGCTACATATCATATGCAGTTCATTTATTCTCTCACTTATATATATAGATCTCCCTTTTGCCTCCTAAATTATAAATCTTTAATTTTTATATCAAACACCCGCCCCACGTTTTATTCATATTGTATTACACTAGTTGAAATTAAAAGTTTTTTAATTATTTACTTATTTTTAGTCCACTTATAAAAACGTGGTTTTTATAAATCATTGTTTACGTTTATTTATTTTACTCTTTTTAGTCTAAGTGTAAAATCATAGAGTATATATTACTTTTATTGTACATAAGAAAATTCATTAAATACAAAATCGCCTACATGGTTTCAATATGTTATGGATTGTCAGGTCTAACCGCGTGGAGGTAAGGCATTTTAGACCAAACACAAACAAACACAAACATATGGACAAACATCAACGCTTATTATTGAAAACACTACACTAAATCATATTAAGACTTCTTTTTAAATCCCTTATATTAACTTCACCGCCGTCTGTCTCTGTCTCTCTGTCTGTCGTCATCTCATCATCTCATGGGCTGGCGGGCGGAAAAACAAAAAGTCAAAAATGACCCACTTCCCGTGATTCAATCGAGCTGAAATTTGGCACACAGACCCGTCTGACGTAACAATGCATCGTATCAAAATTTCAAATCGATCGAACGTACCGTAATTAAATTAATGCATTTTTAGTTTATCCTTACATGAGGTATGTAATTCAAATTCACGGTTTGTTATTGTTTTTTTCCCACGTGAAAATTTGAGTTGACGCTTTGAGGCGACCCATCGACGTACCCGAGTGCTTTTGTTTACATTTTACGTGTCATGCTGAGCTCGGTCAAGCGAATCGGTGACCAGACTTTTCCCCTCTCCCACTCCCACCCACCCCTCCCCCCCTAGGGTTATGAAGCAAAGTTGAGTTAAGACAGATTCAGTCTGTAAATGTTTGAAAATAATCAATACTGTTAATTATGTCTCATATATAAGGGATTTATAGTCAAAAACTTTGTTTTTACTGGTTTGCTTTATTACCACGTTTTTATTAACTCGCTTTCATTGGACATTGTTTGTTTGTTTGATTGTCCAAGATTTTTTCAAATCTGCCAACGTAAAATCGAACCACTTCTGATGGTCCTAGAGATCTGAACATTTTACCACAGATAGATCTTGGATGACAATGCATTGTATTAAAATTTCAGATCGATCAAACGGACCGTTATTAAATTATTGAACTTTTAAGTTTATTTATAGTCTATATAAAAGCATCTGTACCGTCGGCTTTTGTTGACATCCGTGAGATCGCCCCGTGACCACATGACAATGTTTTTAAAACGCATTATCGGGCGCTTGTGAGGTGTTTGGTAAAATAAAAAGAGGTAAAAAAAATATTTTTAAAAACCAGGTTGTTATAAGTGGACTAAAAAGAATAAAATAAATAGAAGTAAAAAAAAAGATTTTAAAAAACCACGTTTTTAGAAGCGGACTAAAAAGAAGAAAATAATTTAAAACTTATTAGTTCAAGTACTTCGATTTAATATGACTAAAAACGTGGGGTGGGTTTTGGTATAAAAATTAAAGATTTCTAATTAAGAAGGCAAAAGAGACATCTATAAGTGAGAGAATGAGTGAACCGCATATGTTAAACCTCATAAGTGCCCGCCCCACGTTTTTAGTCATATTAAATCGAAGTACTTGAACTAATAAGTTTTAAATTATTTTCTTCTTTTTAGTCCGCTTCTAAAAACGTGGTTTTTAAAAATCTTTTTTTTTACTTCTATTTATTACACGCTTTTATTTAAGTCACAATGTTTGTATGTAAATGTTGTATCCATCCATCCATCCTTCCATCTATCCATCCTTCCTTCAAAACTTGAAACGTAAAATTATACCACTTCTGATGGTCCTAGAGATCTAAATATTTTACGACAGATAGATCTTGGATGACAATGCATTGTATCAAAATTTCAGATCGATCGAATGTACCGTATTGAAATTACTGCATTTATATATAAGCAACGGTACCCGTCTGCTTTGTTGACATCCATGAGTTCACCACGTGAATATGTCGCTATGAAATAAATTGTTGAGCGGGCGCTTATGAGGTGTTTGGTATAAAAAAAAAGTGGTAAAAAAAAAGATGTGCGGGCTTCAGACGTGAATTTTAAAGAGTTTTTATTATAAGTTTTAAAAAATAGCTGTAAAAACAACGTTTTTGACTATAATTCCCTTATATATGAGACATAACTTAAAGTAGTGATTATGTTAAAAGCGTGTCCTTTTAAAAAAAAAGATTTTTTAAATATTACTTATTTTGTTAATTCAATTTTCTTCCATGATTAAACTCCCCTTTTAAAAATATTTTTTTAACCTCTATTTATTTTTACCAAACACCTCATAAGCGCCGCCCAACGTTTAGATACAACGGGGATGAGGTCACGGGGTTAACTCAGTTGGCACGTGAAAAAAAAGCAGAAGGATAAGAGATGCTTATATAGAGATGAACTAAAAAATGCAATAATTTAATTAAGTACATTCAATCGATCTGAAATTTTGATACAATGAATTGTCATCCAAGATCTATCTGAGGTCAAATTTTGAGCTCTCTAGGACAATCAGAAGTGGTTTAATTTCACAATGGCAAATTAAAAAAATTGCGGACAGACACGAAAGCAAGTTAATAAAAACGTGGTAAAAACATGATGCATTCAACATCTTTTTTGTACAATCTTTGTTGCATTAAACTAAATTAACTTTAGTTGAATGATAATTCATTTAGCGTACATATTTTGAAATGTTTATTATATAATTAAATAATGAAGGGTATATTATTAATTGATGGAGGTAATCAATACAGACGTTCGAATATGTATCTATAGATATTCAATATTTAAAATAATAAGATAATAATGAAAATAAACAGAATGCAAAAAATCACAATCCTGAAATCATCAAACGAAGTCTCACCACACACATTTTCTCTGTTGTTAAAAGTAAAGTTAAAAAAAAATTCTTTAAAATTCTTCAAAATAAGATTGTTCTCATTGTGTTTAAAACATTAGTCGTCGAGTGATAAAAACCCGTTCTCTTGACACTATTAATATTTTGTTGCTTATGTTATGAGAATTAATATTCAATTGAGTATACTGGATTAATTCTGAAAATAATGAATTACACATGTTTTTAAATCCCTTATATTAACTTCACCACCGTCTCTGTCTCTCTGTCTGTCGTTCGTCCTCGGGCGGGAAAAACAAAAGTAAAAAATGACCCTTTTCCCGTAATGCCATCGAGGTGAAATTTGGCATATAGACTCGTGTCACCTAACAATGCATCCCATTGAAATTTCAGATCGATCTAACGTACCTTAATTAAATTCATACATTTTTAGTTTATCTATATAAAACTATATGTAGCAGTCGCTATTGTTTACATTTTACGGGTCACTTGACTTCACGCCAGACATCGGTGACCACATCTCGTGTTTTAACAAGGTGGAATTTACTCAGTTTCAGGCATAAAATGTTTGTCGCGTTGGAACATAATCAATACTCTTAACCATTAATTTCTCGATTAATCGTTAAAATTTTTTATCGATTAAAATTATTTTAATCGAAAAAAATTCGATTAAAATTAAATAAAATATTTATAATATATTTTTAAAATTTTATGAATAAATAATTAATAATTAATAATTAATAATAATTTAATTTTTTTTAACGTACTAATGATCCTACATGTGGAAGAAAATCAGAAGCCCCGAGCCTAGTGCTCTTCATGGGTCTTCCTGGAAGACCCTTCCAGCTATCTGGCCCCCTCCCCCAGAAAAGGACGTTGACAGCTGGGAAAACCCCCCTGGAGTGGTCACTTCTGAAGCGGCCACCTGGGCATCTAAGACAGAAAGTCGAGGATGCCTCCCACTAAGTTGAAATCACAAGGAGGGGTGGAATTGCCTTACTACGACCCGCTACCACTTCGGCGCCACCCCGGCAAAGCATACGAGTCTCAATGGTTAGGATCGCCGCTATGCGGGGGATCATCAATGACCTACCTAGGGTGCAACCCCCACTGGAAGGTTTCCTCAGAGCTGGCGTCCGCTGCGTTCTTCGCGGTTCCTTTTGCTAATCCGTACTGGCGCTCCTGGCCCTAAACCGGCACCGCTCAATGGCGTTGCTAGTAAAATTGAGGGGGACGAAACGGTCGCTTCGGATTTACCCGACCCTCAACGGGTACTTTAGTTTTACTTACTTTTTACTTACAGACTTCTCCCACGTAATAGTATCATCTTCTATATATATAATTCTCTTCGTGGTCGGACCATGCGAGGCAAGAATCTGCAAATATGTGTAACAGAGCATGACGAATGACCCTCGCTCAGGTCAACTAAACACAGTTAACGGTTGACAAGCGAAGGTAGTGGAGGGGTGACCAACGATGGCCCTTGCGTTTCACTTGCATTGTTCCTCTCCAGAAAACGTGAAATTCGTAGTGTACAGGTTACACGTCCACCACATGCGAGGAAGGTCCTGGGTTCAAGCCCGGCGAATATATTGTTGTTGTTTTTTTTCAAATGTCTGTTTGTGCCCATTCTGTTACCTCTTTATTGCATAGCATACGCCGCAGACTGGCTCATCATAGACAGTGCAAAGAACGGTTGGGGGGGGGCTGAGAGTACAGACACAAAAGTAGCACCAAGTAAATAAAAAATAGCGAGCAAAGGTGAAGACATGCACACTTAGATTGTTGTTACTCCCCTCTCATTTATTACTACCATCCCTTAAACATAAACTTTGTTTGGCCGAGCCTAGAATGGGTTAGTCATAGTTAGGGTTGTTAATTGCGTTATTTTTTTAAAAACCGATTAATGATTATGTAACTCCGATTTTAAACCGATTATCGTTTTATACTGACTTAATAAAAGTTAGTCGTTTACCGAATTTCGCCTGCAAAAGTCTCGAAACCAACAATGAGTTGGAAGTCAACCGACGTTCACTCGCGTTGTTTTGATTTTTTGTTGCTATAGTTTGCGTCCGTTCTTTCTCCACTTTCTTTGCACTCTTCATGAGCAAGTCCGCGGGGCGTCTAGTTTATTTTATTACTTTATGTGGAGCGGCAGACGTCAACTAAAAAGTGTTTGACAGCCCCAGCGTAGTTAAATTTAAACATATAACTAGAAGGTTGAGTGAAAATTTTGTATTTAAGCAAACTGCGAATGGCAAAGTCGGAGATTGTGAAAAAGTTTACTGTGTTCACTGCCATAAACAATTCTCTTTTAAAGGATCATATACATCGCTATTGTGGTACACCTTCAGCACAAACATCCAATCAAGTATCAACACATTGTCATAAAATTTAGTTAAAAATATTCTAAAATCTTTAATGTCCGTGAGAAATGTTCATTTTAATGACGTCATAAATGTCTATTTTGGGCTTTAATCGAAATTATCGTTTAATTAATCGATAATTTTTCAAAAGTTAACGATTAAATTTAAATTAATCGATAACAGCCCTAGTTTTAACTGAATGCTTCTTGGTTAGAAAACTTTACGCAATGAAAGTATCATGCTTTGTAGTCTACATTGTTTTTTGTGTATTTTCTAAAAAAATATAAACAAATTCGATTGTTTAATGTCATTGTTGTCGTTAGGATACTTTCAAAGGGATGCAACCAGCACCAATCATGTGGAAGGCATATCTCATAAGTAAGTTTTACTCCATTTCTAACATTAAGTTACACATAATAACTATTGTGTTTTTTTTTCTTTTCACTTTCTTTTTATAAAGACATTATAGAGATAAAAAAATATTTAATCCGTATCTTTGAAATTCGGCTATTATTTTCATATGCAAATAATTTGTAAAAATCGATTAAGTAAGAAGAAGAAAAGCAATAATTACTCTTTTTTTTTAAATTCCCTTTTGTGTCTTCAATCGTTCCTTAACATTAATTAGAAAATATATTGTGATATTTTCTTAAATTTACTCCCATCGCTATAAAATAAAATTGTCTTCTTTTGGTCTACAGTTGTCATGGCTACAGTCACAATCGTAGGTAGGTAATCCCTTGTCCTATGTAGTTTGGTAAACAGTTATTTCAAGGCACTTGCGTTTTTGCTACATTCGTGAATATATCACCTTAAAAATATTTGGAAATTATTTAATGTTGCCCCGAATTTATGAGCTGTTCATAAATCATGATACTATATCAGCAGCAGATGTTAAGTATAGTGACAAATATCAATACATCTGATTCCTGAGAATTGTAACTCCTTTAACAGGAATGGTCAGGGCTGAAGTATCAACCGAGCCGCCAACAAGCGTATCCACACCAACTACACAATGTGAGTTAATGAAAGTTTCTAGCATTTAAGTGTCGCTTCATTTCCTGAGGCATCATTATTGAGGGTCAGGGCTGGATTAACCTATAGGCAAACAAGGCACGTGCCTTGGGCACAAAACGTTTGGGGGGCACCACAAGTCCTCAAGAAAAATGTGTGTATTGTCCTTAATCGACATGACGTTAGAAAATCGCAAATTTAATATTAAATCGCACAGGGGCGGATTAAATTGAAGGCTGATTGGGCTAAGGCCAAGGGCCCCAAAATGATTTAAGACACAATTAAGGGACCCCAAACTTATTAAGTTGTATAATAAAGTGGCTGGACAGGGCCCCAGGTGGAATTGCATCCAGGGGCCCCCTGCAATCTTAATCCACCCCTGAAATCGCTTTTAAAGGGACGAATGAATCATTTGGATCTTTACAAAATTGAATTTTTCTAGGGTTGCTGGAGTTGGTCAGTCAGTTTGATTCATTTTTAGCATCACATATTGCGAAATAAGGAAATTCTGGAAAAGGAAATCCTTCTTATAAATCCCAAACTATATGTGAAGAACTGATTAAAATTGTGTCCCCGAAAGCCCATCAAGTAATTAAAGATAAAGTAAAGGCTTCCGGTTATTTCAGCTTGTCAATACCCGATATTTCACTTATAGATCAGTTAAGCGTTGTTCTTCGATATGTGGTAGATGGAGAGCCCATTTAGAGCTTTTTGACTTTCTTGGAGCTGCAAAGTCACACCTGTGAAGGTATGGCTAAGCAAGAGTTGCAGTACTTAGGTGAAGTTTGCAATATTGATTTTGCGAAATGCAGAGATCAGTCCCGGATAACACAGCTAATATGTCTTGGTATTACACGGGCATGCAGAACAAAATTCTAGAGGAAAATTAGTTTTCTATCTACATACCCTGTGCTACCCATTCACTAAATCTGGTAGAATTAAGGGCCGTTGACTCTTGTTTAGAGGCAGTGAACTTATTCCATACAGTGCAACTGATCGATAATTTTTTCTCAGCTTCAACCAACAGATGGAAGATTCTGAAAGGATGCTTTGTGGATTGAACGCTGCTAAACTCTCTTTCCGATACCAGATGGGAAGCACATGTTGTTGGAACTAAAGCTATTCTAAAGTCTCATCATCAGATTATAGAAGCGTTAGAGTGTTTACAATAAGACCTGTCACAGAAGGGGGACACCAGAAGAGAAGCAGACAAAAATTGCAAAGAAGACACAAGAATTAGAATTTGCTCTCACGCTTGTCTTTTGGGAAGAAGTGTTAAATTTTCACAGATTCAGTCAAGCTCTACAAAATGAGCACGTGAACTTGAAAACGTGGGCTGATTTGTATTCTTCACTAGCAGATCACTTGCATGAAAGACAGTGGTCATTGATGGTGATGCCCCTGAGGTATCTCTGAATGCCAGAGACAAATTTCGTATATCTGCTTTTTACGCCATTGTTGACAAACTTGAGACAGAAATGGGTAAATGAGGATAGTTATATAATGATATAGCAGTTAGATTTTCTTGTTTGATCGATGTAACACAAACATCTCAGTGTTATATAGGACTAATAAATGCTTATCCTAAAGATCTGAAAAATAATTTATATACTGAACTACAAAAGTTACACTCATATATTCGCCCCAAGCTTCGATCATCAAAATCTAAAAACAACACGTTGAGTCATGCATAATTATACAAAGTAATAGAGACAACATCCAGTTTGCTTTTCCAATGTAGAAATGGTCTTGAGCATATTTTTAACATTATTGTTTAAGAATGATTTAACTGAGCGCTCTGTTTCTCATTTAAAGCTTACAAAAAATCTAAGTAGATCGATAATGAAATATGAAAGGCTTGATTCCTTATCTTTGCTGATGATTGAGACATACATTTTGCGCACAATTAACTTTGATGATGAACTTTGCCAGATGTAAATCTAGAATAAAGAACTTTAAAATGTAAAGGTTTGCTTTCTCTGACTTTCTCATCTATTAAAAAAGTTACAGTATGTTTTTCTAATATTATTACAAAATTAATTAAATATTAATTTTAATACAGAAGTAACATATCGTAGGTTTTATTTGAGTGATACTAGTACAAACATTTGTGTTAACAGCGGAGTCACTAGGGTGGGTGTCATCCAGTTCGGTAGGTCATGTTGTCACCCCCTCACACTTTACCCCATAGACCTCCTCCGAGTATGCCAATGCCAAACAATGAGGCATACAGAATTTTATCCTTTGGTGTCACCCGGTGCAGATTTTCAGGCTTTAATAGTTTCGTCTCCGCAACATTTTCCATCTAAAATTTAAAAATATATATATATAGAAGCGTGTTCACTAGCACCACAATATTCTTTAAAATACTATTTTTAAAACCTATAGTCAGCATTCAGATACTTCTCGATTAGGGGCCGTCCATAAAGTACGTCACGTTTTTTTTGACAATGTTTAACTCCTTACTCCCCCCTGTCATAAACTGTCACAAATCTCGCGACGCCCCCCCCCCTCTAAAGACCGTCACACTTTCGAACAAAACTAATTTTTATTAACAAAATTATTAAAATTTAATATAAAAGACAGTGACGTCATACATGGCTGGACCCCCTCCCCCTGTCACAAACTGCCACACTTACTTACAAGCCCTCCCCACTCTGGAGCGTGACGTAATTTTTGGACGGCCCCTTAGCAAGCTGATTTATATGCACACAAAAAACAGCAGTAAAGAGCTTTTAATAGATACTTATCGATTAAATTGAAAATACAATTTTTTGACTCCTGAATATCAATCCACCAACTACAAACATTTTTTTTAAATTGTTCTTTTTAGAAGCCAACTTAAAAAAATTGTATTCAATGTAACTAATGGGGGAAAAATAAAATTAATATATTCCTTGTCCTAGATAAGGAATTTCCAATATTTTCATTGTCAGATGCACTAAAATTATTTATACACTAATTTAAACTTTCTTTAAATGTAATGATGTTCTACGTTAATACACATCTCATAACTCTATTGTGTCTGTGCCCCGTGAAGTAAGTTCCAAGCGTCGAATCCAACAACTGATTACACCTCTGATCAATGTCTGTGATGGCAACTGCGCGTCTTACGGGAGGATTGTCACTGGTAGTGACACAGAGTCTGATACATGCAGGTCAGCGTTTCAGATTTGTATATTTCCCTTGAATAATTCAAAGTCATCAATATATTTTATGAGAGAAATGAGTATGTTTACGTATTTCTTTCGAATAAATTCTGCCCCGAATTTTGCCAGCTATTTAGTGTTATTGGTTTTTTTTTCTTCTTTTTTGTTGTACTTATTATTTGTTTTGTAAGCTTAATTAAACTATTTTCTTTTAGCAGATAAGAAAAAAGCGTGGTTTTTTTAACTGTACGTGATGACGTCATTTTATTTGTCCTTAGCTTTTATTACGTGACGTGTACGAGCACATATTTGAGTATCAACGAAGTTTAAAAAAATATAATTATCTTTGACAATAAGTTAGTTGAAGTAAAAAGTAATGTAAACTGCTAACGTAGCATTATTGGTGAACCAACATTGAGTGAGCTAAACGAACGTTCATCCTGATACCATGTAAAATATATTATAAACACGTCAAATTGAATTGATTATCGAAGTCTATGATTGAATTATTGAACAAATGTAAAATAAATTGTCACCAATAATATTTCAGTGTGAGTAACATTGCGCAAATTGTAAAATGGAGTGTAATTTTTTTCTAGACAAGAATTTGTGTAGGTCATAAACACGCGACTAAATAAATTGCTTATCATTTTATAATATATGTAATATTATTTACCTGGCAGTGCCCTAGGCAAGTTCCAAAATTGCTTATCAAATGAATGTGACAAAGACGAAGAATTTGCTGAAGAACTTGATAAGGCACAGGGCATATGCGGTAAATAATTTAATTTTTAAAAAATCCAAATTTAAGGTGTTGCTACATAATGCAAGTGTTTATTTCATTTCCTTTCTTAACCCATCCACCGGGTCAAATATAGATCAATAGGAGACTAATTCATACATATACTTTATGTTATAAATAAATGAAAAAAACCCACAAACGTATATTTTTCATTAAATTTGGATGTGCGATGCCTCAATGCTAGACCATTTAATTTTGACACAAGCAATCTGGGAGGTGTTTTATTTATATAAAAAACAATTCTTCAAAGTTGAATATGGTTAAAAGTGAAAGTACAGTCCCTGCCATGGACGCTTGTACTTGTAGAGAAGTTGAATTTTGTTAATTTGTGCGGCCCCTCGGGGTAGTGGCGTATCTAAGGGAGGGGGTCCAAATTCAGAAGTCCCCACGTGCCCCCACTTGAGGGGTGGCCTCCAAAGGAGAGTCAGATGTTTTAACGTTAGATATTACGCCACCTTCATGTATGCAGGGCACCAAGAGAGGCCAAACCCCCCGCAGCCCCCAAATCCCTACAAATCCTTAGCTACGCCGAGGAATCGAGGTTTCATTTCTTAATAATTTAGTCTTCTTATCTTTGTCTATTGCTATTCTTCACATAGAAACATTGTAGCTCCTCGTATAGATCATCTTAACTAATTAAACTTTATTTTTTTGTCAATTGTGCATTTATTTGGTAAATAACTATTTCAACGTCAAATTTTCGACCTACTTACAGCGACATGACTTCGGTATAAAAGACGTCGGATTAATGTTATCCGCAATTCTTCAAATATAAGAACTCTATGTTACAATCGTATTGTCTAGGATTGGTATGAAAGCATAACATTTTTGTCGAAGGATGTATGAAGTGCAATAATGACAGACAAGCTTAACTCTGAATCTCCTCAACAAACACAACATAAATATATAAAACGTTTTTTAACCCAATTTCCTTTCAGACGGCTGCAGTGTACCACAAATGTCTGCTCTGTTCATCGTGTTCTCAACAATGTTACGTTTACTCATTTAAACAAGTCTGTTTTTACATTTCTTTTACTACGTAACTGTACATTTAAAAAAATCAAAACATTTTTTATTTTGTTTACTATCAAATATGTTTTGTTTATTTTAATTTTAAATAAAATTCCAACAGACCCATTGATTAATAATAAAAAAGTGTTGTTGTCTTTACTTTTAAAAAATAATAACAAACTTGCCACACTGTAGTTAGAGTTGATTTCTGGCTCAGTCAAATGCTGACAGAAACGCCAGCTGAAGAACTAAATAATCATTAACACAATTGATTGATCTGAAGATGAAACTACCAAATATACCTGGTGTATTGCAAAACTAGTGTGCCGCGAGAAAATTTTAGTGTGCCGCGAAAGATTTCAAAAATACCATACATTGCCAGGCTTTTTGAACCTTCAAGTTTTGAAAAAAAATATCCTTAACCGAAAATGAATTGAATAAAAAACGTTTCATGTTTGTATTGTTCTTGTTGTGAGAATCTCTTGAAAGCTACAAAGCTACAGGAGCCGACATTTTTGAGCTTGTTTACAAAAATCTTTCTTCGCGAGGATTACGGTGTAAGAACTGTGTGAGCATATGTACTGACGGAGCATCATCAATGCAAGGTCTAAGGAATAGATTCGTGGCTCACGTGTGCAGTCTTAATAAACATGTCAAAATTGTGTACTGCATGATTCATCGCGAGGTTTTGGTATCATAATCATTAACAGAATCGCTTGGTGTTACAATGAACCAGGTCATCAGAATTGTGAATTACATCAAGTCTAGCCCTTTTCGTTCAAGATTATTTGCATCATTGTGCGAGGCGATGGAATCGGATTATAAGTCCTTGTTGTACCACACCGACATCAGATGGCTTTTTAAGGGCAAAGTTCTTGCTCGCGTCGTATTTTTGCGAACAGAAATTGTATCATTCCTTGAGGTTGAAAGCGAAGAATTCAAATTTATTGAAGATAACATCTGGTGGCTTAAAGTTACTTTCCTGAACGATTTATTTGAAAAATTGAACAACCTCAATTTGAGTCTACAAGGAGCGAAATAGAACATCATTACAATTAGCTGCAAGCTACAAGCTTTCAAAGAAAAATTAGATTTCTGGATTAAAAATGCTGAGAACAAAAAATATTACTTCCTGCCAGGCGTCAATGCGTCATCGATCAAGGATCAACTATCAGCTGAGATCTAAAAAACATTCCAAAATCTTCAAGCATCTTTTTTGAATTACTTCCAATAGCTCGAAACGCATCAATATGAATGGGTTTTGAACACATTCGTCGTTCAAGATATTTCTGTTCTGTCGATGATCTGAACAAGAAAATTTGATCGACATCAGGAAACGATATGATCCATAAAAATGAGATGGCAGGAAAAAAAGCTCACAGCTTTCTGGATGGCCCTCCGATATGAATTCCCTCAACTGGCTAAACGTGCAATCGAATTATTATTACCTTTTGGATCTTCATATCTTTGCGAACTTGGTTTTTCTGCCCTGACAGAAATCAAATCCAATAAACGTGAAAGACTGCAGATGATAGACAGAGAAATGAGAGTTTGCTTATCCAGCAATGAGCCGCGTTTTGAGCTCATCTGCTCCAAAGAAAAGGCTCAAGTATCTCATTAATTATGAAACATCTTTTGAATAAACACTGATTTCTTGTTTTTTTTGTGAGGTGTGCCGCGCAAATTTTTTACCAGTTTAGTGTGCCGTGAACGATTTTCGGTTGGACAACACTGTTTTAGTTATTTGTGTATTAATTTTAAAAGAAAATGTTACGTATTAATACTCAAACTATTAATTGATAATTTTTGCCTTGAGAATATGATTTTCTAACACAAAAAATGGATGGTTATTTAAATGTAATTTAGTATTAGTAAAATACTGCGGAAAAGTTACTTTAACTTTTGTTTATATCTAAGACTGATATGTGGGCTTTGACAGCACCTAGGTTACCTATTCATTATGTAATGATCAAGGAAGGTACCGTAAGGGTAAAACTCGCAGGGTAAAAAATAAAGAGAACCCTTGAAACCCCCCCCCACTCCCCTAACCTCACAGCAAGCTGTAGCAACGCACTATCCAAAATGAAAATATTGAGAAATTGAAAGTTACCGAAGATATACATTTTAAAAACCTGGATTAGGGTACAGGGAGATAGGTTTGACGATAATCGTGGCCTTGATCTCAACACCAGTAGCGAACTACGCTTAATAGATGTGTCAGTGTGAGTGCAGAGAGAGTTTATTCATCAATTTCTCAAAATCTGACATTTAAAAAATTCTTGACACATTTGCTAATTCTCATATACGTACCAACGAAACTAACAAAATGTTCGTCCTTCCATTTATCATTAAATACATCGATTCATTTATCCATCTATGTATATTTCTATAAACATACATAGTTATTTGTTTTTAAAAAAAAATCAATTAAAAAAAACAAAAAACAATCCCTCTGTCTTCCGCTATGTCACGTTAACAATACATGAACACATTTTTAGTTCAGATCAGTTTAAGTGAACAGAACATTTTAAAGTCTTTGATACACGTTTAACACTGAAGTTTAAACTTACAGTGTGTTTCGTCTTGAATTGTTTTAGCGGTCAACGCACTTTATTTTGTCAGCAGTCTGGCCATCCATAAAATAAAATTTGGTGACCATTTATTTAGACTCTTAAAATATGGAAGCATGGATCTGTGCAATGTTGAAAGTGATTATTTTACGCATTTGCTTTTCTTTGCTGGTTTGCACTTGGCCTCTTTGATTTATGTAATCATTTTGGGAGCATCTAATATCTTGATAAAAATTGAAGATTGTAAATTGAAAAAAAAAGTTTTTAATTTTTTTTTAATGAAGTAACAGCTTCTTAAACAGGGAAATTACAGAGTTACAATATTATTGCATGTTGTGCTTTATCGTTGTTGAATAAACTCTTTAATCATTCGGTAATTACTAACAGCCAAAGTGCTTAATTAATAATATGCAGAATATGACTGGGATTAAGCTTTCGAATAAAATACAATATAGACAAACGAATTTGAGCTTTTAAGCAATAAATTGAAGCTTTATTTATGGGAAAATACAGAAGTAATCGTAAAAGTACTTAAGAAAAATACATGATAGAAGAGGAAAGACGTATCGAAAGTTGATATGTGAATGCAAACGGAACACATATTATGATTTTTCTTCCTGACATTGTTGTAATATATCATTAAATTAAGTAATAATTAAATATATTATTTAAAACTTAAAGTATAAGAATTTTCTGACAAACGCTAAGAACATTTCATTTCGTCTATAATTTGAACATTTGCAAAATGTAAGTGTACTTTTGATTAGTTTTTTTACTTTCAAAACTAAACCCAATCATTATTATAGTCCTATTTAAGCCCCAAAATGTACGTGACATTTTAAAATATGAAATATTTAGGGTTTGTTACCTCTTTCATGTTATCTTTCCCGGTTTCATTAAACAAAGGATTCACCAGCTTATCTTTACTGTTGCAATGATGTGGAATTCACAAACTGATAAGCACCATGATACTTCGGCGAGGGATAAATTCAAGTCATCTATCACAACATCTAATTTGACATTTTTTGTAGGGTTTGGGGGGGGGGATCTTAAAGTTGTCACCGTGGTTTAAATCTCAAGCTAGCAATTGGACAAATTAATTAAAAATAGTAGGTATACTATCATTATGGTTGATTTCTGATTCTTCAAACATCTCGTCATAGGAGAGCTACATAAATAGTCATTTCTATAAAGAGAAGCTGCTACAAGCTAAACATGATCTTGTTTAAATATTTCAAATGTATTCAATGTCCTTCAAAAAGAATAAGAAAAAAGTGAATGGAAGATTCATTTTTATTTTCTGATATAATCTTACGATATGATTTTAAAACCATGCTCAATAATCTTGTCCATGAAATAAACATGTTTATAAAGACTTTTTACAAAGAACCCGTTGAGGGTTGGGTTACTCAGAAACGACCGTTTCGCCCCACTCATTTCACTAGCAACGCCAGTGATCGGTGCCGGTTTAGGGCCAGGAGCGCCAGTACGGATTTGCAAAAAGAACCGCGAAGAACGCAGCGGACGCCAGCTCTGAGGAGGAAACCTTCCAGTGGGGGTTGCACCATAGGTAGGTCATTGATGATCCCTCGCTAAGCGGTGGTCCTAACCATTGAGACTCATGTGCTTTGCCGGGGGGGGGGTTGCAAAAGTGGTAGCGGGCCGATGTAGGGAATTCCAACCCTCCTAGTGAGGTCAACTTTAGTGGGAGGCATTTTCGACTTTCAGTCCTGGATGCCCAGGTGGCCGCTTCAGAAGCGACCACTCCGGGGTGGGGGGAAGGGTCCCCAGCTGTTACGTCCCCTTGGAGGAGGGGGCCAGATAGCTTGGAGGGTCTTCCCGGAAGACCCATGAAGAGCACTAGGCTCAGGGCTTCAGATTTTCTTCCACATGTAGGTCATAAAGATTGTTCCTCACAAATCCGTGCTTATTGCTAAATTAAATGTATAATTTATGAATTTCAAAATGTAAATCCAAGGGTTTTTGAATATATCGATACACTGATACACTGATAGAACTAAAGAATTTTAGCTTTTTGTGCAAGTACTTTGCTCTGGGGTGGGCAAAGTGCGGGTCGAGGGCCATATGCGGCCCGCCTTAATGTTTTGTTGTTGCCAGCAAAGACATTCAGAAAATCCGCCATTATTTGAGATTTACTTCATGTCAACGACCAAAATTTTGTCTCGTGTTTTCCAATAGAGCAGATACGCCCTATCACTACTGATAATGATACAGCACCTGAGGAGCTGCAGCTTGAACTAAATGACATGCAGTTAGATCACACTAGATCACTTTTGTCTGCTAAAAAATGTCTGTTTTTCAAAAATTATCCTTGGAAAATGTTCTCTATATTTTGATATATGTATATATATATATTTGTGAGCAATAATTCTTTTTTCTTGCATGAAGATCAACAAGAGTAAATACAAATGCGCCTTGACATAAAGGTGTAGGCAGTGTTGATAATCTCTACAAGCGATTTCACTCCCAGTTTGAGAGGGTGCACTTTTTAAATGATTCTATAATTCAATCTACTTGCCGCTAGAAATCTAGATTTGTATTACACAAGTTTTATTTTTTTTTAAATTAATAAAATTACAACTGTTGTTGTCACAAGCGTCCTTAGTCTATGTCTAGATCGCTTGCTCTAAGATTCATCAACACCAATTACACAAGAAATAGTCGAACACTGCTAACAGAAAACAAACTTTAATCCCAACTTCTTGATACAACACCCCCTCACTTCAACCGTCTCTCTGACCTCTACACACATTCCAAACACGTCAACCAAAAAAACTCTCCCTTTTCACGCTTTCGCTCCAACAAGCCAACAACACCACCGTGCGCAGCTCACAAGTTAAAGGGGGGAAATTGGTCATCCGTGACAGTTGTTAAAGTTACATGTATTTATTTTTATGATAACATTATACTCTTCCTGAAATGATGTTTAATGGTGACTATAGAATACATTCATTTTAAATGGTGCTGCCCTCCACTGAAATCTACTACTACAAAGTGGTCTCCGAGCCCTTCTTTAAAACATTTTTTGTTTTTCTGGTTCAGAGATGTATACATTTTATATCTTAAAAAGCCTGATTTAAAATGTTTACATTTAACAAATGTCTCTTAATTTTGGGAGAAACAATGAAAAATTAGTTTCCCTTTTTCAGCATACCTTTATGTTACCATTGATATTTACCGTTGGCAGTGTAGTGTATTGTATACTATTGACACTCGTTATATATTAGGTATCACAGTTATCCATTAAATTAGGGTCACCAAACCTTTTTTTTTCACGCGGGCCGGCTAGCTGACAAAATGACAAGCATGGGTCACTCAACCATTCAAGACGAACAAAAACTTGAAGTTTAACCTTCCGTATTAATTTTGGGTTTTGGTTGAAAAAAGAATTGTTACACGACTAAAATGTGCGCACGTGTGAATAATAATTTTTTTTAAAAATTATTTTTTAGTCCCATAACCTCTTTTTGTGGTCTTAGGGGGTTCTAATATTTCCATTTGAACATTCTCGGGCTTGATCATGGACTCGATCCCAAAGAACCTCAGCTTGTGAGGCGAGTGCACTAGTGACTTCGCTATACAGACGTGTAAAGAACTACTACTTTGTAAATTGTATATTTAATTTGCTTGAAAACGTCTAATGTTTCATATGTTCAATAAATCAATAACTTTCATTATTCAAGTATCGTTTGTGGGTCGGATGAATTAGTGCCTCGGCTGCATCCGGCCCCTGAAACAAAGTTTTGAGACCAATGCATTATCTTTATCACAGCCCTTTACATCTTATAATTATTTTAACGTCTGATAATATTACAAGAAAGTTTATGGGACACGATGGTCGAGTGGCATGCGCGCTTGGCTGGCTTACCGATGGTCATGATCCATGTGAAGGCATGAATTTGTTCCCAGGGCCTAGGGCGTCACTGAGTCCACCCAGCTCCAAATGGGTACCTAACACTAGTTAGGAAATATAGGCGACTAGGTAATGCGTGGAACCCTTATAGCCGTGGCTTGTGAACGCTGCGTCACTTGCCAACAGACCGGCATGGTCTGTGGGCGCATTAATCTTCTGTATAGAGGGAGCGTCTGTATAGATAAGACATAAGACAAAGCGACTGTGTTAAGATTTTTTTCTGTGTATATTTAAAGCCAATGAAATACGGTAGTTTAAAAATCTTCTTAATATGTCGAAGTCACGAAATTCAACGAGTTGGGTGGAGTGGTAATTTCACAAACTCAAAATGATGAATTAAAGGGAGAACCTATAATTCATTATGAAATTCTGCTCAGCTTTAGATTTGACTTTTTGTTTAGAATTTATTAAATATTCTGCACAACTTCAGATTTTAGCTTTGTTTAGAATTTTAGAACGATTCTGCACAATCACAATATAAGATTTGACTTTAAGTTTAGACTTTTTGTTTAGAATTTTAAAAACTATTCTTGCACAATTTATTATTAGACTTTTTTTAAAAAGACATTTGAGACGAATCATAATTTTGGAACAGCTATCAACAATGAGTTTAAGTCATATTGTCATTGGGCGTGGTGGGGGGTTAGTCTCATCTCCTTTACGTAGATCTGAATATCACTGTTTGAGACCGGAAGCCTGTAGGATGTAGATTACAAATTCGGACGATTAGTCCCACTGCGTCAGATGGGTAGTACAGTACCGGCTAGACTGTGGATTCGTTGATCGTTAGGCGTTATGTAAACATGTATAATAGCAGTAAGACGAGACCCAAAAAAAAATAGTTACTAGTCTTAATTTTGTTTTTTAAAGTTAAGGAAATTTGGAAAATGAAGGCCTATTTATTATTTATGTTATCCCAGAATTCTTTTTAGACATTTTCATAAAAAATTGTTTTATTGATTAAGAAAAAATATTTTTAAAAAATAAATAAATACATTGTCCTACAAGTAAGTTAACTATAAATTATTAATTGGCTTGGCTTGGTTTAATCTTAGTAGACTTCAATGTAGATTTGGATAGTCAGTAATAAGATAGTGAGATGTAAAATAAATGGAAGTGGGTATTGTTTACAATAGTTAATATTTTTTTGTTCTGGTCACACGTCTCTTGTTTTTAGAAAAGTGTTAGTTGTATCGTTTCCATTAAAATCAAGTCTGATTGCTTGTGGTCGGGGCGATTCTTCCACTTTCCTTTTACTAAAGCACATAGTCATCATAATGGCCAATTTCTAATTATTAACACCTGCATATTTCGCCAAGAAAATTAAGTGCAGGCTAGTCTTTATAACTTTAAGTCTTAAGATTTGCATTGGTTTTTTGTCTAATCAAGTTGTATGCATAAATTTATCAAATCCTCGAAGTTGAAAATAATGAACGTAGTATAAACAAAGATCTGTGGACATGAGTTCCAATACATGGATACATGGATTTTTGAACAATATCTAAATGACATTGTTCCTACCGGATACCCAGGCATTAATAGAGTTCTGCCAATCAGGCCTACACCAATGTACCGCTGACGATCTCAGAAACGGCGGAAGAATTAAATGAAATAGCAGTAAGCTAAAAAATTACTATATGTCAGGGAATGTTGTAAACCCATCTTGATTTGTTTATCTCCAATAACGATTTCATAGATTTCATGTTTTAAGGAATTATTTGAGGAACAGATCAGCCAGTAGCCACAATCGGGAAATCTACCCCACCCCCTTCCTTTAAAAAAAAATCATTTATATTAACTCGCGGTGTCTGCTTTCTTGCATGCCGAAAAAACTTTGGATCGAATTTTAACACACTTCCCCGTGCGCTGGCGAGCTGAAATGTTGCAGGCAGGCTTGTGGCAATGATAAAAATGATCTATCAAAATTTCAGATCGATCGAATATACTGTAATTAAATTAATGAATTTTTAGATTATCTTCATTTATGTAGCATCTTGATTTATGTGCTTGAGTGTCGTGCTGCGTATTATATTGAACAACCTTTCCTGTCGTGCAATAAGGTTCGTATTATATTGAACAACCTTTCCTGTCGCGCAATAAGGTTCGTATTATATTGAACAACCTTTCCTGTCGAGCAATAAGGTTCGTATTATATTGAACAACCTTTCCTGTCGTGCAATAAGGTTCGTATTATATTGAACAACCTTTCCTGTCGTGCAATAAGGTTCGTATTATATTGAACAACCTTTCCTGTCGCGCAATAAGGTTCGTATTATATTGAACAACCTTTCCTGTCGCGCAATAAGGTTCGTATTATATTGAACAACCTTTCCTGTCGTGCAATAAGGTTCGTATTATATTGAACAACCTTTCCTGTCGTGCAATAAGGTTCGTATTATATTGAACAACCTTTCCTGTCGTGCAATAAGGTTCGTATTATATTGAACAACCTTTCCTGTCGTGCAATAAGGTTCGTATTATATTGAACAACCTTTCCTGTCGTGCAATAAGGTTCGTATTATATTGAACAACCTTTCCTGTCGTGCAATAAGGTTCGTATTATATTGAACAACCTTTCCTGTCGTGCAATAAGGTTCGTATTATATTGAACAACCTTTCCTGTCGTGCAATAAGGTTCGTATTATATTGAACAACCTTTCCTGTCGTGCAATAAGGTTCGTATTATATTGAACAACCTTTCCTGTCGTGCAATAAGGTTCGTATTATATTGAACAACCTTTCCTGTCGTGCAATAAGGTTCGTATTATATTGAACAACCTTTCCTGTCGTGCAATAAGGTTCGTATTATATTGAACAACCTTTCCTGTCGTGCAATAAGGTTCGTATTATATTGAACAACCTTTCCTGTCGTGCAATAAGGTTCGTATTATATTGAACAACCTTTCCTGTCGTGCAATAAGGTTCGTATTATATTGAACAACCTTTCCTGTCGTGCAATAAGGTTCGTATTATATTGAACAACCTTTCCTGTCGTGCAATAAGGTTCGTATTATATTGAACAACCTTTCCTGTCGTGCAATAAGGTTCGTATTATATTGAACAACCTTTCCTGTCGTGCAATAAGGTTCGTATTATATTGAACAACCTTTCCTGTCGTGCAATAAGGTTCGTATTATATTGAACAACCTTTCCTGTCGTGCAATAAGGTTCGTATTATATTGAACAACCTTTCCTGTCGTGCAATAAGGTTCGTATTATATTGAACAACCTTTCCTGTCGTGCAATAAGGTTCGTATTATATTGAACAACCTTTCCTGTCGTGCAATAAGGTTCGTATTATATTGAACAACCTTTCCTGTCGTGCAATAAGGTTCGTATTATATTGAACAACCTTTCCTGTCGTGCAATAAGGTTCGTATTATATTGAACAACCTTTCCTGTCGTGCAATAAGGTTCGTATTATATTGAACAACCTTTCCTGTCGTGCAATAAGGTTCGTATTATATTGAACAACCTTTCCTGTCGTGCAATAAGGTTCGTATTATATTGAACAACCTTTCCTGTCGTGCAATAAGGTTCGTATTATATTGAAC
Source organism: Ampullaceana balthica (assembly GCA_944989445.1). Classification (NCBI taxonomy): domain Eukaryota; kingdom Metazoa; phylum Mollusca; class Gastropoda; family Lymnaeidae; genus Ampullaceana; species Ampullaceana balthica. The sequence continues at coordinate 120,356 of CALYLW010000777.1, read as the reverse complement.
AACCTTTCCTGTCGTGCAATAAGGTTCGTATTATATTGAACAACCTTTCCTGTCGTGCAATAAGGTTCGTATTATATTGAACAACCTTTCCTGTCGTGCAATAAGGTTCGTATTATATTGAACAACCTTTCCTGTCGTGCAATAAGGTTCGTATTATATTGAACAACCTTTCCTGTCGTGCAATAAGGTTCGTATTATATTGAACAACCTTTCCTGTCGTGCAATAAGGTTCGTATTATATTGAACAACCTTTCCTGTCGTGCAATAAGGTTCGTATTATATTGAACAACCTTTCCTGTCGTGCAATAAGGTTCGTATTATATTGAACAACCTTTCCTGTCGTGCAATAAGGTTCGTATTATATTGAACAACCTTTCCTGTCGTGCAATAAGGTTCGTATTATATTGAACAACCTTTCCTGTCGTGCAATAAGGTTCGTATTATATTGAACAACCTTTCCTGTCGTGCAATAAGGTTCGTATTATATTGAACAACCTTTCCTGTCGTGCAATAAGGTTCGTATTATATTGAACAACCTTTCCTGTCGTGCAATAAGGTTCGTATTATATTGAACAACCTTTCCTGTCGTGCAATAAGGTTCGTATTATATTGAACAACCTTTCCTGTCGTGCAATAAGGTTCGTATTATATTGAACAACCTTTCCTGTCGTGCAATAAGGTTCGTATTATATTGAACAACCTTTCCTGTCGTGCAATAAGGTTCGTATTATATTGAACAACCTTTCCTGTCGTGCAATAAGGTTCGTATTATATTGAACAACCTTTCCTGTCGTGCAATAAGGTTCGTATTATATTGAACAACCTTTCCTGTCGCGCAATAAGGTTCGTATTATATTGAACAACCTTTCCTGTCGTGCAATAAGGTTCGTATTATATTGAACAACCTTTCCTGTCGTGCAATAAGGTTCGTATTATATTGAACAACCTTTCCTGTCGTGCAATAAGGTTCGTATTATATTGAACAACCTTTCCTGTCGTGCAATAAGGTTCGTATTATATTGAACAACCTTTCCTGTCGTGCAATAAGGTTCGTATTATATTGAACAACCTTTCCTGTCGCGCAATAAGGTTCGTATTATATTGAACAACCTTTCCTGTCGTGCAATAAGGTTCGTATTATATTGAACAACCTTTCCTGTCGTGCAATAAGGTTCGTATTATATTGAACAACCTTTCCTGTCGTGCAATAAGGTTCGTATTATATTGAACAACCTTTCCTGTCGTGCAATAAGGTTCGTATTATATTGAACAACCTTTCCTGTCGTGCAATAAGGTTCGTATTATATTGAACAACCTTTCCTGTCGTGCAATAAGGTTCGTATTATATTGAACAACCTTTCCTGTCGTGCAATAAGGTTCGTATTATATTGAACAACCTTTCCTGTCGTGCAATAAGGTTCGTATTATATTGAACAACCTTTCCTGTCGTGCAATAAGGTTCGTATTATATTGAACAACCTTTCCTGTCGTGCAATAAGGTTCGTATTATATTGAACAACCTTTCCTGTCGTGCAATAAGGTTCGTATTATATTGAACAACCTTTCCTGTCGTGCAATAAGGTTCGTATTATATTGAACAACCTTTCCTGTCGTGCAATAAGGTTCGTATTATATTGAACAACCTTTCCTGTCGTGCAATAAGGTTCGTATTATATTGAACAACCTTTCCTGTCGTGCAATAAGGTTCGTATTATATTGAACAACCTTTCCTGTCGTGCAATAAGGTTCGTATTATATTGAACAACCTTTCCTGTCGTGCAATAAGGTTCGTATTATATTGAACAACCTTTCCTGTCGTGCAATAAGGTTCGTATTATATTGAACAACCTTTCCTGTCGTGCAATAAGGTTCGTATTATATTGAACAACCTTTCCTGTCGTGCAATAAGGTTCGTATTATATTGAACAACCTTTCCTGTCGTGCAATAAGGTTCGTATTATATTGAACAACCTTTCCTGTCGTGCAATAAGGTTCGTATTATATTGAACAACCTTTCCTGTCGTGCAATAAGGTTCGTATTATATTGAACAACCTTTCCTGTCGTGCAATAAGGTTCGTATTATATTGAACAACCTTTCCTGTCGTGCAATAAGGTTCGTATTATATTGAACAACCTTTCCTGTCGTGCAATAAGGTTCGTATTATATTGAACAACCTTTCCTGTCGTGCAATAAGGTTCGTATTATATTGAACAACCTTTCCTGTCGTGCAATAAGGTGCGTATTATATTGAACAACCTTTCCTGTCGTGCAATAAGGTGCGTATTATATTGAACAACCTTTCCTGTCGTGCAATAAGGTGCTTATTATATTGAACAACCTTTCCTGTCGTGCAATAAGGTGCTTATTATATTGAACAACCTTTCCTGTCGTGCAATAAGGTTCGTATTATATTGAACAACCTTTCCTGTCGTGCAATAAGGTGCGTATTATATTGAACAACCTTTCCTGTCGTGCAATAAGGTGCTTATTATATTGAACAACCTTTCCTGTCGTGCAATAAGGTGCGTATTATATTGAACAACCTTTCCTGTCGTGCAATAAGGTGCGTATTATATTGAACAACCTTTCCTGTCGTGCAATAAGGTGCGTATTATATTGAACAACCTTTCCTGTCGTGCAATAAGGTGCGTATTATATTGAACAACCTTTCCTGTCGTGCAATAAGGTTCGTATTATATTGAACAACCTTTCCTGTCGTGCAATAAGGTTCGTATTATATTGAACAACCTTTCCTGTCGTGCAATAAGGTTCGTATTATATTGAACAACCTTTCCTGTCGTGCAATAAGGTTCGTATTATATTGAACAACCTTTCCTGTCGTGCAATAAGGTTCGTATTATATTGAACAACCTTTCCTGTCGTGCAATAAGGTTCGTATTATATTGAACAACCTTTCCTGTCGTGCAATAAGGTTCGTATTATATTGAACAACCTTTCCTGTCGTGCAATAAGGTTCGTATTATATTGAACAACCTTTCCTGTCGTGCAATAAGGTTCGTATTATATTGAACAACCTTTCCTGTCGTGCAATAAGGTTCGTATTATATTGAACAACCTTTCCTGTCGTGCAATAAGGTTCGTATTATATTGAACAACCTTTCCTGTCGTGCAATAAGGTTCGTATTATATTGAACAACCTTTCCTGTCGTGCAATAAGGTTCGTATTATATTGAACAACCTTTCCTGTCGTGCAATAAGGTTCGTATTATATTGAACAACCTTTCCTGTCGTGCAATAAGGTTCGTATTATATTGAACAACCTTTCCTGTCGTGCAATAAGGTTCGTATTATATTGAACAACCTTTCCTGTCGTGCAATAAGGTTCGTATTATATTGAACAACCTTTCCTGTCGTGCAATAAGGTTCGTATTATATTGAACAACCTTTCCTGTCGTGCAATAAGGTTCGTATTATATTGAACAACCTTTCCTGTCGTGCAATAAGGTTCGTATTATATTGAACAACCTTTCCTGTCGTGCAATAAGGTTCGTATTATATTGAACAACCTTTCCTGTCGTGCAATAAGGTTCGTATTATATTGAACAACCTTTCCTGTCGTGCAATAAGGTTCGTATTATATTGAACAACCTTTCCTGTCGTGCAATAAGGTTCGTATTATATTGAACAACCTTTCCTGTCGTGCAATAAGGTTCGTATTATATTGAACAACCTTTCCTGTCGTGCAATAAGGTTCGTATTATATTGAACAACCTTTCCTGTCGTGCAATAAGGTTCGTATTATATTGAACAACCTTTCCTGTCGTGCAATAAGGTTCGTATTATATTGAACAACCTTTCCTGTCGTGCAATAAGGTTCGTATTATATTGAACAACCTTTCCTGTCGTGCAATAAGGTTCGTATTATATTGAACAACCTTTCCTGTCGTGCAATAAGGTTCGTATTATATTGAACAACCTTTCCTGTCGTGCAATAAGGTTCGTATTATATTGAACAACCTTTCCTGTCGTGCAATAAGGTTCGTATTATATTGAACAACCTTTCCTGTCGTGCAATAAGGTTCGTATTATATTGAACAACCTTTCCTGTCGTGCAATAAGGTTCGTATTATATTGAACAACCTTTCCTGTCGTGCAATAAGGTTCGTATTATATTGAACAACCTTTCCTGTCGTGCAATAAGGTTCGTATTATATTGAACAACCTTTCCTGTCGTGCAATAAGGTTCGTATTATATTGAACAACCTTTCCTGTCGTGCAATAAGGTTCGTATTATATTGAACAACCTTTCCTGTCGTGCAATAAGGTTCGTATTATATTGAACAACCTTTCCTGTCGTGCAATAAGGTTCGTATTATATTGAACAACCTTTCCTGTCGTGCAATAAGGTTCGTATTATATTGAACAACCTTTCCTGTCGTGCAATAAGGTTCGTATTATATTGAACAACCTTTCCTGTCGTGCAATAAGGTTCGTATTATATTGAACAACCTTTCCTGTCGTGCAATAAGGTTCGTATTATATTGAACAACCTTTCCTGTCGTGCAATAAGGTTCGTATTATATTGAACAACCTTTCCTGTCGTGCAATAAGGTTCGTATTATATTGAACAACCTTTCCTGTCGTGCAATAAGGTTCGTATTATATTGAACAACCTTTCCTGTCGTGCAATAAGGTTCGTATTATATTGAACAACCTTTCCTGTCGTGCAATAAGGTTCGTATTATATTGAACAACCTTTCCTGTCGTGCAATAAGGTTCGTATTATATTGAACAACCTTTCCTGTCGTGCAATAAGGTTCGTATTATATTGAACAACCTTTCCTGTCGTGCAATAAGGTTCGTATTATATTGAACAACCTTTCCTGTCGTGCAATAAGGTTCGTATTATATTGAACAACCTTTCCTGTCGTGCAATAAGGTTCGTATTATATTGAACAACCTTTCCTGTCGTGCAATAAGGTTCGTATTATATTGAACAACCTTTCCTGTCGTGCAATAAGGTTCGTATTATATTGAACAACCTTTCCTGTCGTGCAATAAGGTTCGTATTATATTGAACAACCTTTCCTGTCGTGCAATAAGGTTCGTATTATATTGAACAACCTTTCCTGTCGTGCAATAAGGTTCGTATTATATTGAACAACCTTTCCTGTCGTGCAATAAGGTTCGTATTATATTGAACAACCTTTCCTGTCGTGCAATAAGGTTCGTATTATATTGAACAACCTTTCCTGTCGTGCAATAAGGTTCGTATTATATTGAACAACCTTTCCTGTCGTGCAATAAGGTTCGTATTATATTGAACAACCTTTCCTGTCGTGCAATAAGGTTCGTATTATATTGAACAACCTTTCCTGTCGTGCAATAAGGTTCGTATTATATTGAACAACCTTTCCTGTCGTGCAATAAGGTTCGTATTATATTGAACAACCTTTCCTGTCGTGCAATAAGGTTCGTATTATATTGAACAACCTTTCCTGTCGTGCAATAAGGTTCGTATTATATTGAACAACCTTTCCTGTCGTGCAATAAGGTTCGTATTATATTGAACAACCTTTCCTGTCGTGCAATAAGGTTCGTATTATATTGAACAACCTTTCCTGTCGTGCAATAAGGTTCGTATTATATTGAACAACCTTTCCTGTCGTGCAATAAGGTTCGTATTATATTGAACAACCTTTCCTGTCGTGCAATAAGGTTCGTATTATATTGAACAACCTTTCCTGTCGTGCAATAAGGTTCGTATTATATTGAACAACCTTTCCTGTCGTGCAATAAGGTTCGTATTATATTGAACAACCTTTCCTGTCGTGCAATAAGGTTCGTATTATATTGAACAACCTTTCCTGTCGTGCAATAAGGTTCGTATTATATTGAACAACCTTTCCTGTCGTGCAATAAGGTTCGTATTATATTGAACAACCTTTCCTGTCGTGCAATAAGGTTCGTATTATATTGAACAACCTTTCCTGTCGTGCAATAAGGTTCGTATTATATTGAACAACCTTTCCTGTCGTGCAATAAGGTTCGTATTATATTGAACAACCTTTCCTGTCGTGCAATAAGGTTCGTATTATATTGAACAACCTTTCCTGTCGTGCAATAAGGTTCGTATTATATTGAACAACCTTTCCTGTCGTGCAATAAGGTTCGTATTATATTGAACAACCTTTCCTGTCGTGCAATAAGGTTCGTATTATATTGAACAACCTTTCCTGTCGTGCAATAAGGTTCGTATTATATTGAACAACCTTTCCTGTCGTGCAATAAGGTTCGTATTATATTGAACAACCTTTCCTGTCGTGCAATAAGGTTCGTATTATATTGAACAACCTTTCCTGTCGTGCAATAAGGTTCGTATTATATTGAACAACCTTTCCTGTCGTGCAATAAGGTTCGTATTATATTGAACAACCTTTCCTGTCGTGCAATAAGGTTCGTATTATATTGAACAACCTTTCCTGTCGTGCAATAAGGTTCGTATTATATTGAACAACCTTTCCTGTCGTGCAATAAGGTTCGTATTATATTGAACAACCTTTCCTGTCGTGCAATAAGGTTCGTATTATATTGAACAACCTTTCCTGTCGTGCAATAAGGTTCGTATTATATTGAACAACCTTTCCTGTCGCGCAATAAGGTTCGTATTATATTGAACAACCTTTCCTGTCGCGCAATAAGGTTCGTATTATATTGAACAACCTTTCCTGTCGCACAATAAGGTTCGTATTGTATTGAACAACCCTTTCCTGTCGCGGAATAAGGTTCGTATTGTATTGAACAACCCTTCCTGTCCCGCAATAAGGTTCGTATTATATTGAACAACCTTTCCTGTCGCGCAATAAGGTTCGTATTATAGTGAACAACCTTTCCTGTCGCGCAATAAGTTCGTATTATATTGAAAAACCTTTCCTGTCGTGCAATAAGGTTCGTATTATATTGAACAACCTTTCCTGTCGTTCAATAAGGTTCGTATTATATTGAACAACCTTTCCTGTCGTGCAATAAGGTTCGTATTATATTGAACAACCTTTCCTGTCGTGCAATAAGGTTCTTATTATATTGAACAACCTTTCCTGTCACGAAATAAGGTTCGTATTGTATTGATCAACCTTTTCTGTCGCACAATAAGGTTCGTATTATATTGAACAACATTTTCTGTCGCAGAATAAGGTTCGTATTGTAATGAACAACCCTTCCTGTCCCGCAATAAGGTTCGTATTATATTGAACAACCTTTCCTGTCGCGCAATAAGGTTCGTATTATATTGAACAACCTTTCCTGTCGTGCAATAAGGTTCGTATTATATTGAACAACCTTTCCTGTCGTGCAATAAGGTTCGTATTATATTGAACAACCTTTCCTGTCGTGCAATAAGGTTCGTATTATATTGAACAACCTTTCCTGTCGTGCAATAAGGTTCGTATTATATTGAACAACCTTTCCTGTCGTGCAATAAGGTTCGTATTATATTGAACAACCTTTCCTGTCGTGCAATAAGGTTCGTATTATATTGAACAACCTTTCCTGTCGTGCAATAAGGTTCGTATTATATTGAACAACCTTTCCTGTCGTGCAATAAGGTTCGTATTATATTGAACAACCTTTCCTGTCGTGCAATAAGGTTCGTATTATATTGAACAACCTTTCCTGTCGTGCAATAAGGTTCGTATTATATTGAACAACCTTTCCTGTCGTGCAATAAGGTTCGTATTATATTGAACAACCTTTCCTGTCGTGCAATAAGGTTCGTATTATATTGAACAACCTTTCCTGTCGTGCAATAAGGTTCGTATTATATTGAACAACCTTTCCTGTCGTGCAATAAGGTTCGTATTATATTGAACAACCTTTCCTGTCGTGCAATAAGGTTCGTATTATATTGAACAACCTTTCCTGTCGTGCAATAAGGTTCGTATTATATTGAACAACCTTTCCTGTCGTGCAATAAGGTTCGTATTATATTGAACAACCTTTCCTGTCGTGCAATAAGGTTCGTATTATATTGAACAACCTTTCCTGTCGTGCAATAAGGTTCGTATTATATTGAACAACCTTTCCTGTCGTGCAATAAGGTTCGTATTATATTGAACAACCTTTCCTGTCGTGCAATAAGGTTCGTATTATATTGAACAACCTTTCCTGTCGTGCAATAAGGTTCGTATTATATTGAACAACCTTTCCTGTCGTGCAATAAGGTTCGTATTATATTGAACAACCTTTCCTGTCGTGCAATAAGGTTCGTATTATATTGAACAACCTTTCCTGTCGTGCAATAAGGTTCGTATTATATTGAACAACCTTTCCTGTCGTGCAATAAGGTTCGTATTATATTGAACAACCTTTCCTGTCGTGCAATAAGGTTCGTATTATATTGAACAACCTTTCCTGTCGTGCAATAAGGTTCGTATTATATTGAACAACCTTTCCTGTCGTGCAATAAGGTTCGTATTATATTGAACAACCTTTCCTGTCGTGCAATAAGGTTCGTATTATATTGAACAACCTTTCCTGTCGTGCAATAAGGTTCGTATTATATTGAACAACCTTTCCTGTCGTGCAATAAGGTTCGTATTATATTGAACAACCTTTCCTGTCGTGCAATAAGGTTCGTATTATATTGAACAACCTTTCCTGTCGTGCAATAAGGTTCGTATTATATTGAACAACCTTTCCTGTCGTGCAATAAGGTTCGTATTATATTGAACAACCTTTCCTGTCGTGCAATAAGGTTCGTATTATATTGAACAACCTTTCCTGTCGTGCAATAAGGTTCGTATTATATTGAACAACCTTTCCTGTCGTGCAATAAGGTTCGTATTATATTGAACAACCTTTCCTGTCGTGCAATAAGGTTCGTATTATATTGAACAACCTTTCCTGTCGTGCAATAAGGTTCGTATTATATTGAACAACCTTTCCTGTCGTGCAATAAGGTTCGTATTATATTGAACAACCTTTCCTGTCGTGCAATAAGGTTCGTATTATATTGAACAACCTTTCCTGTCGTGCAATAAGGTTCGTATTATATTGAACAACCTTTCCTGTCGTGCAATAAGGTTCGTATTATATTGAACAACCTTTCCTGTCGTGCAATAAGGTTCGTATTATATTGAACAACCTTTCCTGTCGTGCAATAAGGTTCGTATTATATTGAACAACCTTTCCTGTCGTGCAATAAGGTTCGTATTATATTGAACAACCTTTCCTGTCGTGCAATAAGGTTCGTATTATATTGAACAACCTTTCCTGTCGTGCAATAAGGTTCGTATTATATTGAACAACCTTTCCTGTCGTGCAATAAGGTTCGTATTATATTGAACAACCTTTCCTGTCGTGCAATAAGGTTCGTATTATATTGAACAACCTTTCCTGTCGTGCAATAAGGTTCGTATTATATTGAACAACCTTTCCTGTCGCGCAATAAGGTTCGTATTATATTGAACAACCTTTCCTGTCGTGCAATAAGGTTCGTATTATATTGAACAACCTTTCCTGTCGTGCAATAAGGTTCGTATTATATTGAACAACCTTTCCTGTCGTGCAATAAGGTTCGTATTATATTGAACAACCTTTCCTGTCGTGCAATAAGGTTCGTATTATATTGAACAACCTTTCCTGTCGTGCAATAAGGTTCGTATTATATTGAACAACCTTTCCTGTCGTGCAATAAGGTTCGTATTATATTGAACAACCTTTCCTGTCGTGCAATAAGGTTCGTATTATATTGAACAACCTTTCCTGTCGTGCAATAAGGTTCGTATTATATTGAACAACCTTTCCTGTCGTGCAATAAGGTTCGTATTATATTGAACAACCTTTCCTGTCGTGCAATAAGGTTCGTATTATATTGAACAACCTTTCCTGTCGTGCAATAAGGTTCGTATTATATTGAACAACCTTTCCTGTCGTGCAATAAGGTTCGTATTATATTGAACAACCTTTCCTGTCGTGCAATAAGGTTCGTATTATATTGAACAACCTTTCCTGTCGTGCAATAAGGTTCGTATTATATTGAACAACCTTTCCTGTCGTGCAATAAGGTTCGTATTATATTGAACAACCTTTCCTGTCGTGCAATAAGGTTCGTATTATATTGAACAACCTTTCCTGTCGTGCAATAAGGTTCGTATTATATTGAACAACCTTTCCTGTCGTGCAATAAGGTTCGTATTATATTGAACAACCTTTCCTGTCGTGCAATAAGGTTCGTATTATATTGAACAACCTTTCCTGTCGTGCAATAAGGTTCGTATTATATTGAACAACCTTTCCTGTCGTGCAATAAGGTTCGTATTATATTGAACAACCTTTCCTGTCGTGCAATAAGGTTCGTATTATATTGAACAACCTTTCCTGTCGTGCAATAAGGTTCGTATTATATTGAACAACCTTTCCTGTCGTGCAATAAGGTTCGTATTATATTGAACAACCTTTCCTGTCGTGCAATAAGGTTCGTATTATATTGAACAACCTTTCCTGTCGTGCAATAAGGTTCGTATTATATTGAACAACCTTTCCTGTCGTGCAATAAGGTTCGTATTATATTGAACAACCTTTCCTGTCGTGCAATAAGGTTCGTATTATATTGAACAACCTTTCCTGTCGTGCAATAAGGTTCGTATTATATTGAACAACCTTTCCTGTCGTGCAATAAGGTTCGTATTATATTGAACAACCTTTCCTGTCGTGCAATAAGGTTCGTATTATATTGAACAACCTTTCCTGTCGTGCAATAAGGTTCGTATTATATTGAACAACCTTTCCTGTCGTGCAATAAGGTTCGTATTATATTGAACAACCTTTCCTGTCGTGCAATAAGGTTCGTATTATATTGAACAACCTTTCCTGTCGTGCAATAAGGTTCGTATTATATTGAACAACCTTTCCTGTCGTGCAATAAGGTTCGTATTATATTGAACAACCTTTCCTGTCGTGCAATAAGGTTCGTATTATATTGAACAACCTTTCCTGTCGTGCAATAAGGTTCGTATTATATTGAACAACCTTTCCTGTCGTGCAATAAGGTTCGTATTATATTGAACAACCTTTCCTGTCGTGCAATAAGGTTCGTATTATATTGAACAACCTTTCCTGTCGTGCAATAAGGTTCGTATTATATTGAACAACCTTTCCTGTCGTGCAATAAGGTTCGTATTATATTGAACAACCTTTCCTGTCGTGCAATAAGGTTCGTATTATATTGAACAACCTTTCCTGTCGTGCAATAAGGTTCGTATTATATTGAACAACCTTTCCTGTCGTGCAATAAGGTTCGTATTATATTGAACAACCTTTCCTGTCGTGCAATAAGGTTCGTATTATATTGAACAACCTTTCCTGTCGTGCAATAAGGTTCGTATTATATTGAACAACCTTTCCTGTCGTGCAATAAGGTTCGTATTATATTGAACAACCTTTCCTGTCGTGCAATAAGGTTCGTATTATATTGAACAACCTTTCCTGTCGTGCAATAAGGTTCGTATTATATTGAACAACCTTTCCTGTCGTGCAATAAGGTTCGTATTATATTGAACAACCTTTCCTGTCGTGCAATAAGGTTCGTATTATATTGAACAACCTTTCCTGTCGTGCAATAAGGTTCGTATTATATTGAACAACCTTTCCTGTCGTGCAATAAGGTTCGTATTATATTGAACAACCTTTCCTGTCGTGCAATAAGGTTCGTATTATATTGAACAACCTTTCCTGTCGTGCAATAAGGTTCGTATTATATTGAACAACCTTTCCTGTCGTGCAATAAGGTTCGTATTATATTGAACAACCTTTCCTGTCGTGCAATAAGGTTCGTATTATATTGAACAACCTTTCCTGTCGTGCAATAAGGTTCGTATTATATTGAACAACCTTTCCTGTCGTGCAATAAGGTTCGTATTATATTGAACAACCTTTCCTGTCGTGCAATAAGGTTCGTATTATATTGAACAACCTTTCCTGTCGTGCAATAAGGTTCGTATTATATTGAACAACCTTTCCTGTCGTGCAATAAGGTTCGTATTATATTGAACAACCTTTCCTGTCGTGCAATAAGGTTCGTATTATATTGAACAACCTTTCCTGTCGTGCAATAAGGTTCGTATTATATTGAACAACCTTTCCTGTCGTGCAATAAGGTTCGTATTATATTGAACAACCTTTCCTGTCGTGCAATAAGGTTCGTATTATATTGAACAACCTTTCCTGTCGTGCAATAAGGTTCGTATTATATTGAACAACCTTTCCTGTCGTGCAATAAGGTTCGTATTATATTGAACAACCTTTCCTGTCGTGCAATAAGGTTCGTATTATATTGAACAACCTTTCCTGTCGTGCAATAAGGTTCGTATTATATTGAACAACCTTTCCTGTCGTGCAATAAGGTTCGTATTATATTGAACAACCTTTCCTGTCGTGCAATAAGGTTCGTATTATATTGAACAACCTTTCCTGTCGTGCAATAAGGTTCGTATTATATTGAACAACCTTTCCTGTCGTGCAATAAGGTTCGTATTATATTGAACAACCTTTCCTGTCGTGCAATAAGGTTCGTATTATATTGAACAACCTTTCCTGTCGTGCAATAAGGTTCGTATTATATTGAACAACCTTTCCTGTCGTGCAATAAGGTTCGTATTATATTGAACAACCTTTCCTGTCGCGCAATAAGGTTCGTATTATATTGAACAACCTTTCCTGTCGTGCAATAAGGTTCGTATTATATTGAACAACCTTTCCTGTCGCGGAATAAGGTTCGTATTGTATTGAACAACCTTTCCTGTCGCGCAATAAGGTTCGTATTATATTGAACAACCTTTCCTGTCGCGCAATAAGGTTCGTATTATATTGAACAACCTTTCCTGTCGCGCAATAAGGTTCGTATTATATTGAACAACCTTTCCTGTCGTGCAATAAGGTTCGTATTATATTGAACAACCTTTCCTGTCGTGCAATAAGGTTCGTATTATATTGAACAACCTTTCCTGTCGTGCAATAAGGTTCGTATTATATTGAACAACCTTTCCTGTCGTGCAATAAGGTTCGTATTATATTGAACAACCTTTCCTGTCGCGCAATAAGGTTCGTATTATATTGAACAACCTTTCCTGTCGCGCAATAAGGTTCGTATTATATTGAACAACCTTTCCTGTCGTGCAATAAGGTTCGTATTATATTGAACAACCTTTCCTGTCGCGCAATAAGGTTCGTATTATATTGAACAACCTTTCCTGTCGTGCAATAAGGTTCGTATTATATTGAACAACCTTTCCTGTCGTGCAATAAGGTTCGTATTATATTGAACAACCTTTCCTGTCGTGCAATAAGGTTCGTATTATATTGAACAACCTTTCCTGTCGTGCAATAAGGTTCGTATTATATTGAACAACCTTTCCTGTCGTGCAATAAGGTTCGTATTATATTGAACAACCTTTCCTGTCGTGCAATAAGGTTCGTATTATATTGAACAACCTTTCCTGTCGTGCAATAAGGTTCGTATTATATTGAACAACCTTTCCTGTCGTGCAATAAGGTTCGTATTATATTGAACAACCTTTCCTGTCGTGCAATAAGGTTCGTATTATATTGAACAACCTTTCCTGTCGTGCAATAAGGTTCGTATTATATTGAACAACCTTTCCTGTCGTGCAATAAGGTTCGTATTATATTGAACAACCTTTCCTGTCGTGCAATAAGGTTCGTATTATATTGAACAACCTTTCCTGTCGTGCAATAAGGTTCGTATTATATTGAACAACCTTTCCTGTCGTGCAATAAGGTTCGTATTATATTGAACAACCTTTCCTGTCGTGCAATAAGGTTCGTATTATATTGAACAACCTTTCCTGTCGTGCAATAAGGTTCGTATTATATTGAACAACCTTTCCTGTCGTGCAATAAGGTTCGTATTATATTGAACAACCTTTCCTGTCGTGCAATAAGGTTCGTATTATATTGAACAACCTTTCCTGTCGTGCAATAAGGTTCGTATTATATTGAACAACCTTTCCTGTCGTGCAATAAGGTTCGTATTATATTGAACAACCTTTCCTGTCGTGCAATAAGGTTCGTATTATATTGAACAACCTTTCCTGTCGTGCAATAAGGTTCGTATTATATTGAACAACCTTTCCTGTCGTGCAATAAGGTTCGTATTATATTGAACAACCTTTCCTGTCGTGCAATAAGGTTCGTATTATATTGAACAACCTTTCCTGTCGTGCAATAAGGTTCGTATTATATTGAACAACCTTTCCTGTCGTGCAATAAGGTTCGTATTATATTGAACAACCTTTCCTGTCGTGCAATAAGGTTCGTATTATATTGAACAACCTTTCCTGTCGTGCAATAAGGTTCGTATTATATTGAACAACCTTTCCTGTCGTGCAATAAGGTTCGTATTATATTGAACAACCTTTCCTGTCGTGCAATAAGGTTCGTATTATATTGAACAACCTTTCCTGTCGTGCAATAAGGTTCGTATTATATTGAACAACCTTTCCTGTCGTGCAATAAGGTTCGTATTATATTGAACAACCTTTCCTGTCGTGCAATAAGGTTCGTATTATATTGAACAACCTTTCCTGTCGTGCAATAAGGTTCGTATTATATTGAACAACCTTTCCTGTCGTGCAATAAGGTTCGTATTATATTGAACAACCTTTCCTGTCGTGCAATAAGGTTCGTATTATATTGAACAACCTTTCCTGTCGTGCAATAAGGTTCGTATTATATTGAACAACCTTTCCTGTCGTGCAATAAGGTTCGTATTATATTGAACAACCTTTCCTGTCGTGCAATAAGGTTCGTATTATATTGAACAACCTTTCCTGTCGTGCAATAAGGTTCGTATTATATTGAACAACCTTTCCTGTCGTGCAATAAGGTTCGTATTATATTGAACAACCTTTCCTGTCGTGCAATAAGGTTCGTATTATATTGAACAACCTTTCCTGTCGTGCAATAAGGTTCGTATTATATTGAACAACCTTTCCTGTCGTGCAATAAGGTTCGTATTATATTGAACAACCTTTCCTGTCGTGCAATAAGGTTCGTATTATATTGAACAACCTTTCCTGTCGTGCAATAAGGTTCGTATTATATTGAACAACCTTTCCTGTCGTGCAATAAGGTTCGTATTATATTGAACAACCTTTCCTGTCGTGCAATAAGGTTCGTATTATATTGAACAACCTTTCCTGTCGTGCAATAAGGTTCGTATTATATTGAACAACCTTTCCTGTCGTGCAATAAGGTTCGTATTATATTGAACAACCTTTCCTGTCGTGCAATAAGGTTCGTATTATATTGAACAACCTTTCCTGTCGCGCAATAAGGTTCGTATTATATTGAACAACCTTTCCTGTCGTGCAATAAGGTTCGTATTATATTGAACAACCTTTCCTGTCGCGCAATAAGGTTCGTATTATATTGAACAACCTTTCCTGTCGCGCAATAAGGTTCGTATTATATTGAACAACCTTTCCTGTCGCGCAATAAGGTTCGTATTATATTGAACAACCTTTCCTGTCGTGCAATAAGGTTCGTATTATATTGAACAACCTTTCCTGTCGTGCAATAAGGTTCGTATTATATTGAACAACCTTTCCTGTCGTGCAATAAGGTTCGTATTATATTGAACAACCTTTCCTGTCGTGCAATAAGGTTCGTATTATATTGAACAACCTTTCCTGTCGCGCAATAAGGTTCGTATTATATTGAACAACCTTTCCTGTCGCGCAATAAGGTTCGTATTATATTGAACAACCTTTCCTGTCGCGCAATAAGGTTCGTATTATATGAACAACCTTCCTGTCGCGCAATAAGGTTCGTATTATATTGAACAACCTTTCCTGTCGCGCAATAAGGTTCGTATTATATTGAACAACCTTTCCTGTCGTGCAATAAGGTTCGTATTATATTGAACAACCTTTCCTGTCGTGCAATAAGGTTCGTATTATATTGAACAACCTTTCCTGTCGTGCAATAAGGTTCGTATTATATTGAACAACCTTTCCTGTCGTGCAATAAGGTTCGTATTATATTGAACAACCTTTCCTGTCGTGCAATAAGGTTCGTATTATATTGAACAACCTTTCCTGTCGTGCAATAAGGTTCGTATTATATTGAACAACCTTTCCTGTCGTGCAATAAGGTTCGTATTATATTGAACAACCTTTCCTGTCGTGCAATAAGGTTCGTATTATATTGAACAACCTTTCCTGTCGTGCAATAAGGTTCGTATTATATTGAACAACCTTTCCTGTCGTGCAATAAGGTTCGTATTATATTGAACAACCTTTCCTGTCGTGCAATAAGGTTCGTATTATATTGAACAACCTTTCCTGTCGTGCAATAAGGTTCGTATTATATTGAACAACCTTTCCTGTCGTGCAATAAGGTTCGTATTATATTGAACAACCTTTCCTGTCGTGCAATAAGGTTCGTATTATATTGAACAACCTTTCCTGTCGTGCAATAAGGTTCGTATTATATTGAACAACCTTTCCTGTCGTGCAATAAGGTTCGTATTATATTGAACAACCTTTCCTGTCGTGCAATAAGGTTCGTATTATATTGAACAACCTTTCCTGTCGTGCAATAAGGTTCGTATTATATTGAACAACCTTTCCTGTCGTGCAATAAGGTTCGTATTATATTGAACAACCTTTCCTGTCGTGCAATAAGGTTCGTATTATATTGAACAACCTTTCCTGTCGTGCAATAAGGTTCGTATTATATTGAACAACCTTTCCTGTCGTGCAATAAGGTTCGTATTATATTGAACAACCTTTCCTGTCGTGCAATAAGGTTCGTATTATATTGAACAACCTTTCCTGTCGTGCAATAAGGTTCGTATTATATTGAACAACCTTTCCTGTCGTGCAATAAGGTTCGTATTATATTGAACAACCTTTCCTGTCGTGCAATAAGGTTCGTATTATATTGAACAACCTTTCCTGTCGTGCAATAAGGTTCGTATTATATTGAACAACCTTTCCTGTCGTGCAATAAGGTTCGTATTATATTGAACAACCTTTCCTGTCGTGCAATAAGGTTCGTATTATATTGAACAACCTTTCCTGTCGTGCAATAAGGTTCGTATTATATTGAACAACCTTTCCTGTCGTGCAATAAGGTTCGTATTATATTGAACAACCTTTCCTGTCGTGCAATAAGGTTCGTATTATATTGAACAACCTTTCCTGTCGTGCAATAAGGTTCGTATTATATTGAACAACCTTTCCTGTCGTGCAATAAGGTTCGTATTATATTGAACAACCTTTCCTGTCGTGCAATAAGGTTCGTATTATATGAACAACCTTTCCTGTCGGCAATAAGTTCGTATTATGA
>CALYLW010000777.1:5662-101491 GCA_944989445.1 Ampullaceana balthica | reverse complement strand
TTTTATGGCAATAAGCTCTTGTATTCGCCCAAATGTTTATATATTTTCGTCATTTTCAATAATTTTTATTTTTATAGCTCATATAGGGAAAACTACATTTTGGGCCCCCGAGGCCCCAGTATCTTATATATATGGAACGAAAACCTGTTTAATAACCTTTCCGGTATAATTTTGTGTACGTGTACCAAATTTCACGTTATTTGGTTGTCTGGATCTTGAGTTATTAGGGAACAGACAGACAAACAAATGCGTCTTATATATATATTACTAGGGGCAAGTACCCGGCTTCGCCCGGGTTTAAAATAAGGTTTTCTGTAGAAGCGTACACAACTAACTGTTTACTTGCATGCTATAAAATGGTACATTTAACAGTGTATGTGCTGCATGGCTTAATTTCAAGGATGTCACCATCCTCATCTTTCACAATAACAGTTTTGAGATCTTCAAATGAAATAGGTCCCCGAATATGGTGCAGCAGGAGGCGCATGTGAAATGCTTCTCTGTTGTGAGGATGCACAGTGTACACTCTTCCCAAGGCATTGTCTGTCACATATCTCGGGAAGTCTGCAAGAGGTATACCTTTTTTCGGATTTGCCAGACCTTTTGACTGGCATCCCAGCGAAAATGTCTAGGCACTTCAGAATACAGCAATGTTTTTGCAAGAGGATCTGTTTTGCAGAGATCAAAAAACGCTGTTAATGTAGTCTTTGTTGGAGTGTCTGTCAAATGTGCTGTTGGCTGTCCTGGTTTATAGTATACTCCTTGGCCTCCTTCAAGATGTACTGCCAAGTGAACAACTGTTGGATACCTTTGATGGATGGGAAAGTTAAGCAGGCGCCACACTGCCTCACTGCTACTAATGTATCGTCCTTGTTGATAATTAATTGGTAACCCCATCAAGCCTGTTCGGCATTTCATTTGCAACAGTAAACATGGCTGCATCACTTCCTTGGTAACATAATTGCAAATCTACTTGATGCTTGTGTTTCTATGTACGTACATAGGTCATTCCATCCTGTGCATATTCATGCATGTAACGGGGCCTCCACTGAAGGATGAAGGCAGCACCACTAATTTGCCAAGATTTTCAGAAGTCACATTGTTGTCATTCCTTACTGCCTCTAATAGTACACCATAGTCCTCAGCTCTAAGTTTTGTTTGGTTGAGTCTGATGAAACGCAATCTCTCATTCTCAACCTTAGCATACATATCCACTATGTATTGCTGGAAAAGGCGCGGGCATCTGAGGAGTGTATTAAATTCGTTGACTCTTTGCATCATGCGATATGCATAGTAGTCATTGCTTGTGGCCTTGTTTACATCTTTTATGTTCAAATCATAGCCATCTTCTCCTCTAACAAATAGCAGAGGATACTGAAGTGGATCATATGACCTGTGAGTGTCTTGAATCCTTTGAAGTGGCATTTGTGAGCAACTTCTTGAATGCAGCACAATGTCTCTACGATCACCTAGCTCTCCAGCAATCATGATGCCACTTCACTAACAGATGGTGCATTGAATCTGCCTTTGTGTTCCTTTAATGGTGCTTTGCCGGAAATTTTGATTTTGTAGTCCACTTGAGTGTTATCCATAATCTCAGCAGCCATTTTAAATGACCTCACATAGCTGTTATGCTGATGCAGCATTCTTTGCAGTTTGAGGACAATGTTTCTGTCAACAGGACTGTCAAGCAAATCCAGTCGTCTTTGCACTTGCTCATCTTCTCCCAAGAAGTAAATCTGGAGATATTTGCTGTCTACAGCATTGACTGGATGAAGAGGTCCAGCATGGTGGTACACTTGGCCTTGGACCTTGAATGTTGGTGTCCACCGTTATTCACGACAACATTAGACTTGAAGGAAGTCACGGCAAACATATTATTGAATAGTCTAATAAGTTTCACAAAGTCCTTTGATTGTGCAGTTTCACCATTCAACAGAATGCACAATGGTTCTGGTGGCTTTAGAATTGGGGGCAGTTTGACTTTACCACTGGAACAGCACATGCCTGGAGTTTCTTTGCTCAGCTGTTTCAGCTGCTCTGGGAACTCTGTGGCGGACCTGATCTGCCTGGATTTTATATATTTTTTTTTCGTATGTTATCATTGCGGGAGAGTACTCAACAACTTCCCAAAGTTTCATGCTCTATTTACACGGGAAGTTGGATATTTAATGATTAGTCTGTTTTATATAGCTCATATTAGGAAAATACCTACATTTTGGCCCAAGGCCCCCTAGTGAGTAATAATTTTATATATTTTTTTCGCATGTTACCATCGCGCGAGGGTACTCAAAATCTTCCAAAAGTTTCATTCTTCTACTTACATGGTAATTTGGAGAATTATTGATGAGTCAGTTTGATATATGAAAAAAAACTACATTCAGGCCTCTGACCACCCAGTGAGTGATAATTTTTATTAATGTTTCGCCAGTTACCATTTTGGGAGGGTATATAACAACTTCACAAAGTTTCATGCTTCTACCTACACAGGAAATAGGAGATTTAATGATGAGCCTGATTTATATAGCTCATTTAAGAAAAAAACTACGTTTGGGCCCCGCCCACCCCCCTACCCAGTTAGTGATAACTTTATACTTTTTTCGACTGTTACCATTGCGGGAGGGTACTCAACGACTTTCCAAATTTTCATGCTTCTACCTACTCGGGAATATGAGGAATTGGTGTTGATTCAGTTTTATATAGCCCATATAAGGAAAAACCGGTTTTGGGGCACCCGGCCACCCATGAGTGGAAATGTTTACATTATTTTTCACCAATTATCGTCATAATAGTGTATTTGGCAAGTTCCCAAAAGTTTCATGCTTCTACCCTCACGGGAGGTTGGAGAATTAGTTTTGAGTCAGTTTTAAATATACGGAAAAAAAATACATTTTGGCCCCGCCCCCAGTAAGTGATAATTTATATAATTCATTTTTCTATTGTATGGGGTTTATTTGTTTTAAAGAAACATTTCGAAACGCAATGTTTGAGCTTAAAATGTGCCCTGCTGGTTTCGTTTAAGTTATGCAAAAAGTATAAACACAGTTGCTTAGCTACAGTGTTTATGCCACCCAGGGATGGACGATATTATTGACTCCTACCCTCGCCGATAAAAGGAAAAAGCTTGATCGGACGACTGGATAAAATACATATAGAATATACAAAAAAGAAACAGTGTAAAGTAAAAAAATATGTAATTTGCAAACAAATTTTATAAAAATATATACGTAATCTTGTTAGAGGCGCAACATTAACAGACATATAAATAAACCATTTCATAACATTTAGTTCACAACAAAAAACACACACACTCACTGATTCACACATGTGCACACAAATACTTAAACGCACACCCACAGCGGTATATTAACAATTAAAATAATAACTGCTCTTTTCACTTTGTTTCCTATTTACAAATTAATATGAACTCAAACTATGACGTCACATCACATTATTTTATGGCAATAAACGCCATCTTGTTAATCTCGACACCAAAATGTTTAATATTTTTACGTCTTAATTTTTAATAATTTTTATTTTATATAGCTCATATAGGGAAAAACTACATTTTGGGCCCCCAGCCCCCAGTATCTTATATATATGGAACGAAACCTGTTTAATAACCTTTCCGGTATAATTTTGTGTACGTGTACCAAATTTCACGTTATTTGGTTGTCTGGATCTTGAGTTATAAGGGAACAGACAGACGACGGACAGACAACAAATGCGTCTTATATATATAGAGATGTATATATATATACTAGGGGCAAGTACCCGGCTTCGCCCGGGTTTAACAACAACACAAACAACAACAAAAACAAAACAACAACTACAACAACAAAAGCAACAACAACAAAGCAACAACAACAAAGCAACAACTGCAACAGCAACAACAACAAAGCAACAACAACATTAAGGACATTGTCGTCGCAGGGCAAGGATGTGGACAACAACAACAACAACAGCAAAAACAACACAAAAGCAACAAAAAAAACAACAAAAACAGAACAACAACAAAACAACAAAAACAAATCAACAACAAAAACAACAAAATAACCAACAAAAACAACAAAAACAAAACAACAACAAAGACAGCAAAAACAACAACAAAACAACAACAACAACAAAGCAACAACAACAAAACAACAACTACAACAACAACAGCAACAACAAAAGGAACAATAACAAAGCAACAATAGCAAAACAATTATTATTTTATGGCGATAGTCGCCTTCTTGTTAATCTCGACACCAAAATGTTTATTAATTTGCGTCATTATTTTACGTCTTAATTTTCAATAATTTTTAATTTTATATAGCTCATATAAGGAAAAATTACATTTTGGGCCCCCGGCCCCCAGTATCTTATATATATGGAACGAAACCTGTTTAATAACCTTTCCGGTATAATTTTGTGTACGTGTACCAAATTTCACGTTATTTGGTTGTCTGGATCTTGAGTTATAAGGGAACAGACAGACGACGGACAGACAACAAATGCGTCTTATATATATAGAGATATATATATATATATATATATATATATATATATATATATATATATGTATATATATTAATATAATATATACATATAGAAGCATAAAACTTTGGGAACTTGCTAAATACACTCTTATGACGATGATTGGCGAAAAAGAATGTAAAAATTTCCACTCATGGATGGTAGCGTGCCCAAACCATTTTATCCCTGATATGGGGTATATAAAACTGAATCAACACTAATTCCTCATCTTCCCGTGAAGGTAGAAGGCCGAAACTTTGGAAAGTTGTTGAGTAACCTCCCACAATGGTAACAGTCGAAGAAAATATAAAATAATCAATAACTGGGGGCCTGGGGGCCCAAACGAAGTTTTTTTCGAAAATAAGCTATATAAATTAGGCTCATCATTAAATCTCCAATTTCCTGTGTGGGTAGAACCATGAAACTTTGGGAAGTTGTTGAGTACCCTCCCAAAATGCTAACTGGCGAAAATAATTCAGGGGCCTGAATGTAGTTTTCAATATATATAAGATATTGTGGCTAAGCGCGTCCGTCCGTCAGTCAGTGTGTCGCCATGACAATCAACAAGTCTCTTGGGATTGCTGGTATAGATTTGGAAACACCATGCTTTTCTCATGGGCCTGCTCCAGAGTGGGCTGGCCTGCTCCAGAGTGGGAAAAGAAGAAAATCTTTGTGTACACACTCAATATTGAACTGGCAAAAATGTTGTCTATCAAATTGCTCTAAGATAAATTTACCCTTTTATTGCATTCTAAAAAAACATATTTGTACGCTTCTAAATAAAACCTTATTTTAAACCCTGGAAAGCCGTGTACTTGCCCCTAGTATATCATAAAAGACATAAAAAATAACGCATCATTAAATTCCAAAAATGATACTTGATGCAATTTTAACTCACCCCGACCTTATTTGAAATAGTTAATTGACTGACGTATTATTTTTGTAACCACAATTTATTTATTAAAAAAAATGAAATTTGGTACTGTTTTAAATACGTAAAATTATAACAAAAATAGATGACGATTTATTTTTTTAACAGCGTGGAAAATGATTTTTAAAAAGCCGATGAATATATTTGCTGTTATTCAACGAAATTCATGGACAGCATACGGTAAAAATCGATGACGTCATTTTAATGTGAAGCGCACCGGTACAGAGACAAGTGAAAAAATAATTTTTTCCTTGAAGGATGTAACAAGTGTATGTATTTGATTTGTTTGGAATGTGTGTTTATTTTTCAAGGATTTCAATATCAAGAGGCACTACAAGAACACAATTTATTTACTATTACTAGCGTACTGAAACTCAGTGAACTGAGAAGCTGAAGTAACTGGAAAATCGATTAACCTGACAGCAAAGATTATTTTCAAGAATTGGTCAAACAAATGAACATTCCTCAAATGCCAATAAGGAAGTGGCAACACTGAAACTGAAACACTGTAAATCGTTTACTGATGGCGAGTTTGAAAAAGACCTCTTGATGACAATTGCTCAAAATATCTGCCACGAGAAGAATGAGGAGTTTGCTAATGTTTGTCTGTCACGCAACACTGTGGCTCGCAGAATTAAAGAAATATCATCTCACATTAAGAGATTATTGCAGACTAAAGCAGAAGAGTTTGACTTTTTTTCGATAGCCTGTGATGAAAGCACTGAGTCTTCTGACACATCCAACTTCATATTTGTTAGAGGAGTTAATGATGAAGTGTGTGTGAGTGAAACATTAGTTGATGTTCAGAGTCTTAAAGATCAAGCAAGGGGAACAGATTTATTTGTTTTTGTTTGTTCTTCTGTCAATGATATTAAACTAACGTGGAAAATATCTGTATTAATACTCATGGAACTTCTGCCATGATTGGTGAGCATAGTGGACTAACAACACTTGTCTCAAAGAAAGTCGGTGAAAAGACTTGCAAAGATTTTAAACTATAATGTATCATTCACCAACAAATTATTTGTGCCAAACATGTGATCATGTCATTAAGCCAGTGATATAAGCTACAGACTATTTTTGAACCTAGCCATGTTTCACCGCAGTTCCAGCTGTTTCTTCGTTACATCCATGGAGAATACAGAGATTTTGTGCATCACAATGATGTAAGATGGCTCAGTCGGGGACAGCACTTCAGCGCTTCTACGCACTTCAAAAAGGAAATTAGGCAATTCATGGAAGATAATGAACAACCAATTCCAGAACTCGTTGATACTGTTTGGCTGGCAGTTTTTGCATTTTTAGTTGATAGGACAAGACATCTTAACATTCTTAATGCAAATATTTAAGTTCACAATGCAGGTGTAAGCCAATTTTATTTACATATCAAGGCCGTTGTGAACGAGCTGTAAATTATTATGCAGCATAATACCACATAGCTCCCATCACTGCAGGAAATGATGACACGTTTACAGAAATAAGCTGCAATGAGCAAAGGAAGGTCTAGTTGCGGATATCACATCCCTGGCTGATGAATTTCAAAGTTGCTTTCAGGGCTTTGACACTATTGAAAAGGAAACCAGTTTGGTTTTTTTTTCAGCTTTCTCTGTTGTCTTCATAAAGTTCCAAGAAATCTGAAGCTGGAACTCACTGAATTGCAAAGTGATGCTGAATGTCACAGCAGACAACAACAGCTTTCTCTCATTCACTTTCCTGTTATCTGGATAAAGAGAAATTAAATGAGTATCGAACAATTGTTAAGAAAATTGCTCACCTTGTTTGGCCCGACATACTTGTGAGACCGACATTTTCAATTATGCATTTTAACAAGGACCCTTTTGAGGACGAGAATAGTGACTCTCACCTGCGTGACGTCATACGTATCAAAACCGGCGGCTTTGCGCCTGACCCCCACCCCTATTTAGTGCCTTCAAGATCTCAGTTTCATCCTACAGATTAAAATTTTTCAATAAAAACTTATCAACCTATGTCATTGTTGTTTATTTTCTTAATCCCCTTGGTTAAGCGAATGATCGGCTTAGTCTAAAGTCGCTTTGATGGATTATTTAGCACAAAAACAAATAAATAATTTTAATGAATTTGCTAGAGCATTCTAGAATAAAGTCAATAATATTTGCTTTTTCAAAAATATTGTACATTTACAAATCGTATATCACAAGAAAAGCCTCGGTTACGAATTTTGACTTAACTTTAATTTCTTTGCAACGCAATATTGTTGCTTTAAGTTATTGTAACATATTGTTAAAAAAGTTTATATAAGGGAAGTGACTACAGGGCACCAGGCCCCAAAAAGAATGAATATAGGAGTTTTGAATCATATGGTATTTTAATATAGGCCATAAAAGTGTAGTGTACAAAGCTTGGCACATGTATCAATCCATCCAGCCGGTAACCAATATTTAAAATAGAAGTTTTATAATTTTTAAAAGAAACACGTCTTTAGGGGTCGTCAATAAATTACGTCATGCTATTTTTGACCTAGTTGAACCCCCCTCCATCTTGTCACAAATATCGGACCCCTCCCCCCCCCTAAATTATGCGGATTCTGGCCCTAACGGAGCATAATGTAAAGTTCAAATAACATGTATATTTTAACAGGATCATGATGGATACATTTGTCTAGGTTTATTGGCAAGCTAGTTTACAATGGAATAGGGAATACATTCTTAATCATTTTCGAAACAAATAACGGATATTATGAGTTCAATGCCCATGAGTATTTTAATATTCACCTTCAAGTTCTTACATAACAAGATTGGTCAGGATCCACGAAATTACTCAGAAGCTATGGTTTCAAATATATTAAAATAGTTCATAGAGGAAAAAAAAACAACATAAACATTTAGGCCCCGGCCCCAAATTAAAGAGTATTGTGCTTATTATAGACCTGTAAATTGTGATATTGATCTGAATGGACACATGTTTCAATATTTGTCAAGAATTTTAAAGTTAAAAGGCGAATAAGGTTTTAAAAGTTAACTAACAAAACAAAAAGAAGAAAACAATTTGGGACCAAGCCCATAAAGAGATGCTTGATAAATCTATTGGTTAACTAGCATTGATGAGGCAAAGAATTGACGGAAAACCGATTTAAGGGTTCTAAGTTAGGACATTTTAATACAAATATATGTAGTGATTTATTAAGCTTTAAATTTACGACCATTGTTGTAGCCGAAAAGTATTTTAATTTATTTTTCATTAAGTTAGACCGATCTATTCCATTGGAACTATATCTTGTTGTGTTGTGCATTTAAAGTAGATGATTGATTGGTAAATGCTTGACATTTTATTCATTCTTTTAATGCTGAGTCATATACATACAGAGCTCATTCATATCACTAAGCCTTTTATATATCAATTCATGTATTAATTTAGATTTTTAAAACAATATTTTCTTATTGCACAATGCCCCTTCATACTGCTATAGATCTAAAACAAATACTTTGCACACGTTAAAACCTTCTTTTAAACAGTAACTATTTGATACAACCATTTTCTTTCAATAAAACGTTGTTATTTTGAGGGGAAAAAAACGAAAACAAACAACAATTCTTTTGTATTTAAAGAAACGCAAGATTGTATTTGACATGATTTAGCCTAAACAAATAATTACATATAAATATCTTTATTTTTTACCTATTTTTACTTTAAGACATTTTAAATGAGTTTTTTTTTGTGTTCTTTTTTTGTTTGTTGTTTGTTTAATATTCAAATACTTAACACATTTTTGACACGCTTCAACTCATCTTTAAGATTGTATTTAAATACAATTAAAATGAATAACACCTTTATATAGATATATTTTGAAACTTTGTGTTTTAAATTGTAATATATGAACTATAGTACTATGGAAAAAAAAATCACATTATATTTATGATTTATATTGTTAAAAATTTGTCACGTTTTTAAGAAAGCAAAATTATAATAGTTAAAATACAATTTTGAAGCTACAATTTTTAACTTTCGCTCATGATTTAGAGTTTAAAGATTATAAGATACGTAAGTAGAATTATAATTTTCGAACAATAATTATTCCAATTGCAAAATAAAATTCCATGAAATAGTTACCTATATTTTAGTAGTAATTTGAGATTATAAAATATTATTTTAAATGAAAGTTTAATTACAAAATAGGGTAAAGTAAATGTGGAGTTGTTGTTTTGAACATACGGTTTCTGTCTTTATTCATTTTGAGATTTTTAATCCATTGCCCTATTAAAGATTTATTTACTTGTTTGTGTTTTTTTAAATAAAACATTTACAACAGGGAGAAAAAGTGAAGATTTTGGATCAGAAATTACACCTATAAGGACATCATCTTTTTTAGAACACTTGCCAATTATGTACGATACTCCAAAAAATGAATTATCTAATGGTATGTATGAACGATATAATTATACATATAGATATATTTTTTAGGAGTAATTCATCATAATTTAAAGATTATAAAAATTAAATATTATAAGCAGAGTATTAGAACCATGGTAGCTATGTTCCCTTTAAGCAGCGTGGCTGCGCATATATTTTACTGACGCTACGAAGGAGATTAGAAACACCGCGCAGCAACTTTTGTAAAATATTGCAGAAAAAATGGACGTTGTGCACCTTTGCAAACGAGGTTTTTTTTTAAAACTTTGCACACGAACCAACGAAGCATAGACTTAGAGGGAACATTGGATGGTAGGCAAAAGATTTCTTTAAATGGACACAATAACCTTAATCAACATTTTGAACATTCACGTCAGTCAATAGTTTAAAACCAAAATGTTCGTTTAATCGTCCGGAAATTAGTTTATATTCATCGGCCAAAATATGTTACTTTTTTACTTCCGGTACATTTATAAGTGATGTGTCGATAAATCGTTAAAAACTTAAATCGTTAAAAATTGTTAATGATTAATCGAGAAATTAATAGTTAATTTCCACAGCCCTAATAAATATATATATATATATATATATATATATATATATATATATATATATATATATATATATATATATAGACCTGTACTAGAATATGCATCTTCTGTATGGGACCCATCCACCAAAGAAAACATTGATAAACTAGAACAAATTCGAAAAAGAGCTGCCAGATTCTTTACTGGAGAATATTCGAAACTGACAAGAATAACACCATTAGTTAAATCATTAAACCTTGAAACACTAGAGGATAGAAGAACCAAAAGCAAAGTAGTAATCATACATAAAGCAATTACTTCTAATTTAGAAATACAACACAAAGATAACTTAATACAACCCTCAGATAGACATAATGATAAAAACACCTTTCTGATTCCGTATGCAAGAACAAACACATACAAGTTTTCCTTCTTCCCGTCAGGAATTCGGGCGTGGAATGGGTTGCCTGAAGAATCCAGGAAAACCAACACTTTATCAGCATTTAAATCTCTAATAAAAATGCAGGACTAAACACAAGCCATAGATAAGCGTAGGACGCAATAATCTCCTGTGTAGAAGGAGCGTCTGTAAACAGATAAGATAAGATAAGACATATTAAGTCTGTTTAATCATTGTTTTTAAAAAAAATAATATTATAAGATAACTTCATACTGCCCTATTCACATAAATGAAAACAAAATGTTTATATTTATTTCATAATTTAATATTTGTTTAGTTTTTCTTTTAGCTTCAAGAACATGTATATAGATATATATATATACTTTCAATTTCCCATTAAACAAATGCTAAAAATGTGTTAATAATAAAGTAATAATAGATAAAAAGTATAATACTAACAATAATAATTTAAATTCAATAATACATTGTTCGCGTACAACACGTATCAATACTCATACTCATACATCATCAAATAAGTTTTCTTTTGTTAGTAATCAATAGTTTATACAATTATCATTGAAAACATTTTTGAATCTTTATTTTGGATGAAATATAGTTGCTTGCTTTGTAACTGATAAATTTTTTTTTCCAATATTTAAATAAAATTACAAAAATAAATTATAAAACAAAATATGTAGTTGAATTAAAATATGCTCATTCTAATTTTGTTCAGTTAAGTTTGCATTATTTAATCATGTTAATATCTATTATATAACAACATGTATTTATATCTGCTACTTACATTATGTTTAATATGAATAGAAATAAAAAGAAAAACTTAACAACAATTAACAATTGTGTTTGTAATAGACAAAATACAAATGTTCAAAGATTGTTTAAAAAAAAATTATAAGTAAATGATATACCCCTCATTTTACTTAGCTAACATTAGTCGAGTGTCATAAATGAAATCGAACCATTTTACATTTTAACGTATTGTAAAAGAAAAACACAAACTAAAAAGCAAATACATCAGAAAAAAAGACAACTTTTAAAGCATTTGCTAGACCTAAACTTTAATATCAAATAAGACCCTCGCTTATTCGCGGTTTGCCATGACAAGCCCCGTATATACGAGGATTATGCTCTTAACCTTATCGCATCATTTTAGTATTATTAATTTTTGATGAGTTCACACATTTTTAAAAATTATTTATGCAAAACTGTACGTACTTTTTTATAAACGTATACACTGTTTGTTCAATATGTAAATATGTAAGTAGAGTGCATATTTTTGTGACTGTGCATTAATACTGTTTTTCAAATTGAATATTATTACTGAAATGAATTGTGTTGTATTAATATTACCTGAACTGTGAGCACTGTATTTAAATCCCTTATATTAACTTCACATCCGTCTCTCTATGTCTCTTTCTTTCTGTCTGTCGTTCGTCGTCGGGCAGGCGGGCGGGCGAAAAAACAAAAGTAAATTTTAAAAAACGTAAAAAAACAAGTTTTTCACTATAAATCCTTTATATACGAGAAGTAACTAAAAGAATGTTCATTATAATATGCAGCGCAAGACCATCCAAAAATACAAAATTGCATTTGTGTCGTAAAACATGTTTAACATAATGCGCAACGATCAGGAATATGTTTATGTTTATGGCTATGGTTGAATGTTATGATTGATACTATCTTGCTATATTGCAGCAAACACATTAAATTGACAGTTTTATTAAATAACTAGGTAAAACACAGGTAGTGAGGACTATAATTGTGAATAGTGTTTATTATAGTAATTTCTGTCCTATAAGGTTAACACCGTTCAATCCCTATTGTAAATAACTAACACAGGAAGCACAGTTTACAAGTTTGTTACAGTCACTAAGCAATGCCCTACTCTACACTAAGTTGGTACACCTAACTAGGCACCTTGTGACTCTCTCTACCTGGGCACCTTGTGACTCTCTCTCCCTAGGCGCCGGGTGACACTCTCTCCCTCTGTATCCCAATGTTCTCCCTTATATTGGTAGTCAGAGGAATGTGGGTGACATTGGAGATCGTTCTATGGCTCAAGTCGTAAAAATTTGTTCCATTCATGTTTTCCCTGGCCACTATAAAATACTGTTGGCATTTCCCTGTCCCCTTTTCCTGTCTGGACGCACTTAAAATTTCATTCATTGACCACTGCCCCATGAAGTCCAAGGACCGTGGCCGAAATTGCTGGTACTTAAACTTGAGCTTTTGTTCGCAGCTAAGGGAAACAACAACCCACATTCCAATGTTCTGCCTACCACTGATAATGGGTGAGGGGAAAGCGTTGTGTGCTGAAAATATTGTGGGGGACACTGCAAAATTTATAAAAAGGGTTGTCAATAAAATACGCACCTAATTGCGCGACAGAAAGGTTGTTCAATATAATACGCACCGCGACACTCTATCTAAAAAAAACCCATGTTACATAGGAATAAATAAAATAATCTAAAAATTCAATAATTCAATTACGGTACATGCGATCGATCTTTAATCCACGTGCCAGTTGAGTTCACACGTTGACGCCACCCATCGATGTTCACACCCCCTCCCCCCCTTGCCCGGTTTTAAAGCCAGGGGATATCAGTCGGTGTCAGTCTGTAACTGTTTGTCGCGTTTGAACATTATCAATAATTTTAGTTATGTCTCATATGTAAGGGATTAATAGTCCCTAGGGTTGGTCACCTGGGGTTGAAACATAGCCTATGACCTGTCCCTGGTCAAATGAGGGTCTTGTGTAAATTTCAGCAACCTAGTTCCAACGGCGTGGAATTATATTCTTTAAAAAAAATATGTTTACTATTTTTTTAAACCGTGCTTCGCCGAGTACCCCAGCTAGTTCATTATAACAGTGACAATACTTTAATTATTGAGAATTTGTTTTTAAAAAGTTTTTTAATCGAATGTATTAATTGATGATACCTAACTTAATTAATTATGTTTCATCTGCGATGATTTTTTTTGTTTTTAATATCTACAAAAGATTTTGTTCGTCCCCTACGCCCAATACGTCAAGATAATCTGTTGGATAAACGTTACGGAGAGGAACCAGGTAAATGAAAAAATAAGAGATTATTGGCCTATTATACACATTTATTTCAATTGAAATTATACGCTGATAACATATCCTATTAAATGCTTACATCGTGTTAACAAAGTAGCTGTTAATTCAATTTGGAATGTTGTGTTATGTTAATGTAAACATTAAAAAAAACTTTACACAATTTCAAATTACCCTAATGAGAATAGCTAGATGTGGTAGATTACGAGGAAAACGTTTAGTGTGGCTGAAATTTTCTAACAAATTATTGTTTATTAATTCGTGTGTTCCTTTTATGAAATAAATAATAAGAATAAAAATAAATATATCGTAACTATTTTTAGTTAAACTTTTTTTTTATACAACACAGTTTGTTAACATTTACAAAGTTTTAGATTTATTAAATCGTATTACGTAAATTATTTGGCTCAATAATTTACGTATTTTTAACACAGCAGGTCAACCTACAGCTAACAGTACAAGAGATTTATAAATTTTGTTAACAAAATTAATTTTTTGATAATTTGATTTAGCATATGAATTTTTTTTAAATTTATTTTAGATATGGTTTTAATTTTAGTATAAATTCATTATAACAGAGACTATACTTAAACTATTCGTAATTTAAAACAAAGTTTTCTAATCCAAGTTTAGAAAGCACGGCACGTCGATAGCGTTAGGTATGTTTGCTTTGTGATGATTTTTAAAAAAAAATGTCTACTACAGAGTTAGTTCGTCCCCCAATCCCGATTAGTGAAGATAATCTGTTGGATGGACGTTACGGAGAGGAACCAGGTAAATTAAACAAGGAGAGATTAATGGACTATTATACACATTTATTTTAATTGAAATTGTACGTTAATAACACAATTTAATAAATGTTTACATTGTGTTAAAAAAGTAGCTTATTATTCAATTTTGAGTGTTGAAATTATGTTAGTTAAAGAAAAACATGACAAAATGTTAAATTAGCTAAATTTAAATTATTTAGGGTTGTCGATTAAGAGGAAAACATTTAGTGTGGGTGAAGTTTTCTTTCTAATTGCTCATTGATTCGTTTGTTCCTTCCAACAAAAAAAAATAAAAAAAAATTGTAACTATTTTCATTGGAAACACTGAAAATTAATCTTTAAAATGTTTTCTTAGTGTAGCTATGCTTCCGATATTAAATATGTTTCAAAATTTAAAATAAAAACAACACTTATTATATATTATTAAATCCCCGCCTTTATTCTTTATTTCGTACAGTGAGCCCATCAAGCTCTAGGCTAGTTAATGATGGAGGTGATGTATAATTGTTCTCATTTTTTTAAATAATCATTGTAAATTTCAAATACTTAGACTAATAATAAATGCATATTCTTAAAAATGTTAGATTAAATTTTTAAACTTTTAATTTGGCCCATTCACAGAGTGCTAAGCAAACAAATAATTATAAACTATTAAGTGATTACCTTTAAATGAAAGTTACATAAATAATATTGAAATCTACTTGAGCGCAACAAGTACATAACAACCAACTTTGTTGTAAGTTCAATTAATGTGTAACAAGATGCTCTGAGTAACTATATTCAAAATTATTTTTGTATAGCCTCCAAGAGAAAAAAAAGAAACACTAGCCCCAAAGTATGTTTAATTGCCTATTCTAAACCGTGATTACAGTTTTCCATCACATGCTAATTTATTTTTTTAAAGTAAATATTACCTAGGCAGATTATGTCTTTCCTTACCACAATTGCTTAATATTTTGGTTGACGATTCACAACTTTTACACGATCGATTAGATCTGCACACACAAGTACAATTGACCAGTTTGCAAACATTTAGCTTGATTTCACAGCTTGCACATTATATTCTTTATTCATCAGCTTGGGATGTCACTCCAATCAGCTGTCTTGCGGATTGGTTTAGCTTTATTCAGATGACTCTCTAAATAATCTTATACTGACGTATTCCTGTTTTACTCCAGACAAATCCAATCCTTTTAGCAGTGATTCTGGTAGATTTCAGAATTCTTATGACTTCACTTTTTATTTAATGTCTGTTATATAGCTATCAAACTTTAAACTTTATTTTCCAGATTGTTAAATTTTCTATAAGTAGTCAATATCTTTCGATTTTTTGTCAATAATTCATTTAGCATAGTTGAAATTTGCGTCAAATTATTCTCCTGTCTATTGAAGTGTATTAAGATTTTTAATTGCTTTAGAGTAGGGCTGTTATCGATTAATTTAAATTTAATCGTTAACTTTTGAAAAATTAACGATTAATTAATCGTTAATTTCGATTAAAGCCAAAAATAGAAATTCATGACGTCATTAAACTGAACATTTCAAGGAAAGTAACAAAAACAAAACTTTTTCACCATCTTCGACTTTGCCATCCGCAGTTAGATCAAAAACAGAATTTTTTGCTCAACTTTCCAGTTATATGTTTAAATTTAACTGTGCTGATACTGTCAGCCATTTTTTAGTCGACGTCTGCCGGTCCACTTCAATTAATAAAAGAAATTATAATATTACGCAGGAGAAGTTTGTACGTAAAAAATATATAAATTGTTATGAATTATTAATATCTAAATATTTCTTAATAATTTTTTTTTAAAATATTATAAATATTTTCTTTAATTTTAATCGAATTTTTTATCGATTAAAATAATTTTAATCGATAAAATTTTTTAACGATTAATCAAGAAATTAATCGATAATTTCCGCAGCCCTACTTTAGAGCTTCTTATTTGTAGTAGCTTTTATTGTAAACTCCACATGTTATTTTGTAAATCTGGAATGAGTGCTTAAACCTCTTCCAGTGATTAGCAATATTTCCATATACATGAAATGGTATTGGCGCGTGGAGTTCGTCCATTTGACATGATTTAACGATGAATCTTCACTGCAACTATAGACTGACGATAAAATGCAACATTTGTAACTCATGCTTCTTTTTAGAAATACAATATAATAAATTCTCATTTTAAGTAAATTATGAACAGCTTGTAGGTCTATTACGTAATATTTTATTCCAGGAAAAAAAATAGCTTTATTTATAACAATTGTAACTTTTTACATTATAAAAATCGTTTTTTGTTTTCTAAAAAAAATACATTAGATGATTTTATTAGTTGATTATGTTTAAATATTTTTGATAACGTTAAAGAAAAATTAATAGATGTTGGCCAATTTAAAAATTGATAAATCCTCATAAAATAGTGAAAGCTCTTCAGGGATTAAAAAATATGTTATTTATGATGCAGTAAATAAAAAGAAAATAATAGTTAATACTATAAACAATATAAACTCACACACTTAGCATATATATGTATATTTTAATTATTTTATTTTTTTTAGAGTCTGACAACTATGATCATCCAGAAAATGCAGGTTAGTTTTTAAAACCACTGAGGAACAATTCTGTAATACAAGGCTGTTTATTATTTTTATCTTCTCATTTAGAAAACACACACAAACACACACACACACACACATATATATATATATATATATATATATATATATATATATATATATATATATATATATATATATATTTATGTATATATCTTTCAAAAATCCAAAAATGAAATCAATAAAATAAACATTTCGAGTCATCTAGTGCCATGCAATTTACTAGCTTCTTCATTTCTAGTCAATCATTGACCCCATCACATCCCACCCACAACTTCATCCAAATGTATTAAAAGACAATTAGCCCATTAAATGCCATGATCCCCATTTAATGATCACCTACCTTAACCGCCTAGTCACGCCATCTGATACCTATTGAGAATAGAAGCATGTGTGTGATTCGCACAAGAACTATGTATACCCCGCTGATTCAAAATTTAGCTTTCAAAATGGTTGGCTGTCCGTTCGAGATCATTCTTTCCGTCGTGTAGCCATTTTCGTCACGTGAACAGAACGCCGGTGTTGAAAGACAAAAAAAAGTATATAAAAGTGGTTCATTTTCATCATTTGATTTTTGCTGTGATGATTGGTAAGTGCTCAGCATTTTAATCACACTTGTTTAATGCATTTTATTATTTTGATGGGTACAATTAAACCACAAATTTCGATCCCCATTCGGGGCTCATAACTGATACCGTCTTAAATTTCGGTAGATATTTTGTAATTGCGTTTTACAGAAAATGACAAGACACAGGGCTCTCTCTAAGAAATACGTTCATGGTACTCTAAATGACGATGGATTTATAAGTTTTGATGAAGAAAATGTCAGCAATGGTCCCATAGATATTGTGTAGCTTCCTCTAGACAGTGTTGACGTACTGTTAGAAAACGAATATATCGATGACAAAATTATCGATGATGATGAACCCGCAGATGTTCCTGGCCCAGGTGAAATACATTGTGCAGCAAATGAAGATGATAATGTTATAATGGACAACGCGTTGCCATACACAAGCAGCGATACAAGTGATATTCTCCAACCACCTGCGAAAAGACGAGTGACAGTTGTGAAATCCAAAGTGGAAGAAGAGACCGCGCTTTATTTCAAAAGTTACCCAAACTGTAAAGTTGTGCAACAAAGAAGGGATTATACTATCGACTTCCTCAGGGGAAAATACGTATGCAGTGTTTTGAGAAGTTGTTTGATGAGGCAATTCTGACGCATATTGTCCGGCAGACGGAATCTTATGCCACACAGAAACACGTCAAACAGTTTTTCAAGTCAAATGATTGTCAGAAAAATTATTGGCATCATTCTCTTCACTGGGTACCACGGTCTTCTTCAAGAAAAATTATACTGGTGTGAAGATGAAGATATGGATGTGCAATGTGTGAGAATATGCATGAGTTGAAACATGTATCTGGAAATAAAACGTTATCTCCAATCTCAGTGAAAATTCTGACCTGGATGCTATTACATCAAAATAAAGAGATACGCTCTTCAAAATTCACCCGTTGATCGACAAACTCAATGAAAACTTTTTGCAATTTAGTGTGTTCTCTGAAAAGTTTATCACTGATGAACAAATGGTCCGATATTACGGGAAACATTACCTGAAGCAGTTCATACGTGACAAACCTTTGCGATTTGGATTCAAACAATGGGCCATTTGCAGCTCTCAAACATGATATTTTTACCAGGCGCTGGGATATGAAGGCATAAGTACAGGTACTGAGGATTACTCAGGAGTTTCCAGGGCATCTGTAGTCTTAAAATGATTTTGGAGACCCCAAGTACTCACAAAATTTATTATGACAACTACATAACTGGATTTGCATTGATGAAGCATTTGCGCGACATTGTTGTCCGAGCAACAGGGACGGCTCGATTTAACTGAATGAACAAGTGACATATTTCAAATAACAAAGAAATGAATAAGAGAGAGAAAAGAAATTCCACTACAGATTTGATTTAAAAAAAGAAATTGTGGGTGTCATATGGAATGACAACAGCTGGGTAAAGCTGCTAAGCAATCATGAAGTGATCAATCCTATGGTACAGGTGAAGCTTTGGAGTAGGACTAGCTAGAAAGAGATTCAAGTCCCCCAACCCAAATTGATCACATAATATAGCAGACACGGGGGTGGGGTGGATAAGATGGATTGAACCAAAAAACAGAATCAGAATAAAGGGAGAAAAGTGGTATTGCACTTTGCTTACAAATGCCATTGATGTAGCACTGATGAATGCCCATGCACATTATTGTTTGGCGAGTGGTGCAATTCCTTTTTTTTGGATTTCAGAAGGTCTGTTGCCAGAGTTTGTCTCGCTCTTTCTTTGGTAATATCAGACTCAACAAAGGTTAGGAGGAAATTTTGCTCGAAACCAACAAAAAGTCGTGTCCCTGATGATATAAGAAAATCTGGAACTGGTGTCTACATTGAATGGACGGAAATAGGCAAACAAAGGAGGTGTGCTGTGTGCAAAAAGAATGCAAGAAAGCAATGCGGAAAATGTAGCGTTGGACTCCATGTTGAGTGTTTTCCAGTATAGCATGAAAGCTAGACAGCATGTGTCATTATCCCCAAATGGGACCTGACCAAAGAATTTGACTTTTTGGAAAAAATACTATGGGTGTGATTCAAAATGCATTTTTTCCTTAATAAGTTTGTTTTAATTTATACCAATAAAACAAACATATGTGAAAATAAAATTGGCATTTAATGGGTTTTATTTACAAAATTAAACTTCATTAAATTTGATTAAGCACTAATTTTCCAATATACTCTTAATTCTAATGGTATTTAAATTTCCCAGTTTTTATCCTCTTGATCCTGTAGTGATAACTTTTTTCGAGTTTCACACTCTTCTGTGGTATTCAACAACTTCACGTTGTGCATCCCATATTTTATTCTTACAGATTTTTCTTAATAAAATGTATCTCTCAAGTTTATATTAATGTTTGCACAAGGTGTATTTGTATGTATTACATCAATACGTTTTCTTTAGAATACATTTGTTATCCCTTGTGGCATATTTTAAAATAAATATGTTACAGTTAGCCTTTAGTAAATATATATTCTTATATGTAAACAAAGTATATCTATCAATTTAAAAACCAGTTTGTAATAATGGAGTATGTGGCATATATTTTAAAATAATAAATTCCAAATGTCTAATTTAAGACCAATGGACATTTGAAAATTTTATTCAATGATATTTTAATATTGACTTCATATCCTTCAAACATCATATCACATATCCTAATACTTAAATTAAGAAAACATTGATTTAGCCTATTGCAATTGCTTTGTTTAATTAAATATATTTTATAACGCTCTTTTTACAACAAAAATAGTATTCATAAAATTAAAATAAATTAATTAATCATTGAATCAAAACTGTAGGCAGCGTTTCTCACTTCACTATAAAAAATCGAACTGTTAATAGGGAAAAACATACTATATTATTTATCTTTAAAGAAAGAATAACTGAGCGAGTGTCCAGTTAATTTTTAAAGTATTAATATTTTTAAAAATAAATAAAGAAACACAGTAAAACGATTTAGAAAAAATTAATAAAAATTAAGTACATATCTTAATTAGTTTTCTTTAAATTATGATTTCTGATTTTATTTTAAGTTGAAATATACCTTATTTTGGATATTAACACATTTTC
The DNA here is from genome assembly GCA_944989445.1 of Ampullaceana balthica. Lineage (NCBI taxonomy): Eukaryota > Metazoa > Mollusca > Gastropoda > Lymnaeidae > Ampullaceana > Ampullaceana balthica. Next base: position 80,564 of record CALYLW010000777.1, on the reverse strand, counting down.
AAGGTTTATTGTAACTTTTTAGTAACAATTTGACTTGTATGGTTTATTATGACAAATGTTCTTGAATTATATAGCTCCTTCCCCAAGAAGAAAAAATGTCTCTCCTTATGCAGGTAAGGTATTCTACTGTTTTATGGAATTTTGTAAGTTGCTCAAAATAAATACAAACAAAAACATGTCTGACACATATTTATATATATATATATATATATATATATATATATATATATATATATATATATATATATTATATATATATATATATATATATATATATATGTATATACGAGAGCAATGCCCTTGCTATGCTACGGGTAGGCACAATGAAAATAACTTTATTTGGATTTGATTTTCACATTCACCTTAATAATGAGTGTAAACGTATCAGGAAATTAGGGTAGTGATAAATCAAACCCCTTCTTTATAAAAATCACCATATGTGCGTCTAGAAAATAGAAAGTATGATGAATTTAAATATTACCCATCAATTTTGGTATTTCTGCTTTAATAATGCACGCTTTTCTCTATATATTTTACCAGAACAACAAAGTTCCTTAACAGTTACAAACATCTAATGGGCAAGGCTCAATTTCTTTTTCCATGAATCAAAAATTGAAAACAATATCTTTGATTCCTTTGGTTCTAGGAAAAAGCTCTTAAAATCACCCACTCCATTTTATAAGCTAAGTATGAAATTAGTTCAAGACGATTAGGATAGTTTTTTAGCATAGTAACAAAGCAATAAAATAACGAATTATTTTTCTTTGTATTTATATTCAAGCCTTTTTTCATTGCAGCTTTTTTAGCTTATAAAATAACATATAAGTTAGGGATTGGCACAAAACATATATTATGTAGGCATTTGATTTTAAAACAGAATAGTTTTTAAAAAATCAAGTAATGGGGGTGAGATTTTTTTTAAAAATCACTCTGTATACAAAACGTTATCCTCGTTGTAGAATATTGCTCAAATAGAATCAAGTTATTATGTCACAATATCAGTTGCTGTTAGTGTATTTTTTTGCCAGAACAGGAGTAGGCACAATTAAAAAATAACTTTATTTGGTTTTGGGTCTCACATTTCCCTTAAAAATGAATGTAAATGCATCATGAAATTAGGGTAGTGATAAATCAAACCACTTCTTATAAAATTAACGATATGTGTGTCGAGAAAATAGAAAGTATGATGAATTTAAATAGTAACCATCAATTTTGGTATGTCTGCTTTAATAACGCATGCTTTTCTCCAGATAATATACTCCTACAGAATATGAATGTACTTAACAGTTATAAAAATCTAATTGGCAAGGCTCAATTTATTTTCATATGAATTTAAAAAAAAATGATTTTCCATATGATTCCTTTTGGTTCTAGGAAAATGCTCTGAAAAACACCAATTCCATTGTATAGTTTAAGCATGAAATTAGTGACGAAGCAGCTAATATTTGAGCCAGATAATATTTATTTGAATATGTATGCTTAGTGGAGGGTGGAAATATGGTTTATGGATTTAAAATACATATTTTCTTTTCACACGAATATTAACATAAAAACAATGGGTTTTTTTATATTCCTAGAGATTGATTTTCTAATAAATTATGTCATTTTGAAAGGACTTTTCACTTTTTTCTTCTAGTTTTAACAAAGCAATAAATTGGCAGATACTTGTTCCACTAAAATAAAGGATTACTTTTCGTTGTATTTGTATTTAAGCCTTTTTTCATTGTAGGCATTTGATATTAAATCAGAATAATTTGAAAAGAATTTTTTCAAGAAAGTGTATACAGCTTTAAAGATAACTGCCATTTAGTAAACCACATGATCTGCCTTTGAAATCAGTCTTTATACAAAACTTTATCCTCGTTGCATAATATTGCTCAAATAAAATCAAGCTGTTATGTCTAAATATCAGTTGCTGTTAATGTATTTTTTCGCTTGAGCACGCACTTTCTGAAGCTAGAACCTATATATGAGTCGTAATACCCGCGATATGTCTTTACACTAAATATATGTATACCTTAAAGAACCGTACAGTTTATACCCGAAGTGTGTGCCAAGCAACTCATTTTTCTAGAAATGTAACTATTTTTTTTAATGAATATTGTAGTTTTGTTAGCTCTTAAATACCTTTCTTAGTAATGATTTTTTATGGGAAAAGCATATTATTTATGTGAATTTTGATGCTTAAGTAAGGTGTGCATGGGTTTTATTTGTTTTAAAGAAACATTTTGAATCGCAAGGTCTGGGCTTAAAATTTAGCCTGCTGATTTAGTTTAATCTATGCAAAAAGTATAAAAACAGTTGCTGAGCTATAGTGTTTATGTCATCCAGGATTGGGCGATATTATTGACTGTTACCCCACCAATAAATTGTACATTTCAAAAGGTCATAAATTTGTAATCAATATAAAAATAGCTGTTCCACTTGTTACCCACACTCATTGGTCCGTGCATATAACTCCTATATATAATCCATTTTCGTCTATAACAGTATCGAATTTTTTTTTCGTTCCTTCTATTTCCTTGGGGCAGTTTATGGAGCAATTGTTCCAGAAAAAAAATCGTGTAAACTATTTAAGCACCGAAGGAAAATAAATCTCCCACCTAAAAATCATTGGCATTTCTTTCATCACTAATCACTTGCTTCATGCATTTTTTTTTAAAAATAAATATAACTTACCTAGCATGTTTAACTTAATTTATGCAAAAAGTATATTAACAGTCGCTAAGCTATAGTGTTTGGTATCTGGTTTCACTCGTGTGCTTTCTTTCTCTAATGCCTTGAATACATTGTTAGTATTTGATTATTTAGAACTAACTTTTAAAATGTCAAATACATTAAGTATTTAGATTAAACATATTTAAGTGTCGGAAGACAGGACACTGTTTGTCTTGTGTGATCGCACATACATGCTCTGCGATTCAGTAGGAGAGAAAACTCCCCGTCTCAATTATGTATTTCAAAGTGCAGCGCTTACACACAATGGTGTAGAACACATCGCAGCTGGTGCAAAAAAGCCATCCCTAATCTTAAATATTCCCTTAGGGAAGAAAATCTTGTTCTTCTGGGTAACAAAAGAATATGTCTTACAACGACCTCGGCCTCATGGTTTTGTACCGAGATGGTTGGATGTAATAGAAAGGCTGCTTAGAATCATAGGTCACGCAGGTTTTTGTTCCTCCTAAATACAATGAGGGGTGGGGCAGAGAATATGTTATTAGTGTCAGGGTCAGCGTGGAGGATTGCGCAGTTTTTCAAAAATATTTCTTTGGCCCTGATATTGTGGGGATGGTATGTGAGAACTAGTTTGCTCCTCTAATTAATGTCGCTGATGTGTGATACAAAGGCGTTGGTACGAGTGAAGGTTTTGTGTCGCTGAAGCGCAGATTGCAGAATAGCTTCAGGATAAGACATTTGTCTAAAAAAACTCAACAATTGCCACCGCCTTTTCAAAAAAGTCCTCCTGATATTGACATAGTCTACGGAGGTGAAGAAGTTGAGAAAAGCGAATAGAGTCCTTACAGGTTTTGGGATGAGAAGAGGGGTAGGTAAGAGTGGCTGTCTGTTTGAAGTAGGCCGAAGTGAGGAGGTAGTTTTTCTGGAGAGTTACAGTAATGTCAAGAAAGTTTACAGACAATTCCTAAATTGTATAAGTGAACTTGATGGAGAGGTTGAAATAGTCTAAAAAGTTGATAAATGTGTCCAGTTCACTTCTCACCATATTAATCAGTCCAATTCCGTCATCTATATACCCGTTATAGAATTCGGGGAGGTGACCAGTATATTATTGTTCCACTATGTGATCAAAATGGCCATGAACAAGCAAATATAGCTTGTTCCAATTTTGGTCACCATAGCGATCCCACTGATCTTTTCCAGGAACTGGCCATTGAACTCAAACGAGTTGAGGGTTAGGACCAATTCTGCCAACCTTAGGAATGCTAGTGTAGGTATACTGGGGTGCGGCTGTCTGTCCGAAGTGTTGCACAGCCAGAAGGTGACTATTGTGGAGAAAAGAGGTATCCGCTATTGTCTCTTGCACAAACACACCCTGCAGGGTCAGTCTGTAGAATAGACTAATCCAAGAATATGGGACCCTTGCACCATATGAGATGAATGCTGTGTTCGCGCTGAGAACAATCATTTTGCCACACCCAATCTCTCCTTTCATATATAAGCTCACACTACTCTCTTCTTACTATTGCTTTCATTGACTCTTTGGATTTCACCGCAGCTCAGTTAAATTGTATTCGTTTTTATTTTTATTTCCTTTTATTCGGTTTATTGGTGTACTGATTGTTCGTCGAGTAAGGCTCTTTGCCGAAACGTTAGATGTTTTGTTACGGTCTGCCATAACATGTTTATATGTTATCCATTTACTAATCTTTAAGCCTGGTTGCAGTCTCATCCACATTTCGTTCACTCATTCATATGCCATTTTTTAATCTACTACGCAAAAAGACAAGTGTGTTGACATTATTTGGTTCAAGTGACGAGCTAAGCAAACATTCACATGGAACTGAGGAAACTGATATGCACAGAATGGTCTTGGCGAGGAATGACATTATCGGATATCGGTGTTCACTAAGTTTCCACTATTGTAGAGGGTTAATGGATTCAGAAACTTTTATCTCTATATTGTAACGAAGTAATTCATTAGAAGAGCTGCCGTCATTTTCTGTTTCATATCTTATATGTTCCAAACGCTCCTTCTATACAGGAGATTGTTGCATCCATAGCTTATATATGGTTTGTGTTTAGTCATGCATTCTTATTAGAGTTTTAAATGTTGATAAAATGTTGGCTTTACTGGTTTCTTCAGGCAACCCATACCACGCCCGAATTCCGGACGGGAAGAACGAAACGTTTTCTGAGTTTGTTCTTGCATACGAATAAGGAAGGTGTTTTTGTCCTTATGTTTATCTGAGGGTTGTATTAAGTTATCTTTGTGTTGTATTTCTAAATTAGAATTAATTGCTTTAAGTATAACTAATACTTTAGCCTTGATTCTTCTATCCTCTAGTGTTTCAAGGTTTAATGATTTAACTAATGGTGTTATTCTTGTCAGTTTTGAATATTCTCAAGAAATGAATATAGCAGCTCTTTTCGGAATTTGTTCTAGTTTATCAATGTTTTCTTTGGTGGATGGGTCCCATACAGATGATCCATATTCTAGTGCAGGTCTCACAAAGGTGAGACGCACTCCATTACTGAGATTAGCTTAATACGCTTTTCATTTGTTTTGAGAAGTAGGCAAAGTATTTGAACAATAGTAAGCAATTTTAATCAACATTTTGAACATTCTCGTCATTCAATAGTTTAAAATCTAAATGTTCCTTAATCTTCAGGAAATTTATTATTTATCGGCCGCTATTTTATAGTATTTTTCTTTTTACTTTTAGACTTCTAATAATTTGTAATTGATGGGTCAATTAATCGTTACAAATAATTTATTAGTTACAATTGTTAACGATCAATCGAGAAATTAATCGTTAATTTCCGCAGCCCTAATATATGTATATATATATATATATATATATATATATATATATATATATATATATATATATATATATATATATATATATATATATATATATATATATATATATATATATGTATACATTTATAAATTTATACATATATATATATATATATATATATATATATATATATATATATATATATATATATATACATATATATATATATATACATTTAATACAGTCTTAAATATATTTCCCTTTGTTCCCTTCAAAATAAAAAGAATCAAAACTCTTCGAAGAGAATACAAGATCAAACAAACCAGGTGAGTTTTCATCTTATTCAAAATAAATTCTATGCATGTATTTGTGGAAAATGTCCTATATAATATCTTAGATTGTCACAAACTTACCGTTATGTTTAAATTTTAATCTTGTTTATATTCATATTCTGAAAAAGTTTAGGCGTAAAATATAAAAACCTTTCCAATTAAAATAGGCTGCAAATTTACGTAGACCTTGCTAATTATTACAAAGGAATAAATATTCTACTATCGAATTCGCAGTATAAAAAATAGTAAAGTTTCTTTTTATAGGTTAGCCCATGAAATTGGTTAAAATGTAACATTTTTCTAACAAACAATCAATTTAAAGCAATATTCCAGAATATTCCAAAGTAAAGTCTATAATACAATTAATTTAAAAATCACTTTTCACTTAAATACTTGTTTGCATCACAAAAGCCATGTCTAAAAATGTGACATTTACTTCATTCATCTGTTACATACTATTGTTATTTAAACTTAAGTTTAAGGTATTTTTAAATCCCTTATATTAACTTCATCGCCGTTTCTGTCTCTCTGTCTGTCTTGGGCACCGCGGATAAAAAGAAGTAAAAAATGACCCACTTCCCGTCATGCCATTGAGCTGATATTAGGCACACGGACCCGTGTCCCCTAACAATGCATGGTATCAAAAATTCTGATCGATCAAACGTACAGTTATTAAATTAATGCATTTTTAGTTTATCTATATAAACTATATGTAGCAGTCGCTATTGTTTACATTTTACGGGTCACTTGACTTCACCCCAGCCTTCGGTGAACACATCTCGTGTTTTACACAGGTAAACGGTCATGCTTTTGTTTACATTTTGCGTGTCACGCTGAGCTCGGTCGAGCGATCGGTGACAAGACATTTCCCCTCTCCCATCCCCCACCCGTGTTAAAAGCAAAGGGGAGTTAAGACAGATTCAGTCTGTAAATATTTGTCGCGTTTGAACATAATCAATACTTTAGTTATGTCTCATATATAAGGGATTGAGAGTAAAAACTTTTTACGGGGTTGTTTTTTGTTACAATGTTTCTTTTACGAAAATGAACTGGGGTCTCCAGCCCCAAAATAAGTTGCTTTAGGATTTTTATTACAAATATTTTAATCATTGCCATACACGTGCGTTATACTAATCTTTGTATTATCCATTCATCCAGCCAGAAGCCAATTTAAAAAAAAATATATAAATATAAATTCATAAGAAAAAACAATACATTAATGGCATGCATGCCCTAACGGTACACGAATTATATTTAAAAAATAAAACGTGTAGATTTTAACATGGATCCCGATTTGTGAGTATTTGTCAAAATCGTTTAAAATAAATAGGTAACAAGTCTATAACGTTTACAAAATAAAGATAGTTGGTCACCTGTCCCAAAGGATTCGACGTCTGAAGTTTAATATACTTTCTTTTTTTAATGTTACCATCAAGTTTTATGTATTACATTTATTGGTATAGATCAGTTTATTTACCTAGTAGTCTATTTTTAAAAACAATAAAATAATGTTTTGTTTCCAATTTTTTTTAGAAACTATAATAGGGAAAAACTACATTTTTCACCAATGCTCACCAATGATTGAGTATTATCAATTTCATTACATGTAGTGTACATTTAGATTTTAATGGGCCATGATGTGTTTGTACATCTATTTTTTCCACCCGTTACCCAGTTTTAAATATATTTGTTTCCTAATATAATATTTAAGAGAAAAAAAATAACTTGACTGTTAGTTACAAACTCCTCTAGGTTTCAATATGGAAGATTATGGATATAAATGCAAACTTTGGTTGAAACCCATCAATTCATTTAGAAAACTATGAGACACAACCCCACCATTCCATTTGCATTGATATGCAATTACGATTATTAAATTTATATTACAGCATATCTAGACAAGTTCGAGGTGAACAACCCTTCAGAATCAAGTGGAGAAAGCAAATATACACCTTTCAATGCATCTTAAAACAATAACAATAGGCTTCTTTCAACATTTATACATATGTGTGTGTGCATATATGTATAAATAGCAATCGCTTGTGTCGCCGGCGTGGGGATAACAACACATTTTAGAGTTAGACGACGATTGATATAATTAAAATTAAAACAATATTGCACAGGATGATAATATGTGCTTGACATTTCTTTATGTACATAAAATGCGCTAATTATTGAGAATGTACCGTATTCTTGCAAACGAACTACGGCGTTGTCGAAATTTTTTTAAAGTAATATTTCGGCAATGGTTTTATTTTTTATTTGCTTTTCTTAATTAATTTTTGTTATTTTTTTAAATAGTCAATATACGGGTTTAGAAACTACTAAGAGGAAAATAGAAGGAGAGAGAGAGAGAGAGTGGGGGGAGAGAGAGAGGTGAAAGAGAGAGCGTCGTGCTTTTACTTAAAAAGCGTAACTTTATAGGCTTTGTGTGTTTACGTCGAGTTAATCTTGTTATTAATAGATATATCTTACAGACAAACACACATAGAATATAGTTAAAATAAAACCCGCAAAAAAAAAGTTTAAAAAAAAATAAATAATATAGCATAAAGGCAAGGCAAAAAAAAATTTTTTTAATTAAAAAAAAACCAAAGTAAAAAAAAATAATAGAAAATGTATATGAAATAAAAATATATAATTTTCACTATGTACTATGTAATTGTGAATGACTCACACGAACGACATTTATTTTGTATATATTAATTAGTATTCATAATAAATATGCATACACACCATGTTTTCTGTATGTATTTCTATTACATTTGTTCTAGAAAATATTTAGGAAATTTGTTATTTTACATATTCTTATAGTGATTTCTTTTAAACTTACTTTGCTTACTTAAGATCTTTTATTCACCAAACAATGAAAGTAATTAAATTTCATTTGTTGATCCATATAATTTAAAGTTGGTCTCTTACATGTACTATACGTAATTGTCATTGTAAACTGTGGCTGTTAATGTATTTTAAAGCAGTTTATAAGAATTTAAATTAACTGAAAATGAAAGTTAAAATTATTATGAGTTGCACACGTTTACGAGAATATGAAATTTGTTTTTAAAATAATATACAATATTATTTATGTATTAGAATTATGGCTGTTACCGATTAATTTAAATTTAATCGTTAACATTTGAAAAAGTATCGATTAATTAATCTTTAATTTCGATTAAAGCCAAAAATTAAAATTAAGTTTTCATAAGTAACACTTATTAAACATTCTTATTGAAAATATAAATAAGGCTTTATATGTCATCTTTTAACCAACTACGCAAAAAGACAAGTTCGTTGACATTATTTGTGATGACATAAGGGATGAGCTGGTCTAATTGGCAATATAGCCAGGTGATCAGAACAATCGTTCATATAGCTTTAGATTGTCTCAGCTGAAGTTTCTGATACTGTAGTGGATGTTTGGTTTGCAGGTGATATGTAAGCGAAATGTCAGAACCATGGTAGCAATGTTACCTTTAAGCAGCGCGGCTTCGCTGATATTTGACCGACGCCACGCAGGAATTTAGAATCACCACGGAGCAAAAAATGGAAGTTCTGCAACTTTGCACACGAGTTGGTTTTTTTTTACTTTGCACACGGACCAACGAAGCTTAGACTTAGAGGGAACATTGCATGGTAGGCAAACGATTTCTCTAAATGGACACAATAACCTTTATCAACATTTTTAACATTCACGTCAGTCAATATTTTAAAACCAAAATTTTCGTGTAATCGTCCAGAAATTAGTTTATATCTATCGGCATTAATATTTTACTTTTTGACTTCTAGTACATTTATAGGTGGTGGGTCGATTAATCGTTAACAAAATTTAATGGTTAAAAATTTAAAATTTTTAACGATTAATCGAGAAATTTATCGTTAATTTCCGCTGCCCTAATTATAATAGTTATATTATTTCCCAACCAGCACGGACACCAAACAGTACATTACAATCATAATACTATATGTGTTCATTTTAACATAAAGATTTACTATCGTATGATAAATTGGGGAATGTACAAAGAATCTTAGAGGAAAAAAAAATTAATTTAAAAAAAAATTTAAAAAAATAAACGATCTGCGGATCTTTATATTTTATCATTGCCTTTTCAAACATATATACATATTGTTTAGTGTGCATTTAAAAAGAGGTGTTAAGTTCTTTGAAAAATTTTAAATATATATTATTGATTGCATCCAGACAAAATAGTGCATAACATACGGGTGTGGAAAAAAGAGCGCACTACTTTGTGAACATAGGTCTAGGAAGGTCAAACCACAACAGAAAACAACAGTAAAGTGAAGAAAGGCTTGAGAACAGACTCCCGCAGGGATGTACCTTGAATTGAACGCTATTCCCAGCATACACAGTATTACACAGCAACAAGCAAGAATTACTTAAGTGTCTTAACGCAGTTTCCTTAAGTGACTTATCTTATTAGAGTCAGGAAAGATTATTATAACTGTACTAACGGCCTATGGTCAGCCGTTATACCCCTTTCTGAGTGTTTTTGCCGATATAAACAGCTGTTAAAAATGTTCGTTAAAAGGCGAATGATTTCATTTACATTTTGTTTTAGAAAGGATTGAGCACTATACATTTTTAAAAGATAACTTTACTTCCTGTTTCCGTATGTGAATGTTTTTAAACGTGTTGTTATCTACATGTTGTGTGTGTGTGTGTGTGGATGTGTGTGAATAGAAGCGAGTGAAAATGTTCTGCTTTTTTTTTAATTTTAAAATTTCTATCGCTGGAGAGGATACAACTGGATCGGATAATCAACATATACTATTTTTATTTGATTTATTTCAATTGGAAGACAATAAAAATGTTGATTTTGTGGACATTTCATATCTAAGTGATGGTAGTTTGAGTAGCAGTGAACACGACAGTGTCAAATATTGACGTATATCTGAATTGCGCCTCTTTATCCTAGAGTTAATAGTTACTGACGATTTCGTTTTGAAGAGGATTGACATATACAGAATAGACCTTGACTAGACGCTAATTTCATTGTCAGAAATCATGGTTGCTCTCAAAACATTAATTTTCATGTATGTTCATAGAATGTTAATTTGTAAAACTTATTTTTTTGATGATGAATTTGTTAACAAGTGCCGCGAGAGACACAGCATTTCCTGAAATTGACTCAAAATTTGTTTGTAGAAAACAGTTTTCCAAAGTCGACAAAGCATATCTCTCTGAATATTGTTTATTTATAGTAACTATTGGAAACGCTGAACTTTGAAGCGAACCAAATATTTTCTGAAATAATAACACAGACGCCCAACACTGACATCCATAGTATAATGACGACTTAAATCGCTGCTTTACTGAGAAAAAATGTGTATATATATAAATAAAAATAGCACTAGAAAAATTAATAAATTGGGAAACTAATTGTAGTATATTTTTCATTCCAAAAAGACTATCTGATCACATGCCATTTTAATTGTCCGATTACATCGTGAATTTGATTGAGATTGTGATATCAAGAGAAGTCTACCGAGATCAGGGAAAGTTCGTTAACTGAAATGTTACATAATGACATGTTACGACGGCTTTACTAAGTGACGTACAGAGGACACTATGAGTGGTGGCGAGTGAAATGCGAAAGTTAAATAAAATGATTAGGGGCAGATAGAATGTAGATATATTTATTAAAGGACTATCTGAACTAATCGCCTTTGTTACTTTCCGATTACATCGAATCAGGTTGGGGTGAAGTATGATTAATTTGGAAACACTTTTTAGGTCAGAGAAATGGCACATTTATCACAATCATGAATTCGCCTTGCATGTTGACTGGCTATCAGCGTATATAATTTTTTTTTAAATCGTCCTTTCATAAATTACAACTTAAAAAGGACTATGTTATACGATTTTAGTCGATAATATTATTAAATTATATATTGTTTATACGAAAAATACTTTTAAAAATAAATAATTAAAATTAAAGACACAGAAAACATATCTAATGTTTAGAAAAAAATGGTCTAAACCTCCGGGTCTTGACGTCCTGGCGTTGAAACGACCTGTGGTCAAAATTTTCATGGTTGAACCGACCTGAGTCATAACGTCCTGGGATCGAAATGTCCTGTGCTCGAATCGGGAAGTTCGAAACACCCGGGGTTGAAACGTCCGGAGTCGAAACGTCAGTGATTCTTGAGTGGTGGTTAGTCAACGTCCACAGAATGGGCTCGGAGCGCATTCAAAGAGCTCTGCCATATGAAAATCTTGCAACTGGACATGTAAAATGAAGCCAACTTGCCTGCTCTATAAGCACTTCTGCGAGAATGTCATGCTGAGGAGGCCATTGCTGAGGAATGCACCCTCTAGCGGTCACAGTTACGAGAGGGCACTCAAGTTGCGGAAGCCTACGTCATAGCTAGGAGTGATGATAGAAAACCAATAAGAAATTAGGGGGGGGGGAGAAGAAGGCGACACTGACAGCATCCCTTGATGACAAACGAATGCAAAATAATCAAAATTTTACAGTTAATAGTATTGTATTATGTTTAAAGAAGTTGATGGAGTTTTATACCCTCGAAGGTAGTAATACATTTATTTAACATACACTTAACAAATATTAATTTCTATGATTTATTTTTCTTATGAACTTATTTTATATTAATTATATATTCAAACTCAAAGTTAGCACTGAAGGCATATAGTTAGTCTTTTGTTTAATTTTAACTCATTATTAATTTTGGTAATTATAAACATATCACAACATTTAGAGAAATAACACTATTATTTAAGATGTAAACTGCATATTATTCATTGTATCGTCTACTATATGACATATATATAATTAAATAAATGGACATTTTTTATAATGCAAATACAATAACTCGCATTATATTCGTCAAAAAAATATTTATTTAAATTTGAACAAAAATTGTGATAAATGATTCCAAGTTTAAAACCTATTCAAGTTTAAAACTGGCCAATAATTTATATTAGTTCAAATCTTTTTTCAAGTTTGATCCATTCTTTGGGAGACTTATGCGCTTTTTACAAATGCATACCAACTATTACTTGGTCTCACCAAGTTGGCATTTGGGATCCCATTTTGTTTGACTCTTGTATATCAATGATAGAAAATTGAGGTCATTCTTTAACCAGAGTTTAACTATATGACTAAAATGAAGAAAAAAAAACACTTATCAATCTCGAAATCTATAAACTAAAGGCCTTAATCTTAACAACAGTTAAAACATTAATTATTTGTTTTTAAAAATATTTTTTTAAAAATTGAGAGTTATTGTTTCCCAAGAAAGAATGTAACAGTCAAGAGACACGTGATTTTCTCCAGAAAGCAAGGTGAGGTAAAAAGTTTAGATTATTTTATAACAGAACTTAAACTTACAGAAAAGTCTTGGGAAATTTGAAAATTTAACAGATTCGATAATAAAGGACAGAATTGTGGCAGGAGTAAACAATGATTATCTCAGGGCTAGACTAAGTACTCACTTAAAAGCAAGCAAATGCAAATATTGTGGAAAAAAACATGAACCTAGAAAATGTCCTGCGTATGGGAAGTTATGCAAATCATAATGTGAAACAGTTGTCAACCGTCAAGTAAAAGATCATGTAGACTATAGTCAAGAAACATTCTGCATAGGAAGTGTGTCCACGCAACAAGCAACGAGTGATGAATAGAGGGCTGTCGTCACGCTTGAACAGAGGCAAGTAGTGTTCACACTGGACACGGGCGCACAAGTAAACATTCTGCCACACAGATTGTACAGTCAACTTAAAATGGGAAGAATGCATAAATCAAAAGCAAGGCTCCCAACATACAGTGTGGAAACATTGCCTGTTGTAGCAAAACATCAATCAAATGCTCTGTGAAAGACAAGACAGAGGTGCCGGAGATTTAAATAGTCAAGACGCACTCAACTCCTATCCTTGGTCTGCAAGGTTGTCAGAAATTGAAACTTATTGAGATAGTGGATGTTATGGATATTGAAGATGAGACATTGTCTAAATATTCAGACGTATTTAGGGGTCTTGGTTCAATGGAAGAAGACTACTATATAAAAATTGATAAAAATGTCAAGCCAGTAGTACATGCTGCTAGAAAAGTCTCAGAGGCGTTGCGAGGTAATCTCAAAAAAGTACTTAAACGAATGGGAATGGGGGGGGAGGTCATTGAGAAAGTTTATCCCCCTACAGCATGGGTTAACTCACTGGTCATTAATGAGAAAAAAGTAGCGGTTTAAGGATCTGTCTTGACCAAAGAGACCTGATCACTGCCATTCTAAGAGAATATTATCAATTACCAACAATTGAAGAAATAGCTAGCAGGCTAAGTTGCAGCAAGATTTTCACTGTGTTCGATGCAGCTACAGCATTTTGGCAAATTAGGCTTAGCAGGAGCTGTACAGATCTTACAACGTTAAACACGCGTTTTTGAAGGTACACATTCTTGAGGCTTCCATTTCGGACTAAATTCATCAGAAGAAGTATTTGTTAAAAAATTCCAGAAAGCTTTTGATAAAATTCCAGGTGTTGAAACTTATTTGGACGAAATGCTATATCTGGAAGAACGAAAGAAGAGCACGATGCAAGACTGAAGAAAGTTTGTGACATTGCGAGAAAGAAAGGGATCAAGCTGAAACCATCTAAATGCAGTCTTTGAGTCAAAGAAGTTAAACTTGTTGGTCAAATCATGACAGATGGTGGAATAAAACCAGACAATTCAAAAATTGAAGCTATACAGTCAATGCCATGCCCTTCAACAAAGAAAGAATTAGAAATATTTCTAGGAATGATAAATTATTTATGAAAAATTATCGCACATTTATCACACATAACAGCACCTTTACGAGACCTGTTAAAACAGGAAAAATGTGGTTATGGTTGGAACAACACCAGAAAGCAATGGATCAGTTAAATAATTTAATTACATCAGCCCCAGTGTTAGGTTTTTATGATGTCAAAAGACCAGTCAATGTTACAATTGATGCTTCACAAGATGGAATGGGGGCTGTACTTATTCAAGGTGAAAAACTGGTGGCGTATGCTTCTAGATCGTTGACAGATTGTGAAAGAAGAAATGGACAAATAGAAAAAGAAATGATTGCTGTAGTATTTGGAACTGAACATTTTCATTACTATGATTATAGTCGCAAAGTCACGGTTGAGACGGATCAAAAACCAATAGAAGCTATCATCAAAAAAGCCTTTGTCATCTGCACCACCAAGGCTTCAAAGAATGCTTCTGAGAAAAATGAAATATAATATCATTCTTGATTAAAAGACTGGTGAAGAAATGTTTATTCAGAACAATATTTTACGATCATCCGTACCAAGGAAATATCCATCCAGTGATGACTGTGACACTCATTTTAATCTAATTGTAAACAGTCTGCCTATTTCGGATGAAAAAATGAATGAATTTTTAAAAAGTCACATAAGAAGATGTTGTTCTAAGACTTTTGGAGCAACAAATGTTGTCAGGTTGGCTTGATAAAAGAACAGAGATTCCAAGAGAAATTACAATGTTTGCTGGATTTAAAGAGGAACTAAGTAAAAGTAATGGCATACTTTTCAAGGGAGAGCGAATTTTAGTTCAAAAAATACTGCAGAAAGAAATTCTTAAGATACTTTATCAAAAATATTTAGTACGGGACAAGTGTTTGGCTACACCAAAAGAGGTGATATTCTTGCCGGCAATGTCCTCACATATGAAGACATGGTGTATAGTTGTGAAGTATGCAATGAGTATAATAAGTCACAGCAAAAAGAACCCATGATACCTCATGACATTCCAACGCTTCCTTGAGAAACATTAGGAGCTGAAATTGTTCATCATGATGGAAAAAAGTATTTACTTCTAGTGGACTACTATAGCAGATGTATTGAGTTCAATCTCATTCCATCTCTCAAGTCATCATATATAATTAGCTACATGAAGTCACAATTTGCTAGGCATGGGATCCCACGACATTTGATAAGTGATAACGGGCCCCAGTTTTACTGTCAAGATTTTGAGCAATTTTAAAAACAGTGGGGATTCAGCCACACTACGTCAAGCCCAATATACGAAAAATCTAATGGCATGGTTGAAAGAGCAATTCAAACAATAAAGACACTTTTAAAGAAAGCTAAAGCTATGTGTCAAAACCCGTACATAGGACTGCTGCAGCTACGAAACGCTCCGTGTGCAGACGAACCGTCACCTGCAAAAATGCTAATGAGAAGACGACTCAGGGCAAATCTACCTGCTACTGATGCTTATCTGTAGCCTAAACTTGCTGACCCAAAAGAAAAAAAGAAAATGTGGGTCAGAAGAAAAGAAGAGCAGGAGAAATATTACAACAAATCAGCAAGAATATACGAACGTACACACTTGCAGCCTGGACGCAAAGTGTATATGCACAAAGAACATAAAGGCTCGGGTCAGCAGCAACAACGCCAAGGTCATATATTGTTAAGACTAACGATCGTATGACATACCGACAAAACAACAAAAAGCTGAGACAGGTATTTAGTGGAAGGAGAGGTGTGAAAGATACGTTTGAGTATGACACCGGGGAAGCCGTTCCATATCACTGGTTACTCGCTATACCATTGCAAGTTTGACCGGCGATGTCGAGGTCTTGCCACAGCGGTCCGGAATGATTTAACGATGGGGCTGCTCGAAGTTAAGTGTTACAGCAACACTGATACTCTCACCGTGAGAGTTTTCAAAGGCGACGTTGGCTTTACAATCACGAGTGTCTATAATACGCCCAGAAATCCAATCGCACTTTAGTTTGGGAAGATGTCATTTTTGGAAGAACGATAATAGCAGGAGACTTTAATGCACAGTCTCCTGACTGGGGCTATGCCGAACGGAACGCGTGAGGCCGCTACATCGAGGATGTCTGTATTAATACGAATCTCATCAGGCTGCAGAACGCAGACAGTGAACCGACACTACTGCACACGGGGCACTGCACGGAGTCCCGCCCAGATCTAACGATCTAGAGTCGATGCATAGACTGGAAGTATTAAAGGAAGTAGGTAGCGATCATCTACCAATCCTGATCGAATTTGTGCTTAGTGCAGGCAAACTTCGATTTGAAAGATGTCATTGGCAATTCCGTAAGGCCGATTGGCGAAAGTACGAGGCCGAGAGCGAGATCAAGCTCGCTCTGCTGGATGTTGCAGGAGACAACATGGATGCCACCTACGGGCAGTTTATTGACACAATCCTTGGGGTTGTGAGGCGAACGATCCCAAGGACTAACGGGAAACAGAAGTTCAGACCTTACTGGGACAAGAGTCTGACAGAATTGGTGAAACAAAGAGCAAACGCACGAAAAAAGGCAGCCAGGCTGAAGACACCCGAAGCTCGTAGGGCGTACAACAGACTGACTGCTGAAGTCCGGGCCGCTGTCGACAAAGCGAAGAATGCGAAATGGGTAAATACGTGCGAAAAACTCGACCTCGTAGATGGAAGAAACGTTTGGCGGCTCTTAGATGCATTATCTGGAGCGGGGAAGACAAAGAATTCCAACCCTTTGACGACACCAAAGGGCCAAAGGGCTAGTGAAGTTAAGCGCGCACGAGCGCTAAACAAACACTTTGCCCAGGTAAACAAGAAAGGTGCCAGATCTGACTTGAGCCAAACAATCGACCGAATGCGCAAAGAGGGCTCAAGGAGACAAAGCAAGGGCCCTCAACTAGAGGTTTTCGCGGCTCCCTTCACAATGACAGAATTGCAAACTTCACTTAACAAGTGCCAAGCTGGCAAAGCACCAGGGCCAGATAAAGTTCACAATGAAATGCTCAAGCATCTGGGCAGGACAGGCCGAATGAAACTGTTGAGTTTCATAAATAGAACTTGGACAATAGGCACGCTGCCGAAGCTATGGAAAAAGGCCATAATAACCCCAATTCCCAAAGAGGGGAAACCAGGCGAACACCCGTCCAGTTACCGGCCAATTTCTCTCACGTCGTGTGTGGGGAAGGTAGCTGAACGGTTAGTGAACGCACGACTCCACTGGTTCCTCGAAAAGACCAAATGCATTCCAATGACTCAGGGTGGGTTCCGAAAGGGACGCCAACCGATGGACCAGGCTCTTTAATTAATTCAGACAATTACAAACGAACTCCAGACGAGGAATCACACCGTTGCGGTGTTCTTCGATCTAAAGCAAGCATACGATATGGTGTGGCGTGGAGGGCTCTCTATAAGTTGCAAAAGTTAGGTTTCACTGCGAACATGTACAGTTGGATAAAATCGTTCCTTACGGACAGAACAATCAAGACCCGAGTGGGGGACTTATTATCCAACGAAGCGCTCCTGGAGGACGGACTCCCATAGGGATCCGCCCTTAGTTGTACATTGTTCTTAGCCCAAGTTCACGACCTACATGGTATTCTGGAGTTCAGGAAAGGACGTCGCAACACTGCAGAACCGACTGCAGGAGGATGTGAATCGAATCGAAGACTATGCCAAACCGATGGCGCCTAATAGTCAATACGGAGAAAACGGTCCACTCCATTTTTACACATGGACAGAATGCACTGAAGCACGAGGTGGTGCTTCAGATATGTGGGAAAAGGTTGAATTGGGATCGGACACCAACGTACTTGGGAATCAAGTTTGACGAGAAGGTCCAACTACATAACCATGTGCGTGAATTGTTCGCCAAAGCCACAGCTAAACTGTCCCTGGTGAAGAAACTGGCTAGCACTAGTTGGGGTGCCGACGCATGACTACTGAGAGTTCTCTATCTTGGTAGTGTTAGGGGTGCCATTGACTACAGCCTCCCGGTTCAGGCCTTTGCGAGCCGTACGGCTCTAGAGGGTCTGGATCGAATACAGAACCAAGCTCTACTGTTTGTATGCGGGGCGTTGCGTACGACACCCACAGCCACTGTAGAAATTATGTCCAACGTAGAACCCCTGGCGATAAGGCGAGAAAAGGCAATCATGACCACGGTAGAACGATACCGTACGCTTGAGCGTGACGAACCCTGCTTCCAATTACAAGACCGATGGGTAAAGAGGACCCGACTGAAAAGACCATCCTTCATGGATACGGTCTACGAACTAGAATACTTAGTCCCCATACCCAAGCACAGGGAACGAATGCGACTGGTCCCTGCTCGAGGACCACATGAAAGCTTTGACTTGCCTGAACTACGTTTGACACTGGCAAATACAGCGGTGACGAAAGCCAGTCCCTTCGAGCTCCAGCGAGACGAGATTCTGAAGACAATTGAAGCTTATGGCGACAGCGCGGTAAAAGTCTTTACGGACGGCTCGCGTTTCAAGGATGGCAGAAGTGGATACGGAGTACTAATTCAATACCCTCAACCTGGACCTGACAGTATCGAACTGTCAGGGCCGTGCGGAGCCGCAAACAGTAGTCACGACGCCGAACTGGAGGCGATCTGCAAGGGTTTGAAAGAAGTGCGCCGACGTCTAGCAAGAAGAAAGGTTTTCCCGACCGTCGTAGTCTTCACCGATTCACGGTTTTCGCTCGAGACTGTGGGTCGATCCTCTCTGGAGACTAAAACGGTCAGTGTCATTTTGGAATCAGACAGGGTCGATAAGTTGGCGAGAGAACGTTCAGCTCAGCCCCAACCCGATCGCCCGATGACCCAGCTGGGGGTCAGATCGTGGCTTAAGGACCATTTTCGAGAGAAATGGCTCCAGGGCTGGGCCTCTGGAAGCACGGCCAGAAGAGTATTCAAGTACATGCCGCGACCGAGCAAAAGCGACTCCTGGTGGAAAATTGGACGTAGCAATCAGACGCTCATAACTAGAATGAGAATTGAACATCGTCCCACACGAAGCTACTTGTACAAGTTTAACACTAGAAGGGAACTGGCCTGTCGGCTGTGTGGCCACCCTGAAGAGACGGTGGCGCACGTAATCGAAGAGTGCCCCGAGCTGTGCGGGGTTTCGGAGGGAGAAGTAACGGTACCTGCAGAGGATTACCTCTACGGCGATACCCGCTTGATGAGGCTCGCTTGCGATAAAATGAACCGGGTCTTAAGAGCTTAACGGCTCGACCCAAAAGAGAATGAACATTCACGAGTATGACACACCAGAAATAGATCATAATGAACACGCTCCCAGCGTTGGTACAAATGGGACATCAACAACTCAGCAAGCAAAGTCAACAGCAACAAGAACAAGATACGGGAAACAGGTGAAGCCACCAAAGAGGAACCCAGACAAAGAGACATACATCGATGCAGTGCTTTGAAGAGACTTTTGAACATTCAATGTTAAAATTCATGTACTGTATTGTTCGATGTTTCTAATTGTATTATTTTCTGATTGATAATATGGGTCATTCATTTGTGTTTGTTAGATGGGAGATGTGAGAGACGTGTCGTTATGTTTACATTGTATCAGCATGCAAGGACTTGACCTAGTAGGAAACACGTGGTTTGTGATTTGAACTGTAAGCGCGCTTGGTCGTGGACTGGGAGAATGGCTGACTATAGACGGTACAATAGGCAAGCGAGGTAGTTAATTGTACAGTTGATTGGAGTGGATCGTATAGAGTGATTAAAGACAGTTTACACCAGACCACGATGTGTTCAAGACTTGTTACTTTACCTTACATAACTAATACACTGAAGACGATTGTTAACTTCATCGTAACAGTTTATGCACCAGCTTGGTTTGAAATAAAGAATACTCCTTAATGTAAAGATGGCGCTTGACATGTCCACAATACGATACCAAAATCACGCTACCTGACACACGAGCTGAAGAAAGTTGTTGACCCTGTAATTCAACGCCACGCTTTTTTCAGTCATTTGGAAAACCTGTTGCCTGCGTGCTTACCGACGAAAGATAGGATATACGCGAGTTAGATCTGTGACGCAAATGAAATCCAGAAAGCAGAAACGCACGAGTTCAGTTAGATCTTAATTTGTACCAGTAATCAACTATGAAACTACTAGCTACAAAGACATGATAGACTGGCAGCAAAACTCCAATCACAGAGCCTTCGACCGTAATAAACATTAATAAAGATACTTTGTTAACCATGATCCGGGAAGAATATACACCAAAACTTTATTTCGCCCTCTATCCTTATCACACCCCCAGTCAGTAGAGAGAAATATCTAGTTAGCTACAAGGTAAATGCTGCTTTTGCTACTTTGTGTTTGTGTTTTGTTTAGTTATGTACAGAAGCCTCCAAAGCGGTGTGTGTTCCAGAAAAACGCGACGAATTCATAAGAGCACGCTTTGAATCGAGATCGAAATTCAAAGACTAGACACCAAAGCCCAACATCATGTGTAGCTATAAAACATGTTAGACAGTTTGCATGTGTTTTCCCTTCAAATATATGTTTCTTTATATTTGTAACATTTGCATAGACTGTTAAAAAGGTTAATCACAAATATAAAAGGCTGAGGATAGGGGGAGGACATGTCTCGAGTCCAACAATTCTTGAGTTTCACGTTGTTCTTTCACAGAATAACATGCAGTTCATAGTGAAGTAATTATTACACCCGCCTAACACTAAAAAATTCAAGGGTTCAAGCCCCAGCTGTTAAATTTTTTTAATTGTTTTTAAAAAATGTTAATTTTTGTGTCCGTTCTGTTCCCAATTTTTTGCGAACATGGCTTCGCAACATGGCTGTAAACGTTGTCTCTCAATATTGAGATAACTTTGGCTACATGCTCTTCGCTATTCTCAGTGACGGAAATGTTGTCATACACACTCCCTAACAATACATTGAGTTAATGAGTACTTCAGGAGTATATGGTAGTGAGCCAGAAATTGTGCGATTTATGAAATTCGTCCCCCAGTATGTTCATTTACTTCCAAGAACTTACACATATAGTTCCTCGAGTTTACAGTCATGGTCAGCAATTGTCTATATACCATCAATTTAGCGGCCTTCTGATCATGTCCATTACAAAATTCTATTGTCTCTATAACGTGATGACGCTCTGGTGCCATCTATTGACATCGTTGGTATGTCAACACAATCTTCATAGCCACCTTATCACCTTCTACTCTTTAAGAAAGGTGATAAATCAGACCTATAATTACAGACCTGTATTACCTACTAGTATCACCTGTAAATTACTAGAACATATAATATATAGTATAATACTTTACAAACCTAGACAAATATAATGCCCTCTGCCCACATCAACACAGCTTCGGAAAAAAAATAATGTGAAACACAATTAATAGGTTTAATAGGTGTTCTTTCAAAGGTCTTAAACAATAATGATAAAAAAAATATAATAATTACTAGACTTCTCAAAAGCATTTGAAAAAGTTAACCATTTAAGCTTACTTTTTAAAAACAACTTAACTATTTTGGAATCCCAGGTACCTTACATCACTGGGTCCAAGACTTCCTTTTGGGTAGGGAACAAACTGTAATAATTAATGGATAAAATATGTACCAATAAAGGTTAACTCAGGAGTTCCACAAGGAACTGTACTAGTTCCCTTACTCTTTTTAATTTATATTACTGATTTACCCAACAAAATCTCAAAAGGAACACAAGTTAGGTTATTTTCTGATTGTATAATCTATAGCAGTGGTCCCCAAACTGTTTAACGCCGCGGACCGGTAAACGTTTGATAATTTTAACGTGGCCCACTAACTTGGGGGGGGGGTTATGGATTGGTGGGGTTTGTTGCCTTGATTGTTTACATAGGTATAATTTACATGTACTTAAACATGCCTTCAAAATAAAATACAATTACACAAAAAAATGAATTAAACATTATTTAATATATTAATATGCAATAATGTGAAATCAATAAGAACCCTGCGATTGTGTCATTGCAACGAGACGGTTCCATCTGGGGTTAATGGGAGACAATGACACCCGAAGTGTGCTGCTTATGTCCATTTTATTCCGTTGTTTTGTCTTCGTTGCTGTCCACTGCAGAAAACCCCGCTTTACTCACATAGGATGTCAGACATGATAATAGGGGTTTACTTGCTTTGGTGGCAATCTCAGAATATCTGCCATGACTTTAATCCAGAAGACTAAAATAGTTGTGTTCACGAACATAATTATAAGGCCAATCTTCTAGCACAGTCATGCTTAATTCACCTGGTTTGTTGACAATAGTGTTACGGATTCCATTCCCTACCAGTTTTTGGGCCCTTTGTGGTTGGGAACTAACGCTCAAACTCTTTTAAAAGCAAAGACAGGTGATCATGCACCAACTGAAACAAAGAGTGTTCAGGCTCACTCTCACCTTGAATCCCCACTATTGTTTGAAACATATCCAAAAATCCTTTGGTCACTCGCCGTTCCCACAACTCCAGGTTCACTTTAAATATAGCTATATTGTCAGCCAACTTAAAACAGTTGTCATTTTCCCCTGAAGGGACAGATTGAGTTCATTGATCTTGCTGAATATGTCACATAGGTAAGCAAGTTTTGCGACCCATACCTTGTCACTGAAATGTGCTGCCAGCGGTGACTTCTTTTCTGAGACAAATCTTCGTGATGGCTCTCGTAATTCAAATACCCTGTTTAGCTATTTCCATCTGGACAACCATCTTATTTCTGTATACAAAAGGAGGCATCTGTGTTCTGTGTCCATAGCCTCACAAAGCTCCTCAAACAGGAGTGAGTTAAAGGCGTGTGCCGTGATGTGGTTAATAACTTTAACGACATCAATCAATACTAAATTAAGTTATGGTGACATTTCGGCGTGCAAACATTTCCCTGTGATTGATACAATCAGTAGATTCACTCTTTGGAGAGACATCCTTAATTCCTTCCAATCCCGTCATTGATAAGATGTCAATGGAATTTAGGAAAACAAAAACACAAAAGGAAAAAAATGGAAATAGAAATGGATCAGCTGGCCAACATTGGAGACCCGTCAAAATCGCTCACACCAAAATAGCGCCGACATATAATCGTCGTAATAAGATAGCTGACGTGAGAGCGCCGACACAGAGCACACAGATAATCGTAGGCCGTTGTCCGCTCTGCGCTAAAATGTCATTGATGTCTTTGGACGAGGTGCCGCCAAAAAGGGTAACACGCTTTTCCATAGTGTGTATGGAAAGGCACACAATCCCTAGAGAAATACACCACAGTAAAAACAATGTAACTAATGTCATGTTCCTTTGCTCGCGGACCACAAGGCACAACTCCGTGGACCACTATTGGTCCACAGACCACATGTTGGGGGGGCACTGATCTATAGAACAATTAAATCAGAACAAGATAGCAACATTTTGCCAAAAGGACTTACATGAATTGTTAAAAGGGGAAACTAACTGGATGATGTCATTCCACCCTGAAAAATGTCAACTGTTTACATTAAAAAAAGGAAACAGATTGTTGAGTACCTCAATATATGTTTGAGAATCGCTTTATTTTAGAACCGTCGGGAGATATGGGCTCAGACATTGGATAAGACATAAACATTGGAGGGACAAAAACTAAATTTTGGAAACGCTGGTGAGGGGACACTAACCTTGGAGGGACAAAGACAAAGATTTGGGAATGCGGATGAGTGGCCAACTAACGTTATCAGGTCGAAATAGATACTTAGGCTAGGCATTTTAGAGAGATGCTGCATTTAATTTGGGTTGCGGGTCACCCCAAATGTTATTGGGACTTAGAGTTTGACCAAACATGAGGAAAGTTGGCACCCAGAGCACTCAAGGTTCACTCAATAGAATTGTTAGGAATTTAGGGCCGGCGTGGGTGAGCGATCCTTATGTACTGGGACAAAAGACACATGCGTCCTATGCATTCCAAACCCTTGTAAGGACGGGTCTTGTGAAGGGAGCCTTGCTTTTGTGCAGGTTGGACTTAGATTATACTTATGATAGTCAAATGTATAATTGTTATGAAAAGTAGATGTAGTATTCTTTTATATACTGTATATTCATTTTTTTGTTAATCAGTTATATATGTATGTTTTGTCAGCTAGTAAATGTAGGGTAGTGTTACTTACAGTGGAGCAAGTAAGCGTAGGGCTAGAATAGCAAAGTATTACGCAGATAGTAGAGCAGAGTTGAGCACTAGATGTGCCACTGGCAAAAGTGGGCAAGACAAACCTGAGCCGAACAGAAGACTACTGTTAGTAAACAGTGCAGTGAGCTGTGGCGCTGTCAGTTACTTGAGTCGTTGAGGGACGTGGTGCTACCGGCCTCCCAGACGATGACTCGGTTACTAGCATCGCTGACCAACGAGGCGGAACACGGACTGACCCCGTGACCTGAGACCGTGTGTGATGTGAGGTCAGCAGACCTACAACGGGAGCTTGCCCGATTCAGAGTCGTAGTATCTATTTGTGAAGTTAAGTTGTAACCAGATTGTATTTACAATTTGAGTTATTGAGCTATAGTCTACCCATTATATTGTGTAATATATTCCATTGTGTATTTATATGATTTACTTAATGTAATTAAATATTCTCTCTGTTGTTTACAGAAGTGTTTTTGTGTGTTTTATATATATATGTATTAGGTATTGTAGCATAGTTCTATACTAATACTTAATAATGGCGACTAGAGCATATTAGATGTAGATAATAGAAAGATACAGTTTGTAAGTAGTCTGGGAGCTCAATTAGCAACCCGTAATCTGTAACCATAGACAACAAGAGTCAAATACAAGTATTGCTGTCTAGAATATATACACCAATATATAGCACAGATAAATTCAAAAGATTTCTTGCATAGAAAAGAACTAACCGAAACTAAAGATGCAAATTACTTAGGAGTCATAATAAATGAGAAACTATCACGGAATCTCCATGTCAATGGAGTTATTAAAAATTCAAACAAAACCCTAGGCTTTATAAAATGAAACTTTTACAAATTCCATAGAGATATAAATCTAAGATGCTATCTCACCTTGAAAATGGATTTTCTGTATAGGACACATCCAACAAAGAAAACATTGATAAACTATAACAATGTCATAAAAGAGCTGCCAGATTCATTACTGAAAATTATTCAAATCTAACAAGAATAACACCATTAGTTGAATCATTAAACATTGAAACACTAGAGGTTAGAAGAACAAAGAGTAAAATAGTATATATACATAAATCAACTAATTCTAATTTAGAAACCCTATACAAATATAACTTATTACAAACCTCAAATAGACAGAAGGATAAAAACACCTTTCTTAAATCCGTGTGCAGGAACGCACACATAAGCAATTTCGTTCATCCAGTCCAGAATTCGTGCGTTAAATGTTTTGCATGAATAAGCAAGGAAAACAAACACGTTATCCAAATTTAAAACTCTAATAAGAATGCAGGACTTAACGCAAACCACGTATAAGCGTAGGACGCAATAATCTTTTGCATTGACGGAGCGTCTGTAACAGATACGATCATGTGACTTCACTTTGCAACTATCCTGATAAACATGTACGGTCGCATTTCAAAACACACTCTAATGAACGAGCTTTATCCGCACAAGAATTTCAATCTACAATTTGTTCTAAATAATTCCAATTTTTCTGACTTCTTCATGCTGTAGATTGTGTCCGTTTTTTCCCCTTTATTGAGCAAGGCTGGGGCGAATGCTACGCCGTAGGTAATATCTAGTTATAAATAATGTAATTAAAATTTCCAAAGTTGTGACAAAATGTGGTTGAGCCTGCAATCAGGCTTATAGATTAATAGATAGATAACATGTAAACAGGGTAGAAGTGAGCCTGACATAACGTAACAAAACAGCGAACGTTTCCGCAAAGAGCACTCTTCAGCGAATTAATAGTACACAAATAACAAGAATGTAATGAAATAAACACTTAGCTGGGCCGAAATCAAGAACCAAAGAGAGCAACATTAAGAAGAGAGTAGTATGACCTTATATAGGAATGGAGAGAGAGAGATAGAGAAAGTTGCAAATAAATTAAGTTGTCAGCGTCAAAACAACATCCTTCCAACGTGGTGAAAGTGTCCCATACACTTGGATTAGTCTATTCTCAAAGCAGACCCTGTCGAGTGTGTTTGTGCAAGATACAATGGCGGTGACAGACTGGTTATCGACGCCCATATGGTCACATCCATTGAAGTGTCGGGAGACATGACACTGTTTTTTTCTTGTTTAATCGCACGTACATTCTCTGCGATACGACAGGAAAGTAACCTCACAGTCTCATTTATATATTTCAAAATGCAGTGCTTACACGCAATGGTGTAGATAACTTTGCAGCTAGTGAAAAGAAAGCCATTCCTAACCTCAAATATCCCCTTAGGGTAGACAATCTCATTGTTCCGGGTAACAAAAGGGCATGTCTTGAAACGACTACGGCTGCATGGTTTATTACACAGATGGGAGTGTGGAAGAGAAAGGTGACTATGAACGAGCAAGTCTCGCAGATTTTTGTCCCTCCTGAATACAATAAGGGGTTGGGTGGACAATACGTTTTTGATCTCAGGGTCAAACTATTTCTTTGTCCCTAATGTTTTGGGGATGGTATGTGACAACCAGTTTGCTCCTCTTATTACTGTCAATGATGCGTCATACAAAGGCGTCGGCTTGAGTTAAGCATTTAACTCGCTGAAGCGCAGATTGCAGTATAGCTTCAGGGTAGGACCTTTGTCTAAAAAACTCATACATTTCCAACGACTTTTCCCAAAAGTCCAAATGAGATTGACAACGTCTACGGAGGCTTAGAAATTAAAGAAAGGGGATAGAATCCCTACATGATTTGGGATGAGAAGATGGATAGAGTAGGCAAGAGAGTCTGTCTGTAGTTTTAGTGGGCCTAAGTGAGGAGGCAGTTTTTCTTGAGAGTTACAGTAATGTCAAGACAAAAGAAATATACCCCCATCTGTACAAATGTGAATTTTTTATTTTTGTTCTGGTTTTATGTTATGTGTATTTTTTCTAATGATCATGAATGCTTGGTACAAATGTTTTGTTTATGTATGACGTGACTTGTGTAACATTTTAGAATCCTATGGAATTGTATTGCTTGACATCAGCTGTTGGCATATTTTATGATGATTGAGTAATCTATTTTGTTGTGTATTACACATTATTTATGATATAATAATATACTGTTAAAGAAAAGCAGGGTAGTAGTGGTTTGATATGATGTTGTTCCTATAATGTGTCTCGTGCTGGAGACAGAGAAGATATTATTACGTGAGCCAGGAGTGCTCAGTGGCTATTGATGTGTATATGTATATATAACGGTTTAAAGAAGAGTTATGAATAATTACAGGAGGACAATAAAAGAAGAATTCTTTATCAGAAAGAATTTGTTTGAGCCGGGAGAGCTCAGTATTGAGAATAATAATTTGTTATTATGTGAGCCAGTAGTGCTAAGTGAAAACTGATCTTTTTTGTTGAACTTGAACTATCCCTTAACCCATTGTTGGGTCGTTGGGGAACCATCGTGAACTGCACACTAACACACGCCATTTGTCACGGTTCTGTGCTGCCCTTTGACAGTCGCTGAATGACAGGTGGTCCACTCTTTGATAGTGTCCTCCCATATCTTCTTCTGTCTGCCTCTTTTCCTTCCTCCCTGGACTGTACCTTGTAATATGGTTTTTGCGAGACCTCCAGTACTTGTCACCTATCCGTACCATCGTAATTTCCTCTTCTTACTTGATGTGCGTAGGTCCTCGTAGGGGCCAATGACAGTACTTATTTTGTTGCCGACCGCTTCATTTGTGATGTGCGCTGTGTAGGAGATGTTCAATATATTTCTGAAACATCTCATCTCTAGCGCATTTATTCTTCTTTGGAGGTCTGCAGTGAGCGTCCAAGCCTCATAACCATACAAAAAGACTGACATCGCTAGAGAGCGCATTAGCCGGATCTTTGATCTCAGGGAGAGCTTCTTACTTTGCCAGATGTGCTTTAATTTGCTCAATGCTGTCATTGTTTGGGCTACTCTGGCAAGAATTTCTGGTTTTGAGCCTTCGTCGGATATTACGGCCCCTAGATACTTGAAGGTGGAGACTTCTTCGAGTTTTTGCCCGTTTATCCGAATCTCACTTTTTGAATTTACTATTTGCCATGACCTTGGTCTTTTCTGCGTTGATTTCCATGCCGTACGCCTTTGCTGCTTTCTCTAGCTTTGCGAGGAATTCTTTTAGTTCGTCCTCGCTTCCAGCTAGGCTGTCAATGTCATCGGCGAAGCGTAGGTTGGTTATACTTCTCCCTCCGATGCTGACTGTTCCGACATGGTCTTCTAGCACATCTGTCATGATCCTTTCAAGGAAGAGGTTAAAGAGGATGGTGGAAAGTAAACATCCTTGTCTGACACCAACAGTGGTCTTGAACCAATCTCCCAGCTTGCTGTTGAAGAGTACTGCGCTGGTTGCTCTGTTGTAAAGGTTCTTGATCACTTCAATGATGTTTGCATTTATGTTGAATTTGTGCATCGTTGCCCACAGTGCCGCATGCCACACTCTGTCGAACGGTTTTTTTAAAGTCTATAAAGACATGATAGAGGTCACTCTGGTGTTGGAGATGTTTTTCACAGAGAACTCGCAGGTTAAAGATTTGCTCCGTTGTGCTTCTTCCTGTTATGAAGCCCGCCTGCTCTTCTGAAATGATTTGCTCTTCTTGTGGTTTCAATCTGTTCAATATGATCATAAGCATGACTTTGCTGGGATGACTAATCAGGCTGATTGTACGGTAGTTCTTACACATATGTAGATTACCATTTTTGGGAGCGTGATAACCAGCGATTTTGTCCAGGGTGTTGGCCATTGCCCTGTCTGCCAGATCTTGTTGCACATGTTAGTTAGGATGTTTATTACGGGGTCACCTCCTGCTTGAATTAGTTCGCCCAGAATGTTGTATTTTGTTATGTATGGATAAGACGTTATCCCATAACGTATGCCTCGCGCAGAGGACGATCAAGAAATAATTCTTTGTCAGAAAGAATTTGTTTGAGCCGGGAGAGCTCAGTATTGAGAATAATAAGGTGCTTATTACGTGAACCAGACAGCTCAGTATTTTGAACGATTCTTTAAAATGCTATAAATTTCAGGTTGTAGATTCCGTGAGTTAAATTTAAAGTGAAGAGGGGGTATATGTCAGGGAAATATTATAGCTAATGGGGTTTTCCCGATGTGTGTGTGTTTGTACGAGTCTGTGGTGAAGTGCGGAATAGTGCGCATGGTATGGAATACCATGACGTAGCATGAGAAGATGTGACGCGTGATTGTGAACGTGACATAGGGACGGTTGAGAGTCTATAGTCAGTTAGAGATTTGCTGTTGTTGCGTGCGGAAGGACCTTGTTGGACGTTAATAAAACTTATGCATGTTATAGTGGTGTTGGAGTTACTTTGAGTTATAGCCTGTCCTTTTGGTCATTACAAGTACCAAGACAATGACGTAACAGTGTTCCTTGAAATTTCACCATTAGGATCCGGTCTGAAATAGGCCAGTAGCCCTTCAAAGCTTTACATTTATTTTCGTCTATAAATATGCCGACTCCTCTTGCATGTGTGGTTCCTCCTGAATATATTATCTTGTTCTTGTCTGATTGAATGATCCCTGCTCTCTTCCACCTAATTTCACTTATTCCTAGCACACTGACTTCCATGCGTTCTATTCCTTTTTTGGTGTTATCAAGTTTCCCAGGTTGGATAGGTGTTCTTACATTCCATGTTCCAAATTTGATGTTATGTTTATGTTTATTCACAGTAGTTCGATGACGATCGGGTGTCACCTGTGGC
Organism: Ampullaceana balthica; assembly: GCA_944989445.1. NCBI lineage: Eukaryota > Metazoa > Mollusca > Gastropoda > Lymnaeidae > Ampullaceana > Ampullaceana balthica. The sequence continues at coordinate 50,099 of CALYLW010000777.1, read as the reverse complement.
GCATGACTGTCCCTACCGGACGTGGCCGGCCGAAGCCTTCCTGTCACGTCGTTGACTGATTTGAAGTTGTGTTTCAGTATGACTGAACTAGGGCTATAAAACAGCAGTTTCCCGTTCCTGCTGTCGGTTTGTATACGGTGGGCTCCGATAGCCTATGGCTCAAAAACCTTACCTGCCAGATAGCAGGGGGAAGATGTTAATGCGCATCTATCTCGCAGACAACCTTGTCCTTGTGTTCAAAGAGGTATTTTTAAGATCTAGTCACCCCCACGCAACCGGCTGCTTATTCAATATATTCACAGCTAGCCTCTATATCTAGAGGCCATTCCGCTATCCGCCACCTGCGGACGCGCTTAGTAGTAGGGCAGGTTCCTACCGAAAGTACTTAAGATTACTGCTGTCGAAAATAAAGCCGATCGTTTCTAAATTGATAGCAGCAAACCACGTTCATCGTCTCCTTTATATGATTTTGAATATGTGTTTGCGTGCGTGCGTGTGTGCGTGCGTGTGTGCGTGCGTGCTGCGTGCGTGCTTCGTGAGTGCGTTTGTGCCTGCCTGCATGTATGCGTGCGTGCCTGCCTGCGTGCGTGTGTGCCTGCCTGCGTGCGTGCGTGCGTGCGTGTGTTTGTGTTGAACTATTCTTGAATTGTGAAATCAGGTTATTTGCTATTATTTGCATGAATGCATTCAAATTAATAGTTTACTTTCCTTGAGTTTCCCAGTGAATTTTTTTCTCGCGATCAATTATTTTTTTTATTAATTATAATTAATTTTTTTTAATGTACATTCTCTCTGTTGTCGGAGACATAATCATCAGTTCATTTTTCTCTCCTCCATCGCCAACAATGCGTTCGCATTTATCAATGTGCGCGATTGTCGGTGTGCGTCATAGTCCGTGTGCGCAACTATTGGTGTTAGCATTTATTATGTGCATATTTGCGTCGTTGCGCAATTGTCTATGTGCGTTTGTCGTGTGCGCAATCATCTTGTGCACACCTGTATGGTCACCAAATGAATCGTATCCATTTTCTTTCTATACTTAAAGTAAGAAATCAACCCATTTGTATATTAAAGGAATTTTAAACCAGTAATCTGGGAAAAAATGACCTTTATGTCAAATATTTTTCTGTATAAAGAAATTGAAGCACAAGGAGGAAGCCACAATTTTTTACTTATAAATTCATACGGAATTGGTGTGTATGTGTTACTCATGTTTAATTATAAATTCTCAGTTAAATAGTTGCTTATACATAACTTTTAAACTGTTTTTAGAAGAAAATTTATTATGTAAGGTTTCTGCCATATATTGTAAACAATCGAAACTCGTTTACTTTAGCTGTTGTTAAAAAAAAAGAAATACTATTTGTTCCATTGTGCTTCAATACATTAATTGTTAATATTAATGAAAGAGTTTACTTAAAATTTGAATTTAGTCATCAAATAAAGTTATAATTTTGTTCGAATAACAACGGATGTATTAAAATATGACTTAGCTGTAACACATCATTTATAATAATCAATTATTAATCATACTCCTTTATTAAAGACACTTTCCTTAATCCGGAGAAGGAAAGAGATGTATTGGCGCCACGTCACTTCAATTTGATCTGTCTGGGCCACTATTGCATCATGAGGCTTGGGGGCGCCTTTCTGAGTTGTATTGTTTTTAAGAGATCAACCAACATTTAATGTTAAGGTGTTGTCTGATCACATCGCAATTAATCTGGTACGTATTTATGTGCTTTTACCCTTTTTCTTAGAGTGAGACAATTTCTATGGTATTAATATAATTATACTTGTGACCAAGGAGTTGTCTTTGTCGCAGTGGGCACTTTGGTAGCTCATGGTTTTGATAAACAGGCCAGGTCAGAGTACCTAGCGATAACGAGATCAAAATTAAGTAATAAAGTCCCATATACAAAAATTTGTCTTTTAAAACAAAAATATTCGTCATTTTTAATTTAACATAATAAAATGAATTCTAATTGTTGGGCCACATGACAATAGTATTACTGAGACAATGTTAAGGAACTTGTTTGTTATAGAGGTTTGTTTTGACGACAGGCAATGCGTTGCGCTGATCTAACCCTATCACAAATTTATAACCGCTATCAATCCATGTCAGCTGTACATGTTTTTTATGTTTAGAAATATTAGGAGTGAAATGTCTTTGAGGCAGTTGCAAATAGGTCTAAAGCTCAGTGAGCATAGCTGTATACAAGCAAACTGCATCATAGAACCTACGGCATCCGTCCATCCTCATGGGATGATGGTGTTTCCTCCTGCTCCTCTACCCCCTTCCCCTTTCTCTTGGCCCTTTTCTCCCCGCTCCTGGCTGTAAGGGAAGCTTCCGCAACTTCAATGCCCTCGCGTACTTTAGCCCGCCAGGAGGTTTTATGGTCTAAATGCGACAGACTCATGTCTTTCTTGCTGACATCCTTGAAGCGCATGCAGGGGCGTCCTCTCTTCCGCATACCAGTTGCAAGCTCACTGTAAAGCGGGGCTCTTGGAATGCGCTCCGAGCTCATCCAGCGGACATGTCCCAGCCATTGCAGGCGCCTCTCACTCAGGATTGAGTGCATGCTCAGCATATTACTCCTTCTGAGTACCTCGACATTCTTTATCTTGTCCTGCCACTTGATGTGGAGAATCCTGCGCAAGCATCTTAAGTGGAAGCTGTTGAGTTGTTTTTTCTGTTTGGCATAGGTCGTCCAGCACTCACTGCCATAGAGGAGTGTGCTGAGCACTCAGGCCTGGTACACATTGATTTTCGTCCTATCAGGGAGCTGTGCATTGTTTTACACTCTTTGATTCAGCCTAGCCATTAATAATGCAGCCTTGCCGATTCTTGTTTCAATTTCTTTTTCCAGGGAGAGTGTGCTTGTGATGTTACTGCCAAGGTAGGTAAAAATCCTCGACGACATCCAAGGTGTTTCCCTCAATGGAGATTGCTGGGAAGCAGTCTGTTCCTTGTCTCATAATATTAGTCTTTTTGAGGCTTATCGTTAGACCAAAATCCTTGCATGCCTCTGAGAACTTATTGACCAAAAGTTGGAGACATATCTCTGAATGTGAGGTAAGGGCTGCGTCATCCGAGAAGAGCAACTCTCTAATTAAAACAGTTTCCACTTTTCTCTTCACACGGAGACGGCTGATGTTGTATATATTTTCATCCGTCCTGGTATGGATGTTTACACCCTCGAAGCAGTCCTCTAAAGCATGACGCAGTAGCATCGAGAAAAAGATACCGAAGAGTGTTGGAGCCAGAACACAGCCCTGTTTGACTACGATACAAACTGGGAAGGGTTCTGAGGTGGCACAATAGAAGAGCACTGTGCTTTGCATATTGTTGTGGAAGGACTCGATGATGGAGAGAAGCCGCAGTGGACATCCTATGTTTTCCAATATGCGTAGCCGACCCTTGTGGCTGACCAGGTCAAATGCCTTTGTTAGATCTATGAAGGCAACGAAAAGGGCTTTCTGTTGCTCCTGACATTTCTCTTGTAGCTGACGGAGTGAGAAGATCATGTCCATGGTTGACGGGCCAGCCCGATAACCGCATTGTGATTCCGGGTAGACATTATGTGCCAGAGTTTGCAGGCGTGCAAGGATCACTCTGGCAAAAGCCTTTCCCACAATACTCAGTAAGGAGATGCCACGATAGTTAAAGCAATCGCTGCGATCGCCTTTGTTTTTATAAAGATTGACTATTTTGGCGTCACGCATATCCTGTGGGATGTGACCGAGTTCCCAGCAATCACACATGAGTTCGTGCAGAGGCTTTAGTAGTTCTGGCTGGCCGTGCTTCAGGACTTCTGCAGGAATGCCATCGTTGCCTAGGGCCTTCCCATTGCTCTGATGATCGATAGCCCTACTAAGCTCCTCTAGTGGCGGTGGAGCATCAAGCTGATCTAGCAATGGTAGATCTTGGATTCTTTCTATGGCTGAGTCAGATACTACATTCTGTGTCGCATAGAGTTCTAGATAGTGCTCAGTCCAGCGCCGCATCTGCTTGTCTCGTTCTGTGATCATCTCGCCTGATTTTGTCTTGAATGGATCTGACTTTGATGTTTTGGGCCCAGTGGCCTTTTTTATGCCTTCGTACATTTTTTTTAATATATCCCTGATCAGCAGCAGATTGAATGCTTTTGCATAGTTCCACCCAATAAGTGTTAGCGCAAAAACGTGCAGTCTTCCGGGCTGTGTTTCTGGTATTTCTGAGACATTACATTGGTCAAGTAATTAAACATATGGCCAAGTAACTGGTATAATTATTTATAAAATATTATAAAAGCAAGTGGCAATATTTATTATTATTTTTTTTAAAGTTTTTTTTTAAAACTTTAAAGTAGAAAGAGACACTCTTTCACCGCATCCTCCTAGGACTATTTACTTAAGTGCACTGTGATCTAGTCAGTGGAATAATGAATTGTCAAAGTTAATTAGCCTAGTGGTGCAATTTGTTAGAGAATGTGTTTCAAGTTAATCTAGAAAATAACCTAAATCATAGTTTTAGGTGAATGATAAAAACAAATTATGTTTTAAAACTACTTTCTGTTAAAGACGAGCTCTTAATGTTAAGGCCTGATGTCTATATGGCATTAGACACCAAGTACTTCGGCGCTAGTCTTCTAGGGTAACATTATTTAATACATGTATTCATCTTGGCTCTAGCCCCCAGTGTTAAGTATTAATACTAGTCTCGAACTACAATACTTAAACACATATTAATTAAATGATGACACTTACACCTCTGTGTACAACAGAGAGAAAATATTCATTTACATTTAAATATATACGTACAAAAATAAAATGACATTGATTACAAAATATGAATCTCTTGACAATAATATTCATTTACAAAACATATCAAATAAAAGTGTGTTGTATTCTCAACTTAACTTCTTAATTTCACACTAAACAACTGGTCCAGGTCCTTTCTCCTCTTCGGACACCTGGCTCCGCCCCCAAAATGCTTATGCGAGACTTACCACCTGTCCGTCTCGCTTGACCGCTAACTCTAGTGGGCGTTCCCAGACTTGACAGTCGTGCCCCCTCAGTTACGTCTTCAGCACTGGTTCTCACTTCGTCACGGCTCAGGGTCGTCTTGCCTTCTTTTGCCCGTAGAGCACATCTGGTGCTCACTTCAACACTAAGTACACATTCTATTCTAGCCCTAAGTTACTTCCTTCACTGTGGGTAACCCTACCCTACAGTACTTCCTTCAAAGTAGGTAACACTACCTTACCGTACTTGCTGAACCCCTTCAGCAAGGCTCTGTTCCCCACAGTCTATCCCATCGAACCTTATTCTCAAGGTGACCTGTGATACTGTGCTATCTGGGAGAGAGAGCGCCTCATGGTTTCTCCACAGACCGCTCATCCACGCCTTCATATCATCTGCCCTACTTTCCTAACAATTCTATTGGGTGAACCTTTGCCCCACTGGCTGGTGCATGTGACAACTTTCTCCTGGTTGGTCAAACCCTAAGTCTCATCCTCTTGGCACGTGATGGACTGTTTCCTGGAAGTACCAATCACGGCCTCATTTGCATAACTTCGCTTGACCCAAGGTCAACCGTAGCGTTGGTTGGTTCAAACCCCTACCCCAGACGGTTCTAAACTTCTAACAATTCTCAAACAATATATTCAGGTACTTAACACCCCTTACTCTTTGACAATACTTGTTTTGTCACACCTAACAGTACAAGTTGAGTAAAAAATATATAATTTTCTAATGTTACATAGTAATTCCAATTATATGGTCATGAAAACATCATACAAGTTCAAAAAGATTATAAATCCTAACAAAACCAATTTAATGTCACAAAAGACAATATCAAACATCTAAAAGTCATAAAATATCAATGAAACAAACATGTTTATCAAATGCTTATAGGCAATTATTACGACATGTGTAACCCTACAAATCATACCTTCTTAACTAGTAGTTATACATTTTTAAAACACTATACTATTTATCTGCAATGAGAAAATATAACAAATCATTTCAATTACCAAACTTTCATTTTCGGAGTTACAAATCATTAATTATTTTACATCATCAAATGCTAATATGTATCATCATAGTTTGATCATAATTTCAAGTCATCAATTTGAAACATTAAAATACTCTCTAAAAAACATGATAAAACATTGTATAGCAATCAAAGATGACATCTTTTCCCAATTAACAAAACATGAGAGCTCATAGCAATCATAAACATAAGTACACATTTTTCGTCATATTAACACATCAAAAATTCAGTAAGCACACAAGTGCAATACCAAATTCTATGCATGTTAATCTATATAACCATCTTAATACTATGTAAGCATATGGTGATTAAAACATTATCAAAATTATAAAGCATGATATATAATTAACAAAAAACATTAACTCACAAACGTCAGTGACAATTTCAGTAAAGCTAAAAATTCTGAAACACAAGTAAAGTTTCAAAGAATTAGCACCATAAAAATTTTCAAAGTTTTGATAACTAAATCCGTGTTCCCAAATATTCATAAATGGAAAATCATTTTCAAAGTATCAATAACACATTGTAGTGCTAACAATCAAATAAAACAAAACAATCCTGAAAAATAAATATGTTCATAATATTCATAAATATCCATCTACATTACTAACAGCAAAAATTGCCTGAAAAACAACAAAGTATTTAATTCATTTTAAACATTATTAAATTCAAGGTGTTTCCCACATATTAGTTATCAAACTTCCATAAAGTAACTAAACTAATGCCAAATGTTCTGAAAAATCACAAAGTTTTCAAAGTGTAACAAATACATATATTTCAAAATACATGAGTTGTTGTTGTTGTTGTTGAGCCTTCTTGTCCATGAGGGGCATCCACCGATCATCGTCGGCATCTGCGATTCCTCCAAGGGCATAGGCCACCTACGAGAGACCTCCAGGCATCTCTATCCTGGGCCAGCTTCTCCAGGATCTTCCATTCATGGCCAAAATTCTCTTGATGTCTGCCTCCAATTATCGGCGCCAAGTGTTTCTTGGACGGCCTCTTTTCCGCTTACCCTGTGGGTTCCATTTCAGGGCTTGCTTTGTTGTGTTAGGAGCAGGTTTTCTTGGTGTATGACCAAAAATACATGAGTAAAGTATTCAAATCATATTTATAAACTTCATAAAAAATCATAAGTCCATAAACAAATCATAAATGCTAAGTAAATATTTTCAGAACTGAAAACACAATCAAATCTTTAAAGTTACACAACAAAATCATAAATGCTAAGTACATATTTCAAACAAAATCAAAATTCTTTAAAGTCTCAAACAAAATCATAGTCAAACTCATAGTCGTATCAACGGTCCAGCTCAGTTACATGTACAGTCCAGTTCAGTAAGTCGTACCGTCAGATGCTTACAAGTTCAAGAGTTTTCTCCCCTGCACCATTTAATGTGCCTATCCCCATTTGAGGCATATGTATGCTTGGATAAAAATGTTCATGAACATTAAAATGAAAAATATTCATTAAACGAAAAGTTTGCCATATCAGCATACTCTTACAATTAACAGGCCACCCATATCTAACAGTTGGCTTACCTGTTATCCTATGGTCCATCGTGGCTACTGTACGTCTGACTTGCAACTTCATAAGTACTGCGGGCGGCACAAAATTATAACTCAAATTGAACTTACTCACCCTCTCACATTTAATATTCACATCTCTTACCTGCTGGATCCGTCCACTCCTAATAGTCATACTACCATCAGTTTTAGTCTGTTTTAGACTAATACAATTATCAAGAAAGTAAAAATTCTCGTGGCTTTCTGGTATAAACTCATTTCTTACCATTTCATCAATGCCTACTCATTTATCCTTTACCACAAGACACTCTTGTTTTGATATACTAAATTCTCTTCCTACATTGGACCAACTTGACTCATCAATGGTCATATCTGATTTCCATATATCCATCACGTGATCATTACATGTGATGACCTTCGGCGAAGCGTCTCTCACTGTGGTCACTTCCCTATCTTTTGGTCTCCTTTACATTCACCGTAACGGTCACTTCCGTTAACTCTTGGGCGCTTTGTTTGCCCTTCTCACAAAGAGGCGAATTTTGCCCATCGGTCACGGTCACTTCACCTTGAACCCCCTCCGTCTTACTCATCTTCACGCTAGCCGTGGCTTGTCTCAGCCGTTTGTCTTTGATGTCCACCGCTGCTTCCCTACCGTCATCTCCCCTCGCTGCGGGTCAAACCTTGACTTAGTGTTGTCTGTCTTTGTTTGTGTAACAACGTCTAACGCCTTTGTCTTAAGTAAAGGCGTGGCCTTTTCACTGGTAGATTTGTAAGCGTGCCTCTCTTTCTTTGTCATGCTTGACCCATTTTGGTCATCGTTATTGGCAAAGGTCAACATTTCTTCCTTAGTTTCATTGTTCCCTGTCAACAGACTCTCTTTGTCTTTGTTTACTAACCATTTGGTAGTAAGTCCTCTGAAATCTTAGCTAATGCGATTTCGAATTCTCGTTCTCTATCCTCTATTTCTAACCTTACTTCTATTAATTTCATTTATACTTTTTTGTTCAAATATTCTTGTTCTTTCTTGTTTATTTATAAATTCCTCTGTATTTCTTCTTTTAAAAGCAAATATTCTTGGTCTGAACTCTGCCTTATTTTGCTTAGCAATACATCTATTTTAGTCATTTGTTCTCGATGAATCTCTGTCAGTACTGTAGTTCGTTCCTCAAGCAACGTGTTTCTTTTCTCTATTAACATTGATATTTCTTTCTCAAAGTGTTGTCTTACTGATTCTTCCTGAATAAAAATTTCTATTTCTACCTCTTGAAACCCATTTCTGTGGCTTCATATTTAAAATCTTCTACAGATTTACCCAAATGCAACATTGACAATGTCGGAAGAAAAGACATTTCTAAAAGTGTTTCAAAAGACTTTGAACACAGAAAATAAGTAACAATACCGTTACAAAACAAGACTCAACAAAATGCTAATATATACTAACCTATATATTACTAGTTGTAGTCGAGAAAAAAATGTAATAGGAGTCCCCAACGAAATTACTTTATCGTTCTTACGGGCATACGAACTCAGATTACATTACTCTTGAACATTCTAAACATAAAAATATAACACATAGTACTATTCTAAGAACTACGCAAATATAAGTGGCTCTGTTAAATTGTAAACAGTACGGACAATAACAAACTTTCCTTACCTCCCCCTGAAATTGTTTCCCCTGTTTGCCTAACGCTCGTGGCCCTGGGCGAGGTTGAACTCTTGAACCTGCTCGGGTCCTGGGTCCGTCCGCTGTTGGTCGTGTTACGTAATATTGGCACCTCTAGTCTCTAGCCTCACTCACTACAGTGTTTTCATTGTTTGTTCTGGATTTTAAAAATTGAACAAAAATTAAAACATGAATAAAAAGATTTCATACATATCAAACTTATCACGTAATAAAATAACGTCTAATGCTACAATTCAACTAACAACAATAGTTCAGCTAATAGTCCCTAAGGTCCACAAGCCCTAATAAATTTAGCTTAGGACGAGGCCCCACTATTATTTATTTAATACTCCTAGACAATAGAGTCACAATACTTAACACTTTCATTTATTTAATTGCATTTGTGGTACTATTAATTTCTATTTTCCATAAATCTGCGGTAATGAGTATTGACAGAAAATCTATTTTTAAAAATGCCTCATACAATATTTGCAGACCTTTTCGTCAATCAGTTATTTTATTATTCCAATCCATTACGCACGCGTAACAAAAAAACCACCACAACAGCTATTGATTAGCAAATATTTTAAAAATAAGAACGCACTTGTCTGACACAACAAAATGTCAATGCGTCATAGTGGTATAAATACAATATGTTGTACCATGCAAATTAAATGGTTTAGAAATAGCTCCAATACTAAATAAAATGTATTTACAAAATCAAACAATCCTTTAAAATTTTAAAATAAATATATGTGACCATTCACTTATTTTGGTTTAAAATTTGGCGGTATTGTTGAACAATAAACATTCGTATTCATTAAATAAATGATTCAGTTATGGAAAAAAACACTATACAGAATAAACAATGTAAATTCCAGGTATATCAATCTTCTTTTAGCTTATATGAGTAGATATTCTTTAAATAGTGACATGTCAAAACGGCCCCGGACAAAACGACCCCGACAAAATGGACCCGAAATAACGGCCCCGGTAAAATTGTTAACATTTTTCAATAAAAACTTTTTTTTCATTTTAAGTTTTGTTAACTTTTTCACCCTTAAATACAGTGGTACAATTGTAAAATTATATATTGTGATGTTATTATATTTTTTCTTGTCAACAAACAGCCACGATTCGTACCATTTCGCGTTAAGGCTATTAAATTCACGATTGTGATGTCATTATTATTGTTTATTATTAGCAAAACCTTACACTAAATATGTAAGTAAAAATTTGAATTTAATATTTGATTGGACATTTAACATTTAGTCCATCTATTAGTCCGAGGTCGTTTTGTGGGGGCCGTTATGTCGGTGCCGTTTTGTCGGGGCTATTTTGTCCGTGGCCGTTTTGTCGATGAACCACTTTAAATACCACTTTCGTTTGCGAGAAAAGGATTTTTTTTCTTTTAGTTTCGGTTGGTTTTAGAGACGAGATAACGTCATCTTCAAAATGACTTTTTCAAAAGTATAATGGAAATAACTTACTCTTATTATATTCTTATTTGGTATCTGTGCCACAAACAGTAAAAAATCCATGCAATTAATTATTGGGTACCATTCTATATCTAGAATGTCAGAACCCTCTGCACTGGCTTTAACTCGGACCCCTCATTTGGGGAAGATATAAGGAAGACAGCGATTGTCGATGAACCACTTTAAATACCACTTTCGTTTGCGAGAATATGAATTTTTTTCCTTTTAGTTTCGGTTGGTTTAAGAGACGAGATAACGTCATCTTCAAAATGACTTTTTCAAAAGTATAATGGAAATAACTTACTCTTATTATATTCTTATTTGGTATCTATGCCACAAACAGTAAAAAATCCATGCATTAATTATTGGGTACCATTCTATATCTAGAATGTCAGAACCCTCTGCACTGGCTTTAACTCGGACCCCTCATTTGCGGAAGATATAAGGAAGACAGCGGTCATTGACATGGAACTTTTCCGACTCGGCATCGACATTGCATGCCTACAGAAGACGCGGCTGGCTGACAACTGCAAAGTTGTTGAGGCCAACTACACATTTGTCTGGCAAGGACTACCATCAGACAGACCAAGACAGCATGGCGTTGGTTTTGCCATAAAAAACTCTCATATGTCATATGTTGAACTGGTGGCACTTGGCACTGCGAGGATACTAGGCATTAAACTTTCAACATCATCAGGCGCAGCCCATATCCTCAGTCAGTATGCACCAACTCTCTGCTCTGAAGAAGAGTTCAAAGACAACTTCTATGAGACTCTATACTCCGCAGTAGCAAATATTCCCAGACATGAGAGTATATACCTTCTTGGTGACTTCAACGCCAGGGTAGGTGTAGATCACAAAGCCTGGTAAACCAGCATTGGCTCACACGGCATTGGTAAAATTAATAACAACGGCCAGCGACTCCTCGAGGTATGCGGTACTCATAATCTGTGTGTAACTATTACATTCTTCAAATGCAAGAACATCCTTAAAGTGTCTTGGAGACACCCCCGCTCCAAGAACTTGCACCAGCTTGAACTCGTTCTCACTAGGCGATCTGACCTGGCCAGTGTGCTCCAAACACGCAGTTACCACAGTAGGGTAAAACTTGCATCAACACGTGGAATATCAACTGCCCTGAGATAAGGGATCAGCTTAACACCAAGCTTGAATAAGCTCTTAAGGTTAACACCTCGCAGAAAACAATAACCAATCCAAATGATGCTATAGGGACAGGACTAATCGATGCGAATTGGCTCCATCTTCGAGACACTATTTACAACACCTCTCTTGCAGTCCTCGGGTAGAAGAAAAGAAAAAAATGCAGATTGGTTTGAGGCCCTCTGGGTTACAATGAATCCCGTGAAAGAGACAAAAAAAGCTCTATTGGCCTACAAAGCTTCCCCAGGACCTAAAAACCCTGCAATGTCTCAGAAATGCCAGAAACACAGCCCGAAAGTCTTCACGTTTTTGCTCTAACACTTATTGTATGGAACTATGCAAAAGCATTCAATCTGTTGCTGATCAGGGAGATATTAAAAAAAAAGTACGAAGGCATAAAAAAGGCCACTGGGCTCATAGCATCAAAGTCAGCTCCAATCAAGACAAAATCAAGTGAGATTATCACAAAACGAGACAAGCTGATGCAGCGCTGGACTGAGCACTATCTAGAACTCTATGCGAAACAGAATGTAGTATCTGACTCTGCCATCGAAAGAATGGCAGATCTACCAGTTCTAGATCAGATTAATGATCCACCGTCACTAGAGGAGCTTAGTAGGGCTATCGATCATCTGAGCAATGGGAAGGCCCCAGGCAACGATGGTATTCCTGCAGAATTCCGTAAGCAGCCAGTGACCACAACTGAAGCCTCTGCACGAACTCATATGTGATTGATGGGAACGCGGTCAAATCCCACAGGATATGCGTGACGCCAAAATTGTCAAGCTTTATAAAAACAAAGGTGATCACAGCGATTGCAATAACTATCGTGGCATCTCCTTACTGAATATTGTGGAAAAGGCTTTTGCCAGAGTGATCCTTGCACGCCTGCAAACTCTGGCACATAATGTCTACCCGGAATCACAATGCGGTTTTCGGGCTGGCCGGTCAACCATGGACATGATCTTCTCACTCCGTCAGCTACAAGAGAAATGTCGGAGCAACAGAAAACCCTCTTCATTGCCTTCAAAGATCTAACAAAGGCATTTGACATGGTCGGCCGCAAGGGTCTGCTACGTATATTGAAATAAATACTATGTCCGCCGCGGCTTCTCTCCATCATCGAGTCCTTCCACTCAATATGCAAAGCACAGTGCTCTTCGATGGTGTCACCTCAGAACCCTTCCCAGTTTGTAGCGGAGTCAAACATGGCTGTGTACTGGCTCCAACACTCTGCGGTATATTTTTCTCGATGCTACTGCGTCATCCTTTCGAAGACTGCTTCGAGGGTGTAAACATCCATACCAGGACGGATGAAAATCTATACATCAGCCGTCTAAGTGCGAAGAGAAAATTGGAAACTGTTTAAATTAGAGAGTTGCTCTTCTCGGATGACGCAGCCCTTACCTCACATTCAGAGATAGGTCTCCAACTTTTTGTCAATAATTTCTCAGAGGCTGGCAAGGATTTTATCTAAGGATACGTCTCAAAAAGACAACATTATGAGACAGGGAAGAGACTGCTTCCCAGCAATCTTCTTTGAGGGAAACACTTTGAATGTCGTCGAGGATTTTACCTACCTTTGCATTAACATCACAAGCACACTCTTCTTGGAAAAGGAAATTGAAACCAGAATCGGCAAGGCTAGGCTAGGCTGAATCAAAGAGTGTGGAACAATGCACCTCTCACTGATAGGGTGAAAATCACTGTTTAGTAGGCCTTCATGCTCAGCACACTCCTCTATGGCTGCGAGTGCTGGATGACCTATGTCAAACAAACAAAGCAACTCAACAGATTCCACTTACGATGCTTGTGCAGGATTCTGCACATAAAGTGGCAGGACAAGATCACGAATGTCGAGGTACTCAGAAGGAGTCATATGCTATGCATGCACTCAATCCCGAGTGAGAGGCGCCTGCGTTTTTCGGGACATGTCCACAGGATGAGCTCGGAGCGCATTCCAAGTGCCCTGCTTTATGGCGAGCTTGCAACTGGTATGCAGAAGAGAGGAAGCCCCTGCTTGCGCTTCAAAGCGTGTCTGCAAGAAAAACCTGACTCTGGTGCAGATTGATCATAAAACGTGGGAGACCATTGCTGAGGATCGCACCTCCTGGTGGGCAAAAGTGCGCGAGGGCATTCAAGTCGCGGAAGCTTCCCCTGTTGCCAGGAAAGAGGAGAAAAGGGCCAGGAGAAAGGGGAAGGGGGTAGAGGAGCAGGAGGAAATGCCATCATTCAATGAGGATGCAAGGTTGCCATAGAATAGAAGATCTATATCTATGATTGTTATTCACCTGATCAGATGGGTACTAAAATATTTAGGAAGCGTTGAAACACATGAAAAAGTGCCTGGGTAAAAAACGAATATATATTTACATTAAAAATTAAAACAAAAATAATTTTTAATTTTTTTGAAAAAATTAAACGAACAACTTGAAAACTGCTTTATGAAAGTCACACATTATAGGGTATTCAATTGAACAACAAAAATGACATATACGTACATGACCTAAGTAAATTTAATGAATCCATTTACCCAGCTTTATAGTATTTATAATAGGCGACATTTTTTTAATGATGTTCTTAATAAGCAGGGTCGAAACAAGGCAATACACTGACAGGGGTGAAAACACCAAATATTGTCCAAAATTGTAAACGAAATAGTGTAGAAAAGAGAAAACGTTTGCTGAGGTATTTAACATTTTGATGGTCCTCTTTAAGAGGCACTTGGGGTATCTTTAGTATAACTCAACATAACCAGAGTGACACTGTGACTATGCTAAAGACATTTGCTAAGTCCAGGAAAAAGGGACAAGAACTGAGTTGCACTGATCTTGCTTCATCAAACTACCAGTATTTGGCGATCATACCTCCGTGTAGGAACATTTGTATATAGTGTATTGTGTTACTATATTTACGGAGTGCAATATGTTTTCTCTAGTTGTTGGCCTTGTCTTTAAAGCACATGGAATCCAATATAGGGTGAAGTACATCGCTTTATACGTGAACAAAATAACTAAATAAATGACTTTTAAAGTTGAAACAAGAAAAACTAACATGTTTAGATTCTCTAATGTTATAAAATGAATAATTGTAACTGGTGAGCGTAAAAATCCCATTGAATCCAATATTCCGCTAAATCAACACACCGAAGAGTATGAAAATGTCTTCTTTCAATAATTAAGTAAAGCCAAAATTCGGTTACACCCGATTATTTGATCAAGGGGCGGCTTTGCATTTGCCATCACCACGGTTCTGCTTCAGTCAAATTTTCAATTCGTCGAATTTATTTGCATTTTACTTGGCAACATGATATTGTTGATTTATCTGAAGTAACAAACAGCAAAACATACTAAGATGTTTATAATTTTCTTAAAAGTGATAACTCATTTGTCTTATGTATGTGTGTTTAATTCAGTTAAAGAGGTTGCCTGTTTAAATGGTAAGTAGTTAAGTTATGACATTAGAACGCATCAATCCCACAAACCTACATATATAAATCAGTTAAAATAATCGTTGTATCTAAATTGTTTCATATTTTGAAAAGATATAACTCCAAGTGTTGCACATCTACAGATTAGTTTCGAAGATTCTGTTTTTGGTAGATGGGGTTGCATGCTGCCACTCAGCCGTAGTCTCCAAAATGTAGATTTGAAACATATTATACTAGATGCCCCGCAGCGTAGCATACGCCAGATACTTGCTCATGGAGAGTGCAAAGAAAGTGGAGAAAGAACGGACACAAAATACAACACGAAGAAGTCAAAACACCGCGAGTGAACGTTGGTGGTGGGGGGGAACTGCCAACTCATTGTTGGTTTCGAGACATTTGCAGGCGGAATTCGGTATACCCCTAACATCTATGAAGTCAGCTATAAAACGATAATCTGTTTAAAATCGGAATTACATAATCAATAATCGGTTTTCCATAAAAAACATAAAAAACAATCAATTAACAACCCTAAATATGACTAACCCTCACTAGGATCGCTAAACAAAGTTTATGTTTAAGGGATGGTAGTAATAAACGGGGGATGGGTAACAGCAACCTCAGTGTGCATGTCTTCACATTTACTGGCTATTTTTGTATTTACTTGGTGCTGCTTTTTATTACCCACATTTATTAAAGTCACACTGTTTGTATGTTGTATCCGTCACTTCTTGTAACGTAAAATTAAACTTTTTCTTTCTGATGGTCCGAGAGATTTTAAAATTTTACCACAGCTAGATCGTTAATGACAATGCATTGTCTCAAAATTTCATATCGATCGAATGTACCGTAATTAAATAAATGCACTTTTAGTTTATCTCTCTATATAATCTGTATCCGTGCTATTCTTAACTTTCGCGTGAATGTTACCGGAGTTCACCACCAGCCGTCGATGAACACATTCCAGGTGTTAAACAGCTCAGTAATACGAAACTAAATCTAAATTGACATGATAAAACAAGAGGAACAACTGGAATTCGTGTAGCCCATTTTGTCAAATTGTTAGCGTAATGGATTTTCGACCTAGAGGTACTGGTTTCAATTTTTAGTTGGGGAAACTGTTTTTTTTAATACATAAACTAGTAAATAGTGATAAATATTTTTACAACTATCACATTTAAGTTACACACAACGAAGTTGTCTAATTAAATTGAATTGATTATGTTGGAAATTGATTTTAAAAAATGTTGATTCTAAAAATTAGAAAATAAAATACTTAAAAATCTTTTTTTAAAAAGGACACGCTTTTATTTACATATAGAAAGTGCACTAGAAAGAAGAAAATAAAAATGTTCAATCTGTGAACCTATCGACTGCACATACAAGAGTGGGGCCCTCATCACAACTCGCTATCGCGTACAAGGCTGCGAAACACAAACACAAATGTATATGAATACTAATAAAAATTAAAAGTTTTACAACTTTGATCATATACATGCTACTATCACATTAATTATAATTGTTTTTATCTACATACAAAAGAGTAGTTGCAAAGGAAATGATTTCTAATGGGCGCCCCACGCTTTTATGTGCAGTCGGAGCTTGAACCCAGGACCTTCCCCGCACGAGGCGGACGTGATAACCAGTACACTACGAATATCTCGTTTTCTGTGAAGGAACAATGCAAGTGAAACGCAAGGACCATTGTTGGTCACCCCTCCACTATCTTCGCTTGCCAACCGTTAACTGTGTTTAGAGGACCACAACGAGGGTCGTTCGTCATGCTTGTTTGCACATACTTGCTTGCGTCGTGGTGTCTCGCATGGTCCCATGAAGAGAATTATAGATATAGATTCTTATAGATTCTTATATCCACAGGGAAATGCTAATCGTGATTTTTTGTATCAACATTATAATGAAATTAGCATTTATAATCACAATTTGTGACTGACAATACATCTAAAAAATTAACCTCTCTACAAATGTCATATCCATCTTAAGTTGAAATAAACATTTTTAAAATGTTCTATATTTAAGTGTTTCAAAATGTTTATAAAATTTAGCATAAATCAAAAAAAAACAGAATTTTTTTTACACGAGACGTGTAACATTCATTATTGGCGATTTTTGAAAATTGAGGAGAATAACACCATAAGTAAAGTCACAAAACTCAGAAACACTATAGTATAGAACAAAAATCAATGTAGTAGTATTATATAGGGCATTACAATCCTAAAGAAAGGCAAAAGGTTAGAAGAAAAAAACGCTTGACTTTTTCCATTTTCAAATACAAAAATATAAACATTATCAATTTTCTGATCAAGACTTCGAGCGTTGAATGCATTTATTTGACAAACAGGTAAAATCAATAAACTATTAATATTAAAATAGTTAATACAATAAGACAATGTATAGAACATGCTTATGGGGGTATTACATTATGTTATTTGAAAGATATACCAAGATTAAACAAAATCACGCAAGTATAATCTGTAGTAGATTTTAATGTGTATCATTACATTTCATTTTAAATATCGCATCAAATTTATCTCTTGAACTTCTGTTCAGCCAAAAGTAGCGTGTGTCCGGTCCAGTGGCTTCCATTTGGTAACAGCTGTCTGTGTTTGTCAGACATTCGACTCAGTCATAACGAGGCTCTCAGTTACTGTCATGAAGCTGGTGGAGAACTACTCAAGATACCTGACTCGGATACACAGAGGAAATTAGAAAGTTAGTTTGAGATGAGTTGTTCTTCTACTTTTATATGTATACATATGTAAATAGGATAATCATATAAATATAATTTTATAAAATTATTTTACGTTTTAAATATCAAATGAACGTTTTATCTGATTGAAAGAAAAACGCCGATAGGTTTTCTCAATTCAAAGGTGGAGCTAAATAAATTTTTTTTTCTGGTTAGTGCAAAGCAAAAGTAAAGTTAGATTTAATTTAAAAATAAAACAGCCCCGTAAAAACAAAGTTTTTGACTATAAATCCCTTATATGTAAGACATAACTTAAAGTATTGATTATGTTCCAACGCGACAAATATTTACAGCCTAAGAATGAGTGAAATCCTCCTCCACGAGATGTGGTCATCGATGGCTGACGTGAAGTCAAGTGACCCGTAAAATGTAAACAATAGCGACAGCTACATATAGTTTTATATAAATAAACTAAAAATGAATTAATTTAATAATGGTAAATTCGATCGATTGAAATTTTGATACGATGCATAGTTAGGTGCCACTGATCAGTGTGCCGAATTTTAGCTCAATGGCATCACGGGAAGTAGGTCATTTTTTACTTTTGTTTTTCCGCCCGCCCGACGACGAACGACAGAAAGACAGTGAGAGAAAGAGACAGAGAGACAAAGAGAGACGGCCGTGAAGTTAGCCTAATATAAGGGATTTAATAATTAACACTCCCTTTAAAAATAATGTTATGTTGTCTTAAGTAGGATTTCTTTACTCTATTATTATATGCTTCTAAGTTTTGTAATGTCAAGAAATAATATGTAAATTTGCATCAACTGACAGATGCGCTTAAAGACTCCACACAGACAACCGTAGAAAGGTTTTGGATAAACGTCATAGCCGGGTTGGATAATGAGACGTACTGGACAGAAATCTTACGGGTAATTTTATTTCTGAAGTAGTGGAAGTAAATGAACTGTATAAATCTAGAATTAATTAAATAATACGCTCGTATTATTAATTGCGTAATGGTGTGTGCGTTTGTGTGTGTTTGTCTTATGCCGATTATGTAATTTAAACTAATTATGCTTTAAGACATCGATTGACCTACAGTATCCTAAAACGTCTAGGGGAAAAGCTCCCCTCCAAAAAAATTAAATTAAATTTGATGTCGTGATATAGTTTACTTCTTTAATTACTTTTATCTAGTAAGTATAATATACCAGATATGACCCGCGGCGTAGCATACACCGCAGACTTGCTGATAGATAGTGCTAAGAAAGTGGGTGATGAAGAATTGACACAAACTTCATCATTAAGAAATCAGAACAATGCGAGTGAACGTCGAGGGAGGAGGGCACCAACGCATAGTTGGTCACGAGTCATGCACATTATGGTTAGCTACATGTCCCTCTCTTGCACCAGCCTAGCTTGCCAATCAAAAGCATTAATTGGCCGACTCTAGAGAGGGTAATTGGCCATGCTTATTCGTACTCAATTTGTGTTTGTTCTGGTGAATTATATATATATTTATATATATATATATATATATATATATATATATATATATATAATTATATACTAGATAAATACTCGCACTTTGCAGTGGAAATTTAGGATTTCAGTTAGCGCTTAAAACCCGCTGAAAACCAATTGATTTCAATCTGGATCATGATGGATATAATTGTTTGTCAATATTTGTTAAAGCCGTGTAAAATCAAATGGGGAATAAAATATATTAAGGGCCCCCGTGCAAAATGGGCGTAGGATGTGCATGTCTCATGAAGCGAGATTATTTCATTCTAGTTCATGCTGGAGGTACATGTGTATATGTATTTAAATTATTTAAAATTAAAAGGACAATAAAGCTTTAAAAGTAAACGAAAAAAAACATTTTGTGTTCTGTCCTTGAAGGAACAAACATTAGGAGTCCATTACCTTATAGAATTTTAATTTTTTTTTATTTACAAAATATTTTATATAACTAGTATTAAAAATGGCATCACTGGCCCCCAGCCTCTAAAAAGTGGTGTTTCTTTACAACTTTCTATGCAAGAAACCTTTAAGGAAGCGTACACAAAAAATTCCCAAATTTGAATGGCCGTGGGATAATAAAATACTATTTATACGGTTTGAAAAAAAATAAAAATGATGGCCCGTGGGCCCTATAAGTGTAAGATATAAAAGTCAAAACAACAGTTTATTTCAATCTGTATCATGATGGATGTATGCACGATAGATGGATAATTAGTGGAAGA
Source organism: Ampullaceana balthica (assembly GCA_944989445.1). Lineage (NCBI taxonomy): Eukaryota > Metazoa > Mollusca > Gastropoda > Lymnaeidae > Ampullaceana > Ampullaceana balthica. The sequence continues at coordinate 29,850 of CALYLW010000777.1, read as the reverse complement.
CATGTTTACATAGCCCAAATAAGGAAACAAAAACTTTGTACCCCGGCCCCCTATGAGTGAGAATTTTAAAATTATTGTTCGCCAATTATAACTTATTATCGTCGTAAGATTGTACTTAACAACTTCCAAAAGTGTCATGCTTCTACCTACACGGGAAGTTGGAGAATTAGTGATGAGTGAGTGAGGGGTTTTTCTTTTTTGAGTATATATATATATAATATGTATATATATATATATATATATATATATATTTATATATATATATATATATATATATATATATATATATATATATATATATATATATATATATATTAAATTAAAGTTTAGCAAATGCATGCTGTTTGAGAGTAAAATAATTTGCTCATTTTATATTTAGTATAATGTTAGTTGAAATGAATTGTATAATGTTATAGAACATTTGTAAGACAGTATCAATTATCTTTACATTTATCTGTAGCTAAATTTAAGTGACGTAAACGTAGTGTATACAGAAAAAGCCAGTTTATCAAAAGAAACTTGCATTGGAGCTATAGACACAAACCCTATCATGAGATCTGTATTCAACTGTAATGACCAAGGCTTCTTTTCCTGCCTGAATGACATGGGTAATGTACACAATTTAAATTAATGAATATCCCTTTATGTGTCTTATCAAGGGAAGCAAATGCTCCCAATTAAAAAGATAAAATGAAATTTAGCAAAAATAAAAATACTTTTGATTTATGAAAATATTTCTTTTAGTCAATAATGCAGCCTTGTTTAAAGGGCAACTTACGTAAGAAGCGTATGTCTATTAATTACAAAAGTTATTAAGTTTTTTTCCGTCAGTTAGTTTAGGTCTCTTTAATGTCATCAGAGGAGCCATTGGGATTTCTTTTTCCCATTAGTACGGCCAGAAGCGTAACTGGAATTTCCGCGCCCTTGGTCAATTCATTTTTGTGCCTTTGAGACACATGGAAAATACTAAATTATACACAATAAAATGATTTTTGAAGGATAAGCCCTCTGCGTTTTGGCAACTGCCCCGATGCCAAGTCGTTCCTACTCCTTTGATTGCGGCCCTTTACATGAATGATTATTTTGAATAGGTTTATTTTTAAAATTTTATTGTTTATTTTAATAAATTCTCTCGTACAAAAATGTGACACCATCATGTCCAGATCATTGTTTTTAAGGTAATCTGTTTGACAGATTTTCTACAGGACAAGTTTAAAGTGAGTTCTCATTTCTTAACAAGCGAAAATCACACATGCTCCCCTGAATGTGTTTGGTGGCCATATTTAGACTGTCAAGGAAAGCTTTTCACACAAAAGATTAATGTTTTGATGTTTAGAAGTATATATTTAACTTTATCTATTTTATCGGGAAGTTTAAAACAAGATTTTAAAATTTAACAATTAAAAAAAAAGATTTTAAATAAAAATTTCGTATGATTTCGTATCACTAGCGAGCAATATGTTATACGTTGAAAACTGATTGAGTGATTTTGTTTATGGATATAAAGAATGTATTACCAATAAAAATTATGGCACGCTAAAATGTGTACAATTAAAAGTATATTAAAAACTTTATGAAACATTAAGTTTTGATGTGAAAATTAATAACCCAAATTGAACTAATAATAAACGAGGTCTCCTTATACAATATTTTTATCAAATCTCCTGTAACACAAAATATATTAAATTAACGATTGTAAATACACCCAGTCTTAAATTACTTTGAAGCCAAGTTTATGTTTTAACTAGTGGAAAAGCCTGCTAAGGCTCACACGCACGCATAGTTCGTGCGTTGTTTCGGTAATTCACGCTCTGTGCTATAACAATAATGTCATATAATATTTTTTTACTGCGAACATTTTAAATTTATTTATTATAATTTTGCGCGCCTTTTTGCGCGTCTTTCGATGGGGGAGACACACGCATACGAAGGGCGTTTATATATATTAGATGATTAAAAAATTTCCATTTGCAAGAGTTTCACAAGTAAATAATTTTCTTAAAGCCTTTCTTACTAGGCGAGCAGAAAAGTGATTGAGTTACTTTTTACATTCTAGTTTTTAAATGTATCCTTAATCATATAATATCATCCATAATAATGAAAATATAAAAGTATTTTACCCGTTCAGGAGTAACAAGTTGTGGAAAGAGTGAAGACGAAGTCTGTATGTCTCCCTTAAAGAAAGCCTCAAACTGGCGGGAGGCACTGGTAAAATGCAGTCGACAAAACTCAAGTTTGATTGACCTAGACAAATTGCTTGAAGCTGGTAATAGTGTTCAAGTTAATGTCGATATTGTTCACATTTTTCGATACATGTGCGTGTGTGTGTATTTTCTTGTTGTTGTTTGTTTGTTTTTTTTTAAATTTATTTTTTTATTTTTTTTTAAAAGAAATTATTTAACATGTATAAATACTTTATTGATTGATTAAACCCACTCCATCTTAAGCATAGAAGAGACGTGAACGACATTTATATGATTGATTCTATAAAAACCTGATTGACATTATGCAATATAATCTATATATATATTTATATATATCAAGCGCTAGGCTGGTGTACCGAGTTTCACGGGTTCGAATCTCTGTAAAGGCAGGGTATTGTTCCTGAGGCTTTAAATCCTAGTCACACTATCCCCTCGTATAGCTTGGCTGCAGAGACTAGTGAACGCTGCTTCACTTGCCCCATAAGCCAGCATGGAAATGGAGATGAGCATTTAGTGTTGAAATCCTGCTGATTGCAGCAGTTTGTCCAGAACCAATACGCATGTTATAGTTATCGTTTAAAAAGCTTTTTAAAACTTTTTGGAGTCTAACACCATATGGGGTTGATTGAGGGAATGTCATTCTCTCTCACACACATTTTTACATCTGACTCCACCTCTGATTTATCCACATTATTTTCTTAAATGTATTTTAAGATTTACACATGGTGCTAAGTTTATGTATTTATTTTTGTAAATTGAATTATCTTTGTGTATTTATATATAATATATTTTTTCATCCGAGAAAAGAATTTTGACATATTTTTTTTTCCTTTTGTTTTGTTTTGTGTGATGATTTTTTTTTCAGGTTACGCATACCTCTTTTTTCTAAAAAAAAGAGAGTGTGAATTACATTTGGACCAAGTTAAGCATCTTATATGTATTTGCAATTTAAATAATAATGGTATCGGCTTATGAAATAATTAACTCGAACTATGTGAAATGTTGTGTTGGGTTTAAGTGACATTGCTTACATTGAAATTTTGAAAAAAATAGTTTACACTTACTTAGGTTTTATGTTTTCAAGATTGAATTTCAGTTTAATACAAATCAATGAAATCCATTTGGTATAAATACACTTTTATAAATTAAACAATAGAATAGTGTATACGTCATTACATTTTTATACGCTAAAAATTTAGAAACCAAACAGAACAGTGATTTCTTTTTCAGATTTGATTGAATTTCTGCCAGGATCTATAAATGTTCACAATAGCTACGTGATCTCACACAACATTTCTTTGACATTTGAGCAGTCTAAGGTAAAATTTCATTTTGTACTCAATAAAAAAACTTACGTCATATTTACATATTGGATTGCAATGCTTTAGTTGTACATCATCTCTCATGCTAGACCATTGCTGTGGGTATGTTAAGTGAACGTTATTGTTTTTTTTTAAAATACCAGCATTTCGCTATATATTTCTCTTAATAACTTGTAGGCCAAACAAATGTGAATGTGTAGGAGTGAGATATTGCTGTTTTGTGTTGGTTTTTGTTTTGTTTTTTGTTACAATTTTAAACTATAATGAAGATGCAAAGATACATAAATAAATATATTTAATTAAAAAACAATATTTAAAAATGTGAAAGTTCAATCGTGCAGCTTTAAATTGGAAAAAATTACGAGCAACCTATGCTGCCGAAGTAAAACGTGGATATATATCTATAAATTTAGTAACATACACAAACATTTGATATCAAATATACCAATGGAGATCGAAAGTATACAAGAAATACAAAACAATGTGTCTTTAATTATAAACACTTAAATATAAAAAATAACATTAATGCAACTAATAATAATAATTCTTATATTAATAATAATAAAATAATACTGAATTATGAAGGCTTGAATGTGTTAATAGAAAATTGCAGTGCATGCTGATTTATATGAAATGTTACAGTAAACATTAAAAAAAATATACTAACATTTTCGCATTTTTAATTTGATAATTACACTCTCTGGCAGTTCCATACACAACCAATCATTGAAGATACTTTCAACACTTCATACATTTTGTTTTTAATTGAAAGGTAAAATTACCACTGCATATTTCTATAATATAATTATAAAGATAATTCAGACAAGCCACACATATGTCAGTTTAGTGCTTAAATATTAGCAGTGTAAGGGCGAAAACATTCTAAATTGTTTTTATGTCTTTTCTACATGCATACATCGTTATTAATTAAGAGGGGAAAAGAAAAAAATAACCATTATTTTTTTCCCCAGATTTTCTGCAACAAAACATATAAGATAGCAACGGTTTCACTAGAACAGTCTCGGTTTTCTGAACAGAGCAGAAAAAGATTAGCAGGGTTTTTACAGAAACCTGGTAGGATTTAGAAGTGAAAATAACGTATAAAAAAGCTCAAGATGAGTTTTTGTCAACTTTAGTAAGAAAAAAAAAGTACTTAAAATTATATTTTTGAGATTAATGTATTTACTTTATATATGTTCAAATCATTTTAAAAAAACGTTGTTTATAAAACATTCACATATAAAGTAATTACAGGGGGTCCTCAGGTTACGACGTTGATCCGTTCTTAAGAAGCGTCGTACCTCAATTTTCAGTGTAAGTCGGAACATATATAAAATATACTTTAAAACACTGTACCTACTGTGTTATAAAATGTTACAGTTAATGGCATAAAAAGTATTTTAAAAAGAGAAAACAAATCCTTACCCCAAGAATTAAAGTAAATATCAATATAAAAAAAGAGAGAACAACTCCTTACCACATTAATTAAAGTAAAAATTTATAAAAAGAACGGAATGATGAGTACTATTATTTTTATATTTTAATGGGGACGCGTTCGTAACCACGAAAAAGCGTAAGTCGGGACCGGCGTCACCCGAGGACTCCAATGAATTCTAAAATTAAAATAAAAAATATTATTTTAGTATATATTTAGGGTGGGACTACAATCAGGCTGAGTAGAATAATATTGCTTTATGAAATACCTACGCGTTAGCCTGATAAGAGGCCACCAAAAACGCGTATTGATGTGTGGCGAGTCGTCAAGCTCATGCAAATATCAATTCACGTAATCATTTATTCTTCTTTTATCAATTTTTACAAAAGTGTTATTTTCCACTTTACTACAGTCTGGATAGGTAAAGGTGCCAAAGGAAAATGTCAGATCCTTACCTTGAATGGAGATATTATAAACGAAACATGCATTGGACAAGCCGCGCCACTTTGTTTCTTAGGTAAGAATATTTAAGAGAAGCAGAGAAAAACTTCTTCTGGTCTTGTCACTTTTATGTTAAGCACACAAACACACATACGAACATATATAAGGCATACACTCACATGCATATATATATATATATATATATATATATATATATATATATATTAGGGCTGTTATCGATTAATTTAAATTTAATTGTTAACTTTTGAAAAATTATCGATTAATTAATCGATAATTTCGATTAAAGCCAAAAATAGAAATTTATGATGGCATTAAACTGAACATTTCTCACGGACATTGAAAATTAAGAATATTTTGTACGTCAGCGATGTATTTGATCCTTTAAAAGAGAATTGTTTATGGCAGTGAGCACAGTAAACTTTTTCACCATCTTCGACTTTGCCATAAGCAGTTAGCTTAAAATTTATTTTTTCCCTCAACTTTCTAGTTATACGTTTAAATTTAACTGCGCTGTGCTGTCAGCAATTTTTAGTTGACGTCTTCCGGTTCACATAAAGTAATAAAATACATTATAATATTACGTGGGAGAAGTTTGTACGTAAAAAAATATATAATATATTATTAATTATTAATTTTTTATTAATAACATTTTTTAAAAAATATTATAAATATTTTCTTTAATTTTAATAGAATTCTTATCGATTAAAATAATTGTAATCGATAAAAATTTTAACAAATAATCGAGAAATTAATAGTTAATTTCCGCAGCCCTAATATATATATATATATATATATATATACTTATCTGTTTGTATCAGGATATATACATAATAAACCAAGAACGATAAAAGTGTGTGTGTGTGTGTGAGAGAGAGAGAGAGATAGAGAAAGAGAGAGAGAAATAGGGGGATCAAGAAATGGCTAAAATAGTATAATTAAATCAAAATACCTTATTACATATAATAAATTATGATAATAAAAATTTCTCGATAATAGGTTTCTTTAAAACAAACGTATTTGCTTAAAAATGCTAATATAACAGTTTCAGATTTAATGATTAATTTCCTTTATTTGACGTTGCATTAACGATTCAATTTTTTTAATCAATATTTTTTTTAAAGTTAAAAAGGAACACATTTGAGTGACATTTAAAGAAATTGTTACTTTATCTGATCATTTCAACAGATATTAAGAGCAGGCCTCGCACGCTTTGGAAAGGAAACCCATACACACATGCACAGAAGTTGTTAAGTTTTGAGATTCAACTCACATATGACTCAGCCCAGGTGACATTGAATTCTAAATCTAAAGAAAGCTCTTTTAGAGTGAAATTATGATGTAAATAGTGTATACAAAATTTTTATCCTAAAGAGTGTTTGAGCTATTAATAGAAACGTGCATTTTTCAACATTGATATTCTATCACAAAATAATATGTTTAATTATGTTCAAGAAAATTAAAAAAATATATTTAAAAAAGTACACATATCTTTTTGAACAGGATGCATGTAGCATATTGTCTCCAGGTTCTAAAATTGTTGAAATATACACAAGGGATCAATGGAGTATGACACACAATCTGATGGATTTTAATTGTATGTATTTATTTATATTAGCGCGATATTTAAGACAGCTACTTCATGGATATTAATTTAAGACCTTCCACATATGAAAATGAAACGAATTAGATTTATATCGTTATTCATAAACTCAATGGAGTAAAAGTCATTATGAACAGCGCTCCCTCATTAGAGACGGTTTTACAGACACGTTTTGATAGCATATTTTGTATGTAGTGAAACTCACACAAACACGCACATACAAAAAAATAGTAAAAGTGCTCAATGATAGAGTATTCGAGAAAAAAGTCCCTCAAAGCTTCATTTCACTCGTTTGAGTAAATATATACATAAACACATAATATAATATTTTACAATATTTTTATAATTGTGTGGATGTATAATTGCTAACAAAATGTATATAATATACAATTTCGCTTTTGTTACAACCTCAAGTAGCAACACATCTATTAACATTTTATTTACTATACTCATACAGATGATCTGTCAGTGGAAACTGGTTATCATCTAATGTTTATATTTTTTATATCTAATATCTATTTATAATAATCATGATCTACCTCGTTTATTTTAACCCCAACTATTGTATTCTTGTTACTATTGTGAATATTATAACTAGATATGCTTAAAAATTTTATTTATTATTATTCTTTATAACATTTGAATATAACCAGCAATCACTTAGTTAATGTTAGCTGATTATATTTAATATCTTAGACTGGGTAGGTGGTAAGGACTTTATGAACAATCGCACATTCGTGTGGGAACATAATCGCAGCGCAGAAATACACCACAACTTATGGCGTGATGACACGTTAAATGTCAGTGCTGGACATTGTGTAGCACTTAACATAAACTCAGAGCTGCTCGAGAATCTCCAATGTAACCGTGCATTGCCTGTGCTTTGTGAAAAACGTAAGTTTATATTTCACGGTTTAGATTGATGTGTAATGAGTTAATTTTATTTTCTCTAAATAATTGCTTAAGTTATTATTGCTTAAAAAACTGCTTATTTTGTTTTTAAATGTTAAGTTAATTTCAACTCAACTTGACTTTTTGTAATTTCCACATCTAGACACTTCAAACAAGAAATAACACTAGCATACATTGTTAATTCAATAATTTTTTTTTGTAAACAAAAAATACAATTTTAAAAAAATGTATAAAGATGTGTTTTTTTCAAATGTGTTAATGAGGCAAACAGAATGCGTGTATCTTTTTACATGATTTGAAGGGCATTATGTTAGTTTTTTAGTATATTTTTTTCAGCTACTTGTGACAATAAAACATGGATCAAATACAGGAACAAATGCTTCAAAATATTTGACAGCCAAGACTGGAATAAAGCAAAGGTAAAGTCACACACAATACCAGTGAGCAGGATTTTCGTATTTTATTTGATGATTTTAACAAATAATTTTATCCTTACATAATATAAAGAAACACACATACACATTAATAAGAAAAGAATCTCAAATTTAAAGGTTCCCTGACACAGACACACAAAATAATTTTACCATAAATAGTATGACAAAAAACGAACTCTTGCTTTTCCTCTAAAATAAACAAAACAATTGTTAAAGTATTGAAACTAATAAACATATACTTTTAAAAACAATATTTTAAAAGTGATCTAACTTTAAAGAAATGTATATAGTAATTCTTACATTTTTGCTTTTAAAGATTGCATGCCAGGAGTCAAATGCTAGTCTCATGGAGTGGTATTCAAAGACAACTCAAGATACACATTCTAAGGCAGTACGTCTTCAAAACTACTCAGGTAAAAAAAATGTAAACATTTTTTTGTAATCCCCCCCAAAAAATGCAGTTCTAGCTCCTTTATATCTATGACATTTAAATGTAATTTATAGAAATTGTGACTTTATCTGATCATTTCAACAGACATTAATATTTCGGTCATGTTATAGCTTCTTGCTAATAAAGTTATTGAAAAAAAAACAAAGTGCCGTATTTATTAAAAGTTTTAAATCGATATATTAAAAATTTCACATATAAATTATTTAATGCATTTTTAACAAGTAATAATTGGATGCAAATTAAATATGTAAAATTAATATGAATGTAACCAAATGTTTCTCTTGGTTTTGATCTTAACAAATTTTATATGTCATATATATATATCTATTTATATATATATATATATATATATATATATATATAGATATATATATATATATATATATATATATGTATATATAAATATATATATATATATATATATATGTATATATAAATATATATATATATATATATATATATATATATATATATATATATATATATATATATATATATGTATATATAAATATATATATATATATATATATATATATATATATACATATATGTAGTTTCAGGTCTTAAACCCAATCTGTTCTGGGTCGCTGGGCTCTATGATTCTAAGGTCAACGGATTTTTGTGGTTTAGATCTAATAAGTTGATAAGAGAGAACTGGTGGAATACGAAATACTTCGATGATTTCGCTGATGGGGAAGAATGCATCGAAAAGTCAAAAGGAAAAGGAAATCTCTTCAACGACAGATCGTGCAGTGTGACATTGCCCTTTGTTTGTCAGAAGTGTTAGTATGCATGAGCGTGTACAAAAAAATTTTATAAAAACATAAATATTATAATTATATTTTAAAAAAATAATGATTCTCTTATGATATTTTTAAAATTTCTTAAAGCAATTACAAAATACTGCTAAACGAAAATATACATTTTATGACAAATAAAAAGAATTTTATAATAAACAACTTTTACTTACAAATAAAATACTAAATGAGATAATCTAGGGAAAAGTGTCGACTTTTAAATTTATGGGGAACATATATATATTTATGAAAATAATTAACTCTCTATGATGTATTAAATGATATAGTATATGTTCTCTTACCTGTATTATATACAATCATATACAAATATTTATTCATATATACGTAAGTATGTTTAAACATATTACAATGTCTCTTATTTGGTTGTTGTTTTATATATTACAATTTTATATTGGTAGCTCCAGTAAGACAGTTCACCCCAATCTTTATTGGTTATGACAAGGTTAACTATACAATAAAGGTTTATAAGGTAAGCCGATACATCAAATGAATCACTCTTACAAAATATCTTCATAAAGTAATGAATTAAAAAAAACTTTAAAAAGCTTTTAAAAAATATTTTCGGAAATATTTAATTAAAGGAAATAATTTCACGATAGCCAATCAATATGCTGTATAGAAGGAATGTCTATATCACATACGATCAGATAAGATACTTTCTATATAAACTGTCTTAAATACAAATTTATTTTTTAAAAATAAAAATTGACATAAAATCTACATCTTGTTATTTATTTAAATGTAATTTTATGGAATACATTTTGCAAAGAAATTTTGTTTTCGTAATTTAATTGTGTTCTTGAGCTGTTGGTGATGAGAGTATAATTCATTCATTTTAAAGTACTATACTACATGTATTTTAAAATAATTTAAAGTCAAACAATTCATTTCAGATTTTGCAACTTATATAAAAGCTTGTTTTTCTCTTACTTTCTCTTCTGCTTTTAGTCGTTATATGACAAATGGGACAAAAAGCAGACACTTACTGATTACACGTGTTTAGCCATTAACAACTTTAACAATTTCCATTGGGAAGGACAATCATGTGACCATTCGGAACGCTTCATTTGTCGAAAAGATGGATGTATGTTTTTCGAGTATATCTTGTGTTATATAAATCCTATTCTTTAGTATTAGTAAAACAATATGGAATAGACCTCAAAAGAGTATTTATTAAACTGTTGTCCCCCTATATTTTCAAAAAAAAACGGTCACTAAATGAGATGTGTTATTTATCGCTTCTTGTCTTTAAGCCCCTGATGACATACGGTTATGTTCAGCATTGAAAGAACAAGGAATAATGTTTTCACAAACTCCTGCTGGAGAATCACTAAATGTCAGCTGTGGAACAAAATACAGTGGTATATTATATATGTACATATGGTTCATCAACACGTATTTCAACAATCCTTATAGTCATGAAGAAATATTTTAAAGAAATATAAATGGTTTTCTAAGAAATATATTTTGTGGTTAAATAAAGAAGAACAAAACTGTAATTTAATCTTGAAACTTAAATTAACATCGTATACTCAAACTCAAATAATAACAAGTCATTTTTGGAACAATTGATTTTTTTAGAATTCTCTCAGAGCAATCTTTAAAATGCATCGTTTTTTAATTTAACATTTTTACTTTTGTTTATTATGCTATTTATTTAGATACATAAGACTGTTTAATTTTGTTTCTTTTCAAGGTAACATGATAAGGCGTTGTTCACAACAAGGATTTTGGTCTGAAATTAATTTCGAGAATTGCACAAGAATTGATCTACGAATAATTCAAGAAACTGTAAGCAAAATTTATGTGATTGATAAACCATGGTCTGCTGCACATATCAAATAATGAAATGTTTAATTCACTTGTAGCCCCTTCAGTACAGTATAACCTCGGTATACATACGCATTGGTTAACGTCCTATTTTAACGCGAAACATTTTGCATGGAATACGACCTTCATTTGGAATACGACCCGCGTTCTAGATCTTGTATGGGGTAGTACATACATTACGTCATACAAATTTCCCCCTCGTCACAAGTCGTCACAAAAAGTTAGCCCCCACCCCCTCCTCATCAAATATGATATCACAAAGTTTCGCCCCATCCGCGACCCTCCAATAAAACAGTATTTCTTATTTGAAAATAAGCATGTTTCGAGTCACTTTATTGTCTTTAAGTTTAAATTTAGTTAAGTTTGATGCTGGACTCCAATATCGAAACATGCGTGAGGCCTTTAAAGGGCCATAAAATAAATTGTAAATAATAAAATATATAAGTTCAACGTTTTTTTGTTAAAAGTAACTTGCTTTGGTGTGATATCACTGTTCTTTAAAAAAAATGACAAGCCCACCCCCTCGTCACTCATCATAACTTATGTGGCACCCTACTCATCCCCCTCCCCAGGTGCGTGACGTCATTTATGGACGGCCACTATGAGTCAACATGAAACATCGGCCATGCATAGCATGTAGTAATGAAAAACACACCGCGCGATACTTAAGTGTGTAAATACGACAGTTTATACCAATTAGTGAACAACTCGCGCAATAACTCTTAATTGTCTCGTGATTTTGTGTTTTTCTCTTAATTGTTTTATATAGTAAATTCAGTTTTCAATAGTTCTAAGAAAGTAGGACAGTGAAGCAGGCAACGAACAAAAATGTTTAAAATCACCACAGAGTTGAAAAACGATATTGTTATACACGATGAATTTTGCTTGAGTGTCCAGTACTACTTGAAACATGCCCATAATGATGATTTATATGATTGTGAAAAAAACAAAGTTATTTTACACTGGCAAATCGTGTGAAAGCAAAACTGAAAGGGACATTACAGCATGTTGAAGTAGTGCTGTTCATCTGTATAATAGGAAAACAAAAAACAAATTTGGTAAATTTCTTTTTATTCATTTTTTTTTAGTATTAGGCAGTGCTTAGGTTATTTTATACAACCACGTCCATAAATATATAAATATGTAAATAGCAATAGGGTTTTTTTCCATGGTAACGAATTAATCATTTATCCTCTAGTTTCTTATAGTAAAAATACGTTTCTTTACGTCCTTTCTCGCATACGTCCAAGGGTCTGCAACGGATTAAGGACGTATACCGAGGTTCAACTGTAGGCTATTTACAAAAAAAATATGATAATGATAATAAAAATAATGATAATAATAATTACAAACTCAATTAGTAAAGATATTCTGAACAATAGATTGATGATAACCTATTTATTTGAAGCTTTTCGTTTACATGTTTTATCAAAATTCGTTATTTTTAACTAAGTTTGCTTTATTTCATACTGTAATGATATTCGTATATTTTTAATCTTGGAAACAATTATTATCATACATAAAAAAGTAAATTTAAAAAAAATAAATAATTAAATTGAATGGCGGCTTCTTTGTTATGTTAAATTTCTACAATGTTTGTTTGACGTTTTCACATTTTGGCATACACCTATATATGTCATGATCGAGATACAAATATTGAGGTTTGTAAGTTAAAATATCGTCTACAAATGTCTTTTTTCTGTTACTATATTTATACATGGTAATTTCTTCATTACTCCGCATTTTTAAAATGATATGTTCTGAACTTTATATACATGAACATTTTCGCAATTATTGAATACATAGAAAGTTCCTGAATTTCTTTTCTTCCAGATTAGAGAAAAACAAAGGACATATTTTTTTGTTGTAAATTTATTATGTTTTACACAAAAATATGGCATATACATATCCATCATAATTTGATTTTTAGTCTAATTATTTGAAGATCATATAATTTAACTTTTTTTGTTGTTGCCGGGAACAGATAATGTTGTGTTTATTTTATCACGAAAAATTATTATTGTTTTGCTTTTATTTTAAACATCCATATCGATAATTTATTGACAAAACGAAACTGTATATGCCAAAGTTTGATAACCTAACAAAAAGTGTAATTCTAAAGATGTCACGCACCTGGGTGGGGTGGGGGATGACGCATTTGTGACGTTGCGTGATGAGGGGGAGTGGGAGTGTTTGATAAATGTGACGTCAAATCAAAACGTGCTACTTTAACTAATAGTTCCACTAAAATATTTGATTGCTTGCAATTTATTAACGATGTTTTCATTTGCTTCCAACGCGTTACGGTATTAGAGTGAAGACTTACATTAGATTTATATTTAAACGACAATAATGTTATTTCAGACGTGCTAATTTTCAATTTGTTTCAATGCTTTTAAAAGGGGGGGGGGAGTTTTGTGACGTCATATTGACGAGTGGTCTAACTTTTGTGACGAAGTGTTACGATAGGAGGAGGGGTAATTAAAATTCGGCAAAATCGCTTGACGTCCATTTCATGGACAGCACTAAAAAAACACCCTTAAAATCCATTGAATCCTTGTGATTATAATTTATTTTCATAATATAGCTGTGTAAAATTACCTGCATTTCCATGGGGTTTTCATAATGTGGCGGGCTTTTTTTAGTGTCATTAACTTATTTTAATGAACTAATACTGTTAGTGTTATGGTCTATGGGTGCGGCTTAAAGTCTTATGGTTTCTGGTCCTGCTAGTTGCTACTGGTGCGGGCCAGATGGGGGGCTTCTCTGCGTGCACATTAAGCTACGACTGGTAGGACGACCTGTGGTAGTGGGATGGTGAGGGTTTATCATGCGGTGTCTCTTGGTTTCGGGGGGTTGTGTTTATGAACGTCAGGCGGTTGATTGCTGGGTAGGGGTTACGGGGTTTGGAGTAGGGGGGGGGTTGTGGTGCGATATTTTTTAGTTTTGGTGGTTGTTGGGCAGGGGTGGGGTGGGTAAGTTTTGGGTGGTTTGGTTTAATTGGGGTTGTGGGTGTGAGGGGGGGGGGGGTTTTGTTTGAGGGTGTTTTGTGTGTTTGGTTGTGTAGTTTTTTTTTTTGTTGTTTTGATGAGGGGTTGGGAATAGGATCGTGGTGGGTGACTTAATTAGTATTTTGTGGGGGGTTTGTGTTTTGTTTTGTCTATGGGAGTGGGTGGGGGGTGTGGTGTAATTTGGTTTAATGGATAGAGGTGATTGTTTTTGGTGGGGGGGTGAGGTGAGGGGTTTGTGGTCAGAGACACTGAGTAACGGTCTACCTATAAACGGGAGTGTGATTTAGGGGTAGGTGGGGGGGGGGAGGTTAAGAGGAGACGAAGGTGCGCTGGAGGGGGGAAGGGGGCGTAGGGAGTGGGGGGGGGGGCGGGTAGGTATAGGGGGGGGAAACGGTGAGAAGGAGGGGAAGGGGGCGACGGCGAGATCAAGGAAAGCGGGACTGAGGGGAGTAGAATGGGTTTGTAAGGGACGTGGCGGAGTGTAAGGCGGCGGAGTGGATGCGCGGGGTGGGGTTGAGGGTGAGGGAATGTGGGGGGTGGTAGGGCGGGGGCGTGTGGGGGGGGTGGGGGGGTCGGTGGTAAGTGGGGGGTGGGGAGGTGGGGGAACAGGGGGAGGGGGGGAGGGGATGGTTAGGGCTGTTGGAGAAGGGTGGGTGGGGGTGGGGTAGGGGATGGGGTGGGGGTGGGTATTCAGGTGGGGGGGATGCGAGGGGCTCAAGAGAGGCAGGGACGGTGGCGTGGGGAGGTGGGAAGTAAAAAAAGGTGGAGTCTGGAAGTGGGCTGGACGGGTGGTGTTAGTGGGGGGGCGGGTAGGAGGTAACCTGAAAGGGTAACGCGTATGGCGGGAGAAGAGACTGTAGGGAACATTTGGGGCGGAGTTACGGGGGACTCGCGCGGAGAGGAGAGGGGGGGGTGTACAATGGACGGTGGAGGGGTGTTGTAGGGGAGGGTTGGAGGGGCGTTGGGAGCGAAGGGGTGGGGGTGGGCGGTGAGTGTCCACGGGGGGGTGAAAGCAGGGGTAGGGAGAAAGGGGGGCGCGAAGGACACGGGAGGACAGAGAGGGGGTTAAGGGGGGGCGAGTGGGGGGTGTGTGGGGTGCGGGGGTGTGGGTGGGAAGGGGAGCCATAGGGTGGGAGGGTGAGGCACGGGGTAGGTGGGGCTGGAGTTCGGGTGAAAGGGGGGAGGGGCGGAGGTAAAGAGGGTCGGCGTTGGGGGCGGTTTGGATAGGTACGATACGCGGGGCATGGCGGGTGGGGGTGGGGTCGGTTAGAGGGGGAGGCGGGTGTTGGGGAGGGGGTCGGGACTGGGAGTGCGTGGTGACGTCGCGTGTGGTCGGGACGGGGTGGTGTGAGGGGTGAAGGAAGGCGGGGTAGGAGCGGTTTGGAGGAGAGGGGAAGGGGCGTATTAGGGGGCGGGGGCGAAAGAGTCGGGGAGGGGGGGTGGCTGGGGGGATGGGAAGGTCGTGCAAAGGGAAGAGGGGGGAGATGGTGTATGGGGGGGGGGGCGCGGGGTGGGGAAGACTAAGGGGTGGGGGGGGAGTTTGGTTCTGGAAGGTGAGAGTAGATGGTGTGGGTTGGGGGGGGGAAGCAGTAATAATGGAGGGTCGACTAGTGCGGGATGGGTTGGGCTGGTGGGGGGGGGGGGGGAGGGGGGGCAGGTTAAGTGGGGGGTGCGGGGCGGGGCAGGGTGGGGCGTTGTGTGGGCCGCCCCCGAGACAGACACTACCACAGCAACAGATCGTTGGGAAACCAGTGCAGGGCGTGCGCTTGCACACGGATCCCCTTCCTTAACTGCGGGCGCAATCCCGCCCCCCCCCCGCCGCCGAGCATGGGTCGGGTTAGAGTATAGGTAGAATCAGGGAGGTCGGGTTGGGGGTGGGCGGAGGTGGGAAGGGACTCGGTGTTTGTAGCGCTCAAGCAGTGGAGGTAACGAAAGGAGGACGAGGGGAGTGTGGGATGGAAGGGGGCGGGAGGGTGGGTGTAAAGGGGGAGAAGGGGAGCGAGGGAAAGTCGGAAAAGTTCGAGGATGCGGGGGTCGGGGGGTGGCGCGGGATTGTCGGGGGGTGTGGGGTAGGAACCGCTAAAAACAGGGGGTGTGGGTGAAGGCGAGGCGGGGCAGTTACACTGGCATCGGGGGATCTGAGCGGGCTGGGGGGAGGAGGTTAGCATGGTGTGCTGTGCGGGAGGGGTGGATGGATGGTGTAGGATAGTCGAAGGGGTGCGGGGGGGTTCGTGTTAGGGGTAAAGGCGGAGAAAGGGGGTGGGGACCGGAGGGGTGGAACGGTGGGGAGGGATAAACTGAGGTGAGGGGGGAGGTGTGGTGAAGTTGTGGGGGAAATGGGCAGGGGTGGGGGAGTGGAGGGGAGGGGACAGTGAGAGTGGGGGGAGAGGCGGATGAGGGTGGGGGCGATACGTGGGAAAGAGGGTGAGGGAGCGGGAAACGGGTTAAAGGGTGGGGGGGGGGGTGGGAATGCCGGGGGGGTGGGGCGGATAGGCCAAGGAGGTAACGGCGGGCGTAGGGGACACGAGAAGTTGGGGGGGGGGTGTGGACGAGCTATGGTGGCTAGAGGGGGGAGGGGCGGGCAACATTGACGGGGTGGGTCTGTGGGGGGATGGGGGGGGTAGCGGGGGGGGTGTGGGGGTTAGGTGGACAGGGGGGGAGGTGGAGGCGGTACTAGGCGAACGGGGATGTGAGCGTGGGAGTTCAAGAGGTGTGGGGTGGACTAATGGGGGGGTAGCATGGTCGGGAGAGCCAGGGTGGTGTGGGGGGTAGGAGGGCAAATGGGGGTCGGGGGTGAGGGGGCGAGTAAAGGGGTGAAGGGGTAGGAGAGAGCAAGTAGTATGGGGGGTGTGAAGGGATGGGAAGACAGGGGGCGGTGGGCAAGGAAAGATCGTGCGGGAAGAGGGGGGGGTGAGGAAATGTGGGTAGACGGTCAGGGGGTTGACGGAGTCGACGGTAGGGGGTGAGTCCGTGAAGAGGCGGTGGGGGGGGGAAGTGGGGGGGGAGTGACAAGATGGCAGGGAGGAGGGGGCGGGTTGGGGTGGGTAAGGCGGTGTGCGAGGGGGGGCGGTGTGGAACGGGTTAAGGAGGTGGGACGGTGTTTGAAGGGGATGGCGTAGGGTAGAAGGGTGGAAGGGGTGGGGTATTGGAGGGTTTCCGAGGAAGAAGGGAAAGGGAACAGGGAACGGGGTAGCGGGGGGGGGGATTGAAGGGGGGGGTGGGGGTGGGGGGGTTTGTGGGGGGGTGGGTGGGGGGGTGTGGTGTGGGGGGGGTGGGGTGGGGAGAGGGGGGTCGGGGTTGGATGGGTGGTTGCGTGGGGGTGGGGTGGGGAGGGGGGGGGGGGGGAATGGGGGTGGTGGAGTGGGGGGGCAGTGGGGGGGGGGGGGGAGTGTGTGGTGGGGGGTGGGGAGGGGGAGGGTGGGGGGGGGGTGGGGTGGTTGTTGGGGTGGTTTGAGTGTGGTGCTTCATGTGGTTGAGGGGGTAGATTGGGGGTGGCTTGGTGGTGATGTTGTTAATTTTTTTTCTCCTGTTTATTTCGTTGTGTTCTATTCTTTTTTTTTTTTATTTTTTTTCTCGATTTTTCTTTTATTATTTTTTTTTTTTTTTTTTTTTATTACTTAGTTATTTTTCTTCTCTTTTTTTTTTTTATCCTTTTTTTGTCTTTTATTCGTATTCGAGCTGACCCGACGGCAGGAACATACGCTCATTGAATGATGTGAGGGACGGTGTGATGTGTACTTCCGAGCAAAAAGACAGTGTAAAATGTAGGGGGGGGGAAATGGGGGCAAAAGAAGGGAGTGGGAATGATAAAGTAAGGATACACGGGTAGGTATACGCGGAGCGGTGTTAGTAGAGGAGACGAGCTCAGTTCTCACTACTGCCGATTACAGTGTTATTTGGCATAATTGTAGGCGGGCGGGGGGTGTGGGATTGAGGACAAGACATCAGTATAATATTGCAAGCAAGAGAGAGAGTAATAGTATTTGAGATGATTGCGAAATACGTGTAATTGGAACAGGCAACAAGCGTTGTTGTGGGACGCACGCACAGTACTTGTAGTAAAACGTGCAGTGGGAAGAGGCAGGTTGAGGGTGTTGGCTGATCGTGCACTGGAGTGTGGGAGACGAGGGAGGGCGCAATGTACAGATGGGATGTATAGCTAGTTATGGTGCTAAAGTGTGCGGCGCGCTTGTTAGGCGAGTCGCGAGGAGGAAGGACGATCTGTAGGTCATCTAATGTATATGATAGATTATCCTTCAAATAGCGAGTGGTGGTGATAAAGCGAGGAGATAAGGTATTGGAAGATAACGTATATATTGACTGCATAGTATATATAACATTGAGCGCTGTGTATGATTGTGGTGTACTATTCGATGCGCAGCGCCAACTAGCAAGACTGTATGAAGTGACAGAGAGTCGAAAGACAGAGTAATTCGTAAGGAAGGATGTTTATGGTGGGGCTAGTCATGTGTTTTGATGAAAATAAGAGAGTAATGTCGTGTATCAGTGGGGGTTATACTTTTATGGGCAAAGGAAGTATGGCGAGTGATGCTAAAGGGGTCGACTATCAGCGTATATGGTAGTACAGTGGTATTGGAGTCGTGAGCGCGAGGGGCGTGCTCACTAGGCGGGGGACCTATGTACACGGTTGCGCAACAAGTCTAGGTGGGGCGACACCATATAATGTGTTTGGAAAGAGTCTTTGTTTTGAAGTGTTATGTGCGTGGTTTAGCTTAGGGGATCTCCCATAGACGTTGGCAAGATGTGGTATTTGGGATGGCGCGAAAGTATCTGCTTTACACTAATAGTACAGTTGTGTCAAAGCCATGATTTGGGATCTGCCCCCATGTGATCGATGCGGTGTAGTGCGCGCCAGTGTGTTGTGACTATTGAGTATATTAGGAAAAACATCAAGCAAGAATACCCTGAGAGGATTGGACCTGATGGAGTATTGAAAGAATATGAAACTTTGAGTGAGACTGGGAGGAAAGCGGTTGGGAGCAGTGAGAAGTGAAAAAAGCGGGATGCATTATGAATTAGAACAGAGACGACACTGTAAAGCACTCATCAAAAGAGGACGCATGAGACAAGATGAAAAGGAGTGTGACTGACAAGGCACAAGTAGCTGTGCAGTGTGGCTGCGGAGAAACTGACGTGTAGGGGGACACGCTGAGTTCGAGGGGTGAGCGGGGGGGCGCGTAGAATGTGCCTGGGGGTCCGCGTAAGATATGGCCTGGGGAGTGACGACAGATGATAAGCTATGTAAGTGGAATACGGTCATGCTTGCTTCAGAGTTTAGAGAGAATAATAGGATATATTGAAGGTAGACGCAGAGAAGGAGTTATGTTGTTTTGTCGAGGGACAGAAAGTGTCTGTTTTAGATTGTTTAGCTGAGGAAGAGGCGTT
Organism: Ampullaceana balthica; assembly: GCA_944989445.1. Lineage (NCBI taxonomy): Eukaryota > Metazoa > Mollusca > Gastropoda > Lymnaeidae > Ampullaceana > Ampullaceana balthica. Next base: position 9,965 of record CALYLW010000777.1, on the reverse strand, counting down.
CTAGAAATGATATCTTCGAGGTTTTAGAGTGATGAGTTTCTTGTGATTTTTTAGGTCTCGAATAGGAGCTATGACCATGAAATGTGTAAGTGGTGATGTTCTGTATTGAGCTGGTGAGATGTCGGTTTACACAAGGACGGTGGATGGAAATGAGTTCGTGTTGAAGGGGAGTATGAATCGACAAGCCTGCGGTGATCTCAGTGTGGAACTTCATAAGCGTTATCGGGTGGGAGAGTCGGGTTGGCAGTTGGGCGAGGAAAATGTGATAGTAGACGCATCATAGAAACACTCGAAGGACATCTCGCGAGCATGCTAATGCTGCCACAGAACATATATTACTCTCAGTGTACTAAGTGCGCCGCTGGTGTACGCAAAAGGAGGGATCTTGTGAAAGAGACTATTTCCAAGGGATAATGTTGACTTGGTTGTTCAATTATTACGAATTAGCTTGGATGAAACTTCCAAAGATTTGTTGACATAATAAACAACGTCGCTGATTGGATAAAAGCGCTGCAGTTGATGGTCTATAAGTAAGAGAGTGATACGTAGGCGAGGGCCACATTGTAATGAAGTCATGGGTGGGAATTGTGATCGGCGCAGGGTGGGGGCGCTGGGTTGACGCAGTCCTCTATGTCTAGCGCACACAGTTGGAGCCGCAGCAGACTGTATTTGTAATGTAACTACATAGTCGTCTACCTGAATTGAAACAAGATGTATTCATGGGAATTGGGACGTTGCGCTTATCACAATGGGATAGATGGAGGTCTATTCATGGTAAGAGGGGGGGCGGTTGTCTAGAGAGCAACAGGGGAGGACCTCCGAAATCGCGAGGGCTGAGGGGAGTGTGAAGAATAGCGTTTACGGCGTGTTAGCTACTTGTGGTGAGAGTTAGGATTTTCTCCATTTGACTTGACGCGTGAGTACTAGAGAGAAACGGCGAACTAATCGTCGTTTTTATACGACACACGGTCGCCGTTAAAACACCCACTCACGAAGATGGTCGCTGGCCTATAGAAAAAACACTCACTGTAGTCCGCCAGCCCCCATATAGCCAAGACGCAAGACAGCGCACCTGCCCCGATGCCACGTCCGCATCGACGCCCGCTGCCCGCCGAGCTGCACCCATCGCAGCACTCACGCCACGCGCCGGTCCCCGCCCGGCCCCGCCGCTCCTGGGTCAGACAGTGCCGCCCTTCGATCACCGTGCGCCTCCCCCCCCTCCCCCTCGGGGTAAGGAGGGGGGACCGGCGGGGTTGAGGGGGGGGAGGGGGACAGGTGGGTGGGGCATGAGGGGGTGGAGGGGGGGGGGGATGTTGGGGGATGTGAGGGAGGGGGGGGTGGGTGGGCGTTGGGGGGGGGAGCGGCTGTCGGAGGGTGGAGGTGTTAGATGCGTGAAGGTAGGTGAGGAGGGCGTGAGGGTTTGGGGTGGGGACGGGAGGGTGGGGGGAGGTTGTATGGTTCGGGAGTCGATGGGGGGAGGTATTGGGGGGAGGAGAGTAGGTTGGGGGAGTGGATGATAGGTAAGGGCATAGGGTGGAAGGGCGTGGAGGCCACATAGGGATGGGGTTGTAGGTGAGGGGGGGGTAGGTGGGGCGAGGTGGGTGGGGGATAAGGAAGGGGGTGGAGTTACTAGGGGTAGGGGTGGTGTGGACATTGGTGTGAGCAGTGGGGGAGTACTGGGAGCTGGACGAGACACGAGGGGGGGGGGGGGGGGTGAGGGTAGGGGGGGGTGGAGGGGGAGGGGGTGGGGGGGGGGGGGGTGGGGGGGGGGGGGGTGGGGGAGGGGGGAGGGGTGGGGGTGGGGGGGGAGGGGGCGGTGGGGGGGGGTGAGGGGGGGGGAAGGGTGGGGGGGGAGGGGGTGGGGGGTGGGGGGGGGGGGGTGGAGGGGGGGGGGGGGGGGAGGGGGGGGGGGGGGGGTGGTGGGGGTGGGTGGGGGGGGGAGTGTGGGGTGGGTGGGGGTGGGGGGGGGGGGATTGGGGGGGGGGGATGGGGTAGGGTGGTGGGGGGGGGGGGGGGGTGGGGGGGGTGGGGGGGGGGGTTGGGGGGGGGGTGGGGGGGGCAGGAGGGGGGTGGGGGGGGGGGGGGAGGGGGGGGGGGGGGGGGTGGGTGATGGTTCGAGCAGACAAGTTGCAAGTCGGTAAGTTAGGTGGAGAAAGGGAATGGGGGGGGGAAGGGGAAGATTGGGGATAATGGGGGCCACGTGCTAGCAGGAAAAGGGGGGATGGGAGGGTAGGATTGGGTGGGGGGGAGGGTGGGCACAGTGTGGCAGTTATATCGTAATGGTTCTCCCCACCCGAGGTAGTTCCCGCCCTGTTGAATGACTAGGTATTAATGCCCGATGTTGGTAGACGTACATTTGACATGCTTGTGCACTTGATCTTGTGCGGTGAGTTGACATGTTGCGAGAAGCCACCAGTCGCAACCCCCGCGCCCCCAGGTGGATCCCGCCACAAACGCCAACCCGCCGTTCGACGTCCCGTAGCTAAAGAACTTCATGCCGAGGAAGCCCTACCACCCCGCCGTGTCCACCGCCCTCGCCACCGCTCGGACCCCCCCGCGCGCCCGCGCCTGCACCTGAGACGTGTTTGGAGCTGAGGAAGGGGTGTTTGGGGGGGCGCGGCGCACCGCCCGTATTGCCTTGGTAGGTGTTAAGCCGTTTTGAAGGGAAAAAAGGGGGAGCGTGGGAGAGGTCGTGGGAGGGCGGGGCGAGCGGGGGGAATAATTGCGATAGGGGGGGTGAGGCGAGAGGTGGGGGGGGGGTATCCAGGGATTGGTGTGAGCGGGGGTGGTGGGAGTGTGATTATGGGGAAGGGGGTGGTGTGGGGTGGGGGACGGGTGTGAGGGGCGGAATGGGGGGTGGGGATGGTGGAGGGTGAGCGTGGGGTGGTTGGAGGGTGGGGGGGGGTGAGGGGGGTATGTGACAGGGTAGAAGAAGGGTGGGATGGGGTGCGGCGTGAGAGTGGGGGGATTAGATGTGGATGGGGTTGGGGGGGGGGGGGGGAGGGGGCATGGGTGAGGAGGAGCGGGGGAGGTGAGGTGCCGCTGGCGGATAGTGTGAGGAGGAGATGGGCTGAAATGGGAGCAGTGGGACCGGTGGGTAAGTGGGTGAGGTGGGGGAAGGGGGGGTGGGGGGGGGGGAGTGGTGGGGGGGTGCGATGTAGGCGCTGGTGAGCGGGTGTGCTGGTTGGCGCTGGGTGCTGCGGGGTGGGATAGGGGGTCGAGAGAGATGCGCGGGAGGAGAGCTGTGAGTACGAGGGTGTGGCGGAGCTGTGCGTGTGGATGGTATGCGGGGCGGCGTGGTTTAGTGGGGTGTGGTGGGATTTGGAGGTGCTAGGGGTGGTGTGAAGAGGGTGTGGGGCGTGAGAGTGTGGTTGGGGCTTTGTTGTGTGGGGCGGAGTCAAGGAGGGAGTTGGGTTGCCCTTTTTTGTGTTTGTGTCTTTATTGTACATCTTTGTTTCTTTTTCACGGGCTGTCATTTTTCCTCGATTCTCTGTAGTATATCTTTGTCTCTTATTTTTAGTAATGCTGTCTCTGTATTGCTGTGCTATTTTGCTCTGTTATTATTTCTGTTTGTGTAATCACTTTCTGAATTTCTTTTCTGTTTTTATCCTTTCTATCTTGTCTTTATATTTTATATTTTATATATATATTTTATATATATATTTTATATATTTTATTTTATATTTTTTTTTTTTTTTTCTTTTTTTTTCTTTTTTTCTTTTTTCTTTTTTTTTTTTATTTTTTTTTTTTTTATTTTTTTTTTTTTTTCTTTTTTTTTTCTTTTTTTTTTTTTTTCTTTTTTTTTTTTATTTTTTTTTTTTTATTTTTTTTTTTTTTTTTTTTTTTTTTTTTTTTTTTTTTTTTTTTTCTTTTTTTTCTTTTTTTTTCTTTTATTCTTTTTTCATTCTTTCTCTTTTTTTTTTTTTTTTTTTTTTTTTTTTTTTTTTTTTTTTTTTTTCTTTCTTTTTTATTTTTTTTTTCTTTTTCTTTTTTTTTCTTTTTCTTTTTTTTCATTTTTTTTTTTCTCTTTATTTTTTTTCTTTTTTTCTTTTCTTTTTTTATTTCATTTTTTTTTTTTTTTTTTTTTTCTTCATCCTTTTTTCCTTCTATTTTCCTTTCTATACGTTTAGGGAGAGATGAGAGTGTGATGTTCTACCATACAGACTCGAGACTCGCGTCAGAATTTCTGTTTATATCCTAGAGAATCGATAGAGTAGAGAGAATTATGTACCTCTCTCCTCCCTCTCCATGTGTTGACTTTGGTGGTAGTCTTACCGCCAGAAGAGAGATGAGATATTTATAG